>VXBJ01000825.1:608368-645714 GCA_013400055.1 Nycticryphes semicollaris
TTTTTTTTTCTTTTTCCACAAAACAGAACAATCTACTCACAAAAAGAGATGAACAGTTCAGGTTTCAAGGACTTTTGAACTAGGACTCTGGGATACAACAGAAATGAGAGCAGGGGCTGCAGAGCTCCACCATCCCTTCTGAAGGGACGGGCACTCGAGGTGCCCAGGTCTGAGCTGAGCCTTTGCCTCATTACATGTCACCACAGGTTATAAACAAGAGACAAACACAACTTCTGTCTGACCAGATTGTTTGTTACACATTAACAAAATATATAGATATATATAAAAAATTAAAAAAAAAAGAAAAATTAATTGAAAACCCAGTGATCCCATCAGGGGACCAAACAGAAGATATGAAAACCAAAAATGAACGTTAGTTTAGTTATAAATGTGCTTGTTAGGTGTGTTAAATTAATGGCCAAATCACCAACGTTTTTTCACCAAAAATGAGCTGCTGTTCTTTTGGAAAACAAGAAACTTTCTCTTTACAAAGGCTAGATTCTCCTCTAAAAATATCTCCTAAGAGGACACTATATTTCTAAAGGTAGTTCTAATCTACTCTCTGTTCTAAGGAAGGAGGAAAAGGAGATTATGTAGACAGCACAAATTAACTCCTTAAGTATCAATGCATCTCCATTTTCAGCCTGAAGGAGTACATATCTTAAGGAGCTATGAAAAAAATAAAAAGAAAACAAAATAAATATAACTCAACAGTCCTAGCAATTTATAATGCATATACAATTGTTCACCTGCGTCCTTTTGATTCTCTATATGAAAGAGAGAGAGCAACAAGGAGAGAAAAGAGAGAAACAAGAACAGATATGCAGGATTAATGAGCAAGTGGACCGCACAGCCCCCCAGTTATGCGTGATATATGACATTTGAAAAGAAGAGAAGTCGCCCCGTCTCGCCCCCCCCGTCCCCTCCCCCAAGCATGGGATTACCAAAAGAAGCTCCTTTCACGGAGGTGAAAGAGAACGCTGCACAAATAGAAAACCAGAGAGGGCGAGCTCTGAGGACACAGAGGGGATCTCCAAGTGACAGCGGGGCTGGGATGTCCCCTCCAGAGCTCGGTGCAAAGGAGTCAGTAAAAAAATCGAGGAGGAGAGCGAGTAAAGTGCATCCTTCCGCTCGAGAGCTAACAGACAGGAGACATGTAAGATCTGATGTACAGAGAAAGGACAGCCTTATACGATCTTGTACACAGGGTTGGGTAAAGATCTTATACGCAGGCAAAGGGATGGCTTTTTCCAAGTGTCCTTTATCTGACCTCTAGCTCACTGCTCCCCGATGTAGCTGCTACCTTTTGATTGTGTACCAGTGACAAGCACTTTACAAATTGGGGTTACACAGAAGCAAAGTAAAAATGCATTCAGGTCACGGACATAAAGAAGAACTGAAAAAACTTACAGACGATCTGAGTTTGTCACAAACAGATGGGTTAATTGTCTAACCTGGTTTAGGCTGATAAAAAGTGACTGGACTTCTCACACTGGGTTTCACAGACAGAAGCAACAGACAAGCCAATGCTAAAAGACTTGAAGCAAGGAGAGTGAGTTGGTTTGGATCTGGACTTTCTGGAGGTCATGAAAACGGAAAGAGTGAGGACAGCATGGAGAGGAGGGTGGTAGGTACTCACGAATGGTTAAATCCATCACTTGAGAGGCCAAGCAGAAGACAGGATGCTCATACATTTCTCTCTTTTTCCCTATAAAAGAGGATTTGGGCATGCAAGAGGCTTAGGTCAAAGGTAAAGAGGTTACAGGCTATAGGTCAGAGGAAAACTTTATATTAGGTTAAAAGGAAAGTAGCCGTAGAGTATTTTGGGATACACACAGGATAAAAGGAAGAAAAAAAAAAAAAAAGGAAAAAAAAGGAGGGTTAAAATTGGAGATCTACTGGATTAACCATTCAGCATGCCCATGAGTCACAAGAGAGGCTGTGACCATGACTCTAGAGGTTTGCTCTGAATTGTTTGCAAGAATATAATGATCAAAACATCATGAGTAGAGGGAAATAGAATTTCATTGGTTTAAGGCTCCGAGATACTAAGGATTTCAGCCTTCAGTATCTAAGGCTTTCACAGGTATTTCTTCATAAGCATAGCCTCAAGCACCACTGCCACGGATTTGGTTTTGCATCTCTGAGAGAACTCTCCTAAACACGTGGCTATTCAGATGTCAGCTTTTAAAAAGCAAGATTTCAAAGCCATGTACAGTGCGCAGGAACGCATCCCACCAAGGTAAATTTGTTATTTGCTTTTCTGTGGAAGTATTTGAACACGTAGTGGACTATGCTCATGAGAGAAAACCCGATGCATGCAGCTGGCGGATGTTGGGTTGTTCAAATT
The DNA here is from genome assembly GCA_013400055.1 of Nycticryphes semicollaris. Taxonomy (NCBI): domain Eukaryota; kingdom Metazoa; phylum Chordata; class Aves; order Charadriiformes; family Rostratulidae; genus Nycticryphes; species Nycticryphes semicollaris. The sequence continues at coordinate 610,719 of VXBJ01000825.1, forward strand.
AACAATCCCAGCATGCTTGGAAATTGGTGTTACAACCACTTTTATAGAGACAGTATCAAAAAGTGGCTGTGGCCAATCACGGATAAAGGAGGAGAAAAGCAGAAGAGAGCAGGTAGTGTGGAATGAACTATTTCTCTGAAAAGGTAGCTGGAAAAAAAAAAGGTTTGTTGCTTCAAAGTATTCCCAGACCTAAAAGTCACAGTGCGAAAAAGAGGGCAGGTAATTAACATAACCAAGAAGAATTGAGGCACAAAAGGAAAAGTACACACTAACTGTTCTAATTTGGAAATGAATGCATTTTTACTTACAGATCATAAAGTTTGTTTTTGCATAGATTTATCTGAAAGAAGAGAGCAAATCTTACCAACGAGTTAGTGATATTTGTACAGAGAACCTAAGGGAACCAGCCCTGGGTAGAAGCATCCAACAACAGAAAAGCTGCTTTTGATTCTCAGTCCTTCTCCATCCTTGTCAAGTATATTTAAACATTGCATTTTACAGAATACACCAATTAAAATATCCTGTGAAGTTGAGTACTTCGATAAATTGCCTGATAATACAGTGCTTATGAAACCTTCGTTCCTTCTCTATTTTTGTCACTCATTACCAAGTCAAGAGCTGATAAACATCCTTTTAGTGCCCAATTCTTAAGTGTTTCTCACTGGATGCATAACAATGAATTCATTACCACTGGTACACAATTTGCATCGTTAGACAGAAAAAAATGGAAAAAGAGAGGACATGTCATGTACAGAACCTGGACAATTTGTCATATAATAACCCAATTTTTTATGTAAACAAGAACTAAGAAAATATCAGAGGGAGTTTTGGGGTATTTTTTCTCCTCTCAATATTGTCCTAGAGGCATACAACAATAATCTCAGCTGTGGGAAAGCTTCACATCACACATGACAGAAACCCAAAGTCTAGAGCAGAACATACCATTCATCTGGAACATACAGGTTTAAACAATTGGGAACTCGGATAAAGTTGGGAAGGAGTTTCAAGTTGGGAATAGCAGCCGACAAGGTACCAACATAAACAGATTAACATGTAAAGAACAACTGGATCATAGGGCTTCAGCCAACACATATCCTCTAGCAAGCTTTAAAATGTCTTTTTGATGGCTACATGTGTCTCTGGTCACTGGTTGTTACTCTCCCATAACTTAAAAGGTCAATAATATCAGCTGTGCCAGATTTAGAGTGACAAGAAAGAAATCTGATGCAAGGGTGGGATCACTGATCAATGACTGCTATGCAAACCGCAAAGACAACGAAATACTCACAGAAAAAAAGACATTTTAAATTGGCTACAAATGATTAAGCAGAGATTAAACAGTTTTTCAGCTTCATAATTTTCATTTGTTTCCTCAACTCCACTGTCACAAGCAATTAGCTGCACTATACCTTCAGCTGCAAAGATGACATCCCAAGTATTTCTCAATTTGTTTTTTAAAACCACGACATGAGTCTGAATGCTACACCACTGGCCAAATGCACTAACGATCAAAAAATAAAAGGAAAAAAAAAAGCTTCTGTTCCTTTTAACTGTTTCCTCTCTCTCTTCCAGAAAAAGAAACGTTTTGCATAGCTTCCATTCTTAACTGCTTCCAAAGCCAACACCACAAAAATGATTCAGAATCACATCAGTTTTATTGACAAGCGAATGAATAGCGAATGAGCTTCTTTTAAATAGCTCCCAGCCACAGTGGCCACCTAGAAATATAACAAAATGGTAATTTCACAAAGAAAGAGCCTTACCTTCAATTTTGGCATACTCTGATAGTCGAGTATAATTGACTAGAGCTGCTTGCTCCAAGCATTTACGGATGACTGTTTTTACCTCCTCTTGAGGGACCGGAGTAACTATGTCTTTCATCAGAACCTTGACACAAGAAAATCTGATTTGTTGTGGCATCGGGCACAGAGAAGTGCTTTTCTCCCAGCCCAGCACATACATCCATTCCTACACTACTGCTATGTGGCTCTCGGGGTATGCGTACAATATGCAGGATCCACTACAAGGTCACCTTGGCCAGCTTGAGACGTGGGACCTACCCCTGCTGTATTATTTCCCTTCTGCATCTATACCCTATGGCATGCCCCGAAATTGGTGCTTCTGATTTTTTGGGCATGACACGATCTATCACAACTCCCCCAGCACCAGGCAATGTTATGCCCTTCCCAGGCTCTGCTGATTGACTTGGGTTTAGGTCTGGGCTTGGCCATACTGCAGGATAGCAGAGGTGAGAAGGATGTCGGAGCAGCACGAAAGCTGAAATAAGGATGGGGAGGATGATGGTGAGCAGGTTTCATATGCCCTTGGAATGAATATGCCTGGAGATGGGAATTTCACCGGCCATCAGCCAGGCATCATTTACAAAGGGCTGTGGTGTAGATACTTGCCAATGGGATCCTCCACTGCTAACTATCAACACGGACGCAGGCTGTGCTGCTTTAGTGGCCAGGCTACACACCCACCTCCAAGCTGAAGCAGGAGAGGTAACAACCCCATCTAAAGCCCCACATTTCAATATTAACTATATTAATTGCACATCCTGTGTAAAAAGAACAGTTCCTCGAGCTCTTCTGGATGGCAAGATCCATAAATATAGGTAATTCTAACTACTATCTGCTTTTCTTATGCTTACCCTTTCCAGCAGCGATAGAGTAGCTTTTAGCGCACCTTCTGGACGGCCAAATGGAAAGCAGTACCTAGAAAAACCACATCATATTAACATCAGATCAGGTGCCTGTAAACAAACCTTTCCAGTGCTATAAAGATGCTTTCCTAAACACGCCCAAGTAATGATCTAGTCCCTCTGCCCAGAAGAGCAGTCTTTCTATGGGGTAACTCTTCAGAAGGGTGTGATGGTGTGAACACTATGGCAGCAAATCAGAATATGGGGGTAGTAATAAGTTGATAGTTTTAGCAGCTTATTAAATCTGGGTGTTACCTGGAGAGATTTTAGATCTCGTAGGAGAGAGTTAAATATCATCTCTTTGTAAAAATGGTTAAAAAAAAAAAAAGCCCCTCTGGAAAGGACGTTTACTTCCAACTGGAGACGCGGTGATGCACTAGGGTGTAGGTAATGGGCTGAAGCAGCCACCGTCCCTGGCAAGTGGCAGCTCCAAAGGGTTGATGCAGGGACTCACCCCACGGTGTGCAAACCTGCACCCCCAGCCCAGGACCCTGTGGGTGAACAGGGGCAATTCGTCCCTTTGCGTGGGGGCAGTGACCGTCCCTTCCATAACTATGACATTCCTGCAGACAGCCCTGCCTGGCTGTACGCTAGGGAGAAGGGAAAATAAACGGGCAATAATTGAGCAGAGGGGAAGAGAGAAATACGAGGACAAGGTATTTTTTGTTGTTGTTATATTTTAGAAAAAATTCCACAGCATTACCATGCCTATGGGAGAAAGGTGATTTGAAATAATCTTTAAAGGTTATATATTTAAAATCACTCTCCAGCTACAAACATGCTACAGTGCAAGCTTCCCTGCCCTGTGTAGGTCTGTGCCACGTATGCAAGATTCCCGTATGCATTCAAAACCTGCCTTTTGGCTTTGCTGTTTATAGGAGGGAGCTGGGAGGAAATCAGTCCTCTGGCATTCAGCCTGGGCTCTCTGCCTTTACCTAAAATGCGTGATCTGATTCTCCAGAAGCAAACGAAGCCTCTCCTTGATCTCTTCGAAACGCTCCTTCTCGTCTACGGTCACAGTTCCTATCCCATCAGGCCTGAAGGAGAAATGCCAGGAATGACTCAGACTCCACCTCGCCACCTCAGTAACTCATCCCCACAGCACACACAACACTGCCCTTTCCAAAAGGGACGTCACCAACTATGACACTGGGGACAGAAGATGTGCCACACTGAGACACAGACGGTGGTGGCAGCGCTACCACCGAGGTATCAGTAACAAATAAAAAAAGAAATATCCCCTCTCAGAGTGATAATCTGGATGTGGATGCCTTCCCTCCACATCCTACCCCTGCCCTCCCCATCCTTTATTCTTTCTCTCAGAGAAAAGTCAGAAAAAGCTGAACCCCCTTTAAAATCTAGGTTTATGAGAGTGAGCGTGCCGCCAGCTCTCGCTGCAGGATCGGGCCCCTTGCTGGCAAAATAGGGACTTAGTTTTTGCAGAAAAAATCAGCTGCTAATTTAACACAGTTCACAGTATAAAAAAATATTGACAACAGGCATATATACAAACAGAAAATAATATTCTGCCCTCCTTCATAACCGCTGAATCACCCCATTATAGTGATTTCTTGAAGTGACCCATCTTCGATATATTCTGCTGAGATGCACAAGAATATGCACAAGACATGCATTTTGAAACTGGAAATGCAATGCCTTTTCAGTCATTTAATTCTGATTTATAAAAATGAAGTCACTTAGACAATTTATCAAAGATTTTCTCAAGGGTATTTACGGCACCCTGGTATTTCAGGAGTGCGCAGGAGTGCGTTGTGAGACGCCCAGGTCCTGCTGCCCTGAGGTATTTCTCATCTGTCACGGAGCACAGTGCGCAGGCGAACCCCGCTGAAGCTCTCCCGGGGGGCTGGATGATGCGGTGGTCCCCCTGCTCTTCCACCCCGTACCTCCGCCGATGCCAGCCCATCCGAGAGCCGAAAGCAGCAATCCCCTCCTTCTCCCCCCACACCCACACGGCAAAACGCGCCGCGCAGCCGGATCCCGGGCGAGAAGAGAGACGGAGTCTAATCCATCCACCAAAGGAATCGGCCGGGCAGACAATCGACGGCACCGCTCCCCACTGCCGGCGAGCAAAGTCTACGGATTTGTGTACTCCTGGGCAACTCTGCTGGCACAGGCGCTCTTTAGGTAACGTAAGACGTCTTAAAATTGAACAAATGTTCTTACTTAAAGGCCTCCTCCAGTGTTCAGCTTAAGCTGGGTAAATCCGCAGTACTAGACTGGTTGGGCTATACAAAAGACTTGGCAAGGGATTACAAAGCTTCTAATGAACCTCCTGTCAGGGGTTAATTGGTTGGCTTTATTTTCCTCTTAAACAATCAAAGGCCCTACACTTAAAAAAAACCCCAACCCAAACCCTATAAAAAATTAAAAGCTATAAAATCTGTACAATCACTTCTCCTTGACCCTGCATTTCGTCAGCTCTTAGTATCATAAATACGAACTCTGATATTCCAATACAGGTGAATAAACCATTAAAACGTTTCGGAAGAGGAACTAGTAAACTTTACATGATCTTTACTGGAAGATTTTAATGCTAAATATACATTAAAGAAAACTTGCAACATGGACACAGAAAAAGACTTGAATACCAGGGGATGTATTTAAATTTAAACAGCATTTAATCAGAAATCTTTACTTGATTATTTGCCAAATTCAGTTGTGTATTAAGGAAAAAAAAAAAAAGGAAAAAAGATTTAGGCTGAAACTTGGATAAAATGTCTCAGCTGGGGAACACATTTCATAAACAGTTTTGGAAGTATGGATCTGGTCTCATTAGTACCTAATTAGGACTAGTTATTTTGAAGAAATGAGCAAGCCACAAAAAACCCAAATTAGATAGCGATCAAAAATTAATGGCTGAACGTGCTTAATGTATTTTTATTCCAAAGTTCCATAAAATATTTAATATTCAGATAGAGATGTTCATGCCTTTTGTGATGCTGTGCACCTCGCAGTGCCTGCTTTGCTCCCAAGCAGAAGAGCAGATAATTCAAGGCAGACCACAATAAATGCCGTACATCGAGGGGCAAGGTTGAAGCCCTCATTTGACTTTTGGCATTCGGTTCTCTCCCTGCACCCACAACAGCTCACAGAGTGTCACTAGGTTAATTGTATCAGCGCTGACAAACGAGGTAGGAAAAGCTGCCCACCCTGGCAGTGATTTGCTGATGGACTGGAAATGGTCTGAAAGTTATGTTACCCTTTGCTGGGTCAGTAACCTCAACCGGCGAGATTTAATGGCAGGATCTAACAGCTCAGGTTGGGTCACAGCCCTTTCAGACGAATCGCAATTTCTCACTGTATTCACAGGGCTTGGGTTTTGCCAAAACCGGTTACTTAACACCCATCCCATCGCGACTTGTGGTGGACACCTGAAATGGGCTGACATGAGAGCATCAGCCGTGTCCCAGCTGGGCAGTGGTAGTTCTGGAAGCATCGCTTTGAACATACTGACCCATACGAAGGCAACGAAAGCTCTGATGCACACAAAGATGAAGAGTGAACCTCAGTCCAACACGGCTCTCACCCCAGTCACAATGCCCCAAGGGATGCCAACCCAACAACCGAAGCGCGCTTAAACCACGTAGGCTTAACCCCCTGGTCTTTGCCTTTCTCAGGGTCTTTGTGAGTCAGGACACCGAACCCAGTGGCTCTGGCCACCGCTCCCTCCATGTAGGGCCCGCCGCGCGGTGTAAACGCACGCCGCTCTCACGTATCATGGTACCGCAAACTTGAGACAATCTACAGGTCAGCTGTAGCCATTTTTGGAGCAATGCAGATGTCTGGAAGGGCCTGCCAACCGAGAGCCATCACCACGGCAAGGACTCCCTTTCTCACCCAGCTGTGGACTATATTGCATCTGACATGATGAGCATCTCTTGAATCTACCTTTCAAATTTTCGGCAAACCATTTTCTCACTGTCCTTCACAAAGTTGACATTTTCGGCAGCATGATAGGAAAGATGTCATGTCGGCTGCTTTTCAAGTTGTTGTCACAGTGGTTAGCACCAGTTCTGTCATCTTTGCTTTCCTCACAATCCCCCATCTTGAGCCATGTCACAAATAATAATACTTCCGATGTTTTTGTCAAATTTCAAATACTATCACCCAGCTGCACATCTTCAGATTTACTAGTTATGTTAATCTTTGTTGCTCATCTTCCCAGAAGCTGAAGCATTAGAAACTCATTAATTAGTGACAAATGCAGGATATACATAGAACTGGAAAAACACTACCCAAAGCCTTGCACTTAATTTATTAGCTTGGTAATTTTGAAACCTAATTAAATATTCAAGTCAAATATACTTTGAAAATGTAATCTTTTTGAGGGAACATATTTATTTTCCCTTTTGCAAGAACACAAAGGGTACATAGCTTAGCATGACTATAATTTAAGATTCACTTCTGTGCTCCAGACAATTCTGGTACGTGGCTGGTGGGGTTGAAAAAAATTCCCAGGAGAAGCTCAAGTCGCACCAGCTCATTCTGACGCTTATTGGCAATTTTGTTTTCAGCAAAGGTCTCCAGCTCAACTTTGATATTTGCTATTTGATCTCATGGACAGAAGCCCCGACTCCTCCAGCGAGCAGCATTTCTGCAGCAAGGCTTAGCTAAAACGCAGCTGGAGGAAATGGATGTTCTCACACGCAATCGTTATCACACTGAAGCAGTGACGGGGAACGAGGGGAGAGCAAAAGGGTGAAACAAAGTTCCGTACGTACGTGGTATTATGCAGATGCACGAGGGACAAAATGGGTTTGGGTCTATGAATTTGGGCCAACAAACAACATGAACTTCTCCATCTGTGTGGAGACACAATTTCATCCGATTCCTCACAGCTTCTGCTCACGGACACTTGAGGTGTATGGCAGAAGTTGTGGGCAGAGAGGGAAGCAGAAGGGCAAAAAAGGCAAGAAAAATAAATAAGGAAAATTTTAATTATAAGCAAACAAGTTTCAGATCACTCCTTCTGCTGCAGATTCGCTATGTTGGCTCTAAACTAGTAAATTCCCACTGTAAATATTTCATATGAAAAGTTTTAAATGCCGCTTTCCTAATCCCCCCCTTGTTTTTAAGTTTTAAGCCACGAAAACAACAACATCAACAAAGCAGGTGGTGAAATTAGAAAAAAGGGTTGCAATTTAAACGGCAAAAATTATAGTCCTTGTTTAGCTTAGATGGTTTGTGCAAATTCTGGGGTTAATTATAAATTATAATTAGGACCTGTGATCCTAAGGCCACTGCTTTATTCCATAAGCCCCGCCTCCCCCCATGCCCTTTTCTAATTATACCCAGTGCCCCCAGGGCTAGTTATGCTGCTAAAACAAATATATCAAACCGATTTTTTAACAAAGACTAATATATGAAGCAATAGCATGCATTTGTATGCAATTATAAATACACACTATAGCTCCAGTGGGTTAATCTCTTTGACATAAGCCTGTATGAAACACCATGGCGGCTTAGAAACGAAAAGACATACCATCTTTTACACCTTTTATGTTTAACTTGTCTACACTTTTTTTTTTCTTTTTTTTTTTTTTTTTTTTACTGGGGAAAATATTGCTTACACGTAGCAAACAGATCTTTGCACGCACTGTGAGCCCTGGCACACAGAGCCAAGGAAAAAAAAACAATGTCAAAAACTGATGCAAATAATTTGATTTTTTAAGTAACAACTCAAATATAAAACACGTGCTGCCTTCAGCTCCCTTGCTGGTTGCCAGGTGCAGCACATATGAGCTATACAGTAAACATCGATGATTAGTGCCTTGGACGGCATGTGTCAGGATAGGCTTTCAAAGGATCCTTCCCAGGAAGACTTGCCGGCGCAAAGTCCCACCGGTTGCACGGGGACAGGCTCTGGGGAAGTGGGCAGGACCACAGCTGCCTGCCTGCTGCCTCCTACATCTCCCCCAGCCAATCTGACCTGAAAGAACCCACCTGTTTAGACCCCCTGAAAAAAAAAGCTTATTCGGCAAACATTGATTTTTTTTTCACACCCCCCGACTCCCCTTTCTTCTGGGAATTCACACCGTGCGGCGAAACACCGGTTGAAAGCCCTTTGTTCAGCCCTGGGCGCTGCCCCAGCCGGGATGCTGTAGATCTTGGGATCCATTTCACCCTCCCAGCTCCTGCTTTCCCCTCGCTGGGGCTCTCCTCCACGCTGCGGCGCCCAGCCAAGTCATGGCTCATCGCTTCTCACGTGCGATCTGCTCCCCTGACGTACCGGCAGCCACACCGGATGGTTTCTGAGCACTGACATCCTACACCCATTGCAATGAATCACGTCAGCCGGCCCCACCGAGCGGCTTATCTGCTGGTGGCTGGTAACCCACTGCCCTTCAGCGCAGACGCCGGATCCCATCCAACAAGACCCCGTGTCACCGAGCACTTATCATCGGGCTGGTCAGGACATGGAGCCAGCACCTCACGGAAGGTTGTGGAATATAGAGATTTTTAACCTGCCGTACAGCAGCCAGGGCTACGCATCTGAACGAGACATGGAAACTGAAGACAAAGTACTAGGGAAGCATATGCTGATATCATGATAAAGTCTGCATGTAATTACTACTCCTTTTAAGGGACCAAAAAAGCCCCTCTTTTGTTTTTTTTTTTAACTAGATGTATGGAAATCTTGCCTTTCTGTGAAACAGCCTGATAAGAAATCAGAATACAGTGGAAAAAATTACAAGCATGTTACACAGAATCTTCAATTCCTTGAGCTTTATGACAAGAACACTATTTTTGCTGGCTTACAGTTGTAAAAAACTAATAAAAACTAACGGTAATGTTGGCTAATGGGAGAGCTACTTCTTGAAAACAACTTTGATGCTGTAAGATACAGCTAACAGAGGAGAGGGCAAGTCACTAATATACCAAATTAATTAGTAGAGAGACTTTTAGCTGCTTGGACCTTGGGCAAATAGTCATTGAACAACTTGCAGAGAATGATGATGTTCAGTCATTATTAGACTGTGGGGGACTCAGTCCAGCATCCTGATTCTGGTAAGCTCAATGTCTGCTAGCACTTAGCATGCACACAGTCAATATTTTAGTTTCATTTTTAAAACTTTGGGAATAGCAAGCACAGAAAGAGTCTTTTTTGCTGCCGACTGTAACGTTTATAAAGAAAGTTATTATGTGGCTAAATCTAAAAAAGGCACAAAGCGAAACGAAGGTGACTCCTGAAAACCACTCCTTTGTACTGGGCAGGAACCACTGCTGAAGGTTTAGGTGCTGACTCTGGGCCTGGGAAAGCTGAGCTCACCTTTCTGCTCCACGACGGCTCTCCCGTGGGCAGCCAGGGAAGCAGCCAGGCTCCTGTAACACATCACTTCTCTGCGTGTCAAACGACCCTGGCAGTATTCTCATAGCCCTTCACCATGAGGACGGCGAGAAACAGGGAAACAGAAGGCAGGGAAAGAGCTGGGTGAACATGTAAGACCTTTCATCATTTTACCCAAAATCACGGTGTCTTCTCAAAACCATTCTCGCGTCTTGCCTTTGCTAGTTTTTTGGAGGACTATTGATAAAGGAGAGCAACAGCCTCAATACTATAGTGGTGGTACCTAAAGCAACACACAACCTTAACACATAACTCTATGCCTTTCTTCTGTGCCAGGTAGGTAAATACATCAGAAATCACAACAGCTTTCACAACATCAGGTCTTTACAAAAGGCATCCAGTGATACCTGGTAGACACAGCCCTGTTATCAACTCACTACTGACCATGACAGTGAAAAAGCCTCAAGCTCCTCGGTCGTAGTGAAGAGCAAATACATGGTAAAAACTGAAAACCATGCGGATATTCAGTCTTTGCACCTTACATATTCAGGTATTATCTGCAGGAGGTGAAACTCAGGACAATCAATCCACATTTAACTCCATTTTTACTTGGAAAAGGATGAAATTAACAGAAGAATTAAGGGAACTGTCATGCAAATAGCAGTGGCTTACAGCCTTGGTTTGGAGAGATTATGTCAGGCTTTCAGGGGTCAGAATAAGCTACATGAACCTGAAGGAGGTGGAAGGAAGACCAAGCCCTGACGTATAAAACAACAGGTCTCCAAAATTCATCCCCCCAAATCCCTTTTTGACCATTTCACCTGCTGCGACCGCGGGAGCAGCTCCAAGCTGGAGCTACATTTCCACCAGCATCCATCCTGTCCCTGTCCCGGCCGTGGTGTGGTGGCCGTGCCAGCGAGGCGGGAGCCGGACAGGCGAGGAGGCATCGTCCCCGCGCTGCTGACGCCTGTCATCCTGTCAGCCTTGACCTTGGGGCTGTCCCCAGCATCCGCACCGCAGCCCGCCTGCACTTCCCCGCTGACTGCGAGCGACTGTTGTCTCGCTGCCTGACCTTACGCAAACACGATGCAAACAGACAGCCCACCTCAGCTCCATCACTGTCTGCAGCTAATACCAGAGATTGATAGCCACATGGAATTATCTCCCTGCTCGACCTTCATTACTGGGTGGTATATTCTGACTGACAGCCAACCTCATTCTGGGGAAAGCTAAACCACCCGCTTGGGTTTTTTTTTGTTTTTTTTTTTTAACTGTTGAAAAAGTGAAGGAACTTCGTTTCGTAAAGAAAATCAACACTTTCTCAGCTTCGACAGGAAAAAAAGCAAGCCTAGAAGCCTTTGTTAAACAGAAAAATGTCTTGTAACTTGAATCTTTCCCAGACCACCATCCATACCGATAACAACATGATGCATGGCTGCTTCAAGGTGCTCCATTGCACACTGTGCCAGGTCCCAGGCCAGGCACGCTTCTACTTCTATACATTTTACAGGGAAAGTTTTTCAGCTCTTCCATGAGCTATGGGTTTCCCAAGGAGAGCATGGCCAGCCCCAAGGCAATGAGCAACGTATGGTTGTGACAGGTGGGAGGAAGGGACGGAGCTAAAGCGAGCCTGGCTTTATGCGTGTGGCAACTGCCAGTAAGGACGGCATGGGAAAATATTGGCTTTGAGAATGCACGATGCACGTGGCCTAAACAGCTTTCTGAACAGAAATCCTGACTCTCCCGCTCGGATATTCAGATTTCTGACAGTAGCCACGAAAGATACGGAGCTGCGTCTTCTCTCAGACCCCCTGTGTTTCCTTTTGGTGACATCCCGAAAGCAGAGGCCAGAAACCACACTCCGCAATCCCCATCCCAATCTCCTCCGGCTCCTGGGCATTATGTAGAGCCTGCCCTCGGTCAGAAAGCGCAACGCTTCAGCCTCGCAGCCCCTGTAATCCCCAGGCAACAGAGAGACAGCAACGATCAAGAGGGGATATGAACCTTCAGCCTTCTGATGTGAAGTCAACCACCAGCTAAAGACAACTAAGTCACAGCAAAACATCTCTTTCCTTTCTTGGAATATTTTAGACAAAGGACTTGAATAGCCGGGTGGTGGCCGAGCTCAGCAGTCTCCTGGCAGACCACAGTAGCCACATACAGCCCTGGAAAGCTGTACAGGCATGAAACTGGGCTCTACACACTGCATGGTCTTTAAAGCAAGACATTTTCCTGACCCCATGACCCTCCAGCTCCACATGAAGGAAATGGTGGGGTGTCACTGCGGCCAGCACCATGAGATACCTTCTGCCACCAACCCCAATGAAGAGGATGCTCCAGCCCTGGCTGTGCTGGACCCTGTGAAGATGTACACAGGGTAGTTGTGACCAGCATCCAACCTCCTCTCCATTACGGGCCAAACAGGCTTGGAGTCAGGTCCTGTCCCCACAACAGCCTCCTGCTGGGATGAACCCTGCCTATGGAAGAGGGTCGATGGGGGCAGCCAGTTTCCTCTGCCCAGTCTCCTCCCCTAGGTGCTGTGTCAGCAACCCCCTAAACACACCCCTACAAATCTTAAAGCGCTGACCCCCTACTTGGGTGCCCAAACGCCATCCAGCTCCCAGGAGAGCGTACGACACGAATGCCGGTGCCACAGGGGATGTCCCCATGCCATGGGGACCCAAACTGCCCCGTGTGCTCAGTGACTGAGGAGCCCAGCGCCCTCCAACAACACACTCCTGCGCACTGCCCACTTTGGCTTACCTTTTTGGCTCTGGATTCGGCTGGGGTTTGGAATCTTTCCTTTTTTTGGACTCCTTTTTGGAATCCTTTTTTGTCTCGGCTTCAGCGGCGGGGGCATGAGAGACTTTGCCCCCCTCGCCTTCTGCACTTGGCTGTGACCCACCAAGTAATTCTGCCATGTGTTGGCTTTGGGGAGTGATTGAAAGGCGGGGGGCAAGGCCAGCAGCAAAAGTGAAAGAAACAAGAAGAAAGCATGAAAAAAACCATCAAAAGAAAACAAAAGGAAACTAAACTGAAAGCAAACAACTGAAATCAAATTAACAATTGGCAAAGAAGGAATGAACGAGCAAAAGTAAGTCAGAACTAAAAAAGAAACTAAGGAAGCAAAAACTCGGTTTCCATGACAAGATGTATGAAAGTAACCGCAAAAGCGAGCGGCAGCCTTGCAACGTGAAACCTGGGCAATGTGTGTCATAATTCGGGATGGTATTTACCAGAGGGTTTATGAAAACACATAATTATTTTATAACATTCCTTCCTTCAGCAGCATATGCAGGATGGAGAGCAATATCTCAAAGTAATAACGCAACTTAACAGAAAAAAAAAAGCAGAAAAAGAAGCTGCAATAGATACTACAGCTGTCAACAAAATAAATAGAAAAGGAGAAAGCTTAGGTCCAGTTCTTCCCATCAAATGTTTGCCACATTTGAGAGAAAAGAATGGGCTACTTCTGAAATTGAAATTCCTTTGCAACACCAGTGAGATAAAATTTCTGGACTGAGGTCACACGGACTTTGGACAAGACACGGGTGCCCGAGGGCTTAAGGCCCTTCTCAACACTGAAGTTTGAAACTGCTGAAAATTTCCCTGCTGCAACTCATTAGATCCTCTTGCACAGCAATTAAATCAGCACAGGGTATCGTTTACTTGTATTTATTCAACCAGTGACAGCCACAGGTACTTCAACTTTACCTTGTCCAGAACTGCATCTAGCAGGTGCCTGGGTAAGAAAGTTAAAACCCCTCATTTCTGGATCCTCTACGTGCATTTTTATTGCTTACATTAAACAAGCAAGGAAACAAACAAACAAACCGACTATGCCACTAGAAGCGCTGCTGCCAAACATCCACTGTGAAAACAAATTGAGGACTGTTGTGCATTATCCAAGGAAACCTATATTTGACAAAGTCATCCCTTGCTGGCAGGGAGCTGCCAGCCAAGAAAAATTCCTTACCTGTTGCCATGAACATGTGATGCACAAAAGGCAAAGCTGTAGTGAAGTAAGGTGGGGTCAATCATAGCTCCGTTTTCTGCGCGCTCTAGCAAATCTCTGAGGTAGCAGAGATGTCTGTGACAGCCTCTCACTCCATTACGTGCACAATACTCATCTAGCACAAAGACCTGGCCAGGACTAAACCAGCCCTGTTTAGAAATAGAGAGACTTGATTTTAAATATAAGTTATTAAACACAAAGGCTATCAGATTTGGAGGTGTAGTGGTCAACTGTTCTAATAAGAGAAACACAAACCTAAAGCTAAGTTAAGGAAAAAGGAGAGAAGTCATTCTTAAACAATACAGTCTGTACATCATCACCCAAACACAGCATAGACCCAGTGCAACTGTTAACAAAAACATATTGTGCTACCATTAAAGGGAAATGTCATTTAAAATGCTGAAAAGATAGGCCAGTTCATGTCAGTGCCTAGCAAAAAAAAAAAAGGAAAAAAAAAAGACACCTTTAAGAGATGACAAAGGTTTGGTTATTGAAACAGTATGAAACGGGAATCTCATTTTGGGGCTGGGATTGTACGTTCAGCCAGGAGCAAGAAGACTGATCTGGGGGAGGATGGAGGATTGCACTGAATAATGACTTCTCTTGCATCTGGCAGGTAGAAGCGTCCTGCAGATGGAGGAAGGCAGCTCTGCGGTATTGGAAAGGGACGTTTCCCATTATCCTTATTGCGTCCCGCTGGCGACGTGCTCTGCTGTCACCCTCCTCTTCCTCGGCGTCAAAGCAAAGGGAAGCTCTGCCCATGAGCAGGGTTTCTTTGCGCATCCAGAAACCTCAGACTATTTCTGTCTGTCAGTCCTGAGGACCTGGTGACACACAGCTCGTGGTGTCACATGCATGCTCCCAAGGAGGTCACCCTTCCCCAAGAGGGGACGGCTCCGGTGAATGTCCTGGGACAGCCGAAGCTGAGCATGGCTCTGCCTTCAGGGAAAGGCATTAGCGAGAACAAGAATATTCTTGTAGATTGCTTTTCAAAATGCTGCAAAACCGTCAATATTTACATGGAAATTTGGGTGCTAAACAATTGCTAAGACGCAGCTCTGGAATGCATCAAGCTGCAAAATCTTTCATCATTTAATTGAAAAGTTCCTGCAGCGGGCGGGAGAGTAGTTGAGGCAGAGCACTGCCCCTATAGGCAACTTCTTTGCCACCCCATCTGTTACCCCAAATGCTACATCTTAGAAACAACACTGCTGTGAAAGATTAAAATATATTTTCTACCACTCAGATGACACCAAATCTTTTCTAGATGCCAAAATAGCTGCTTTGAAAAGAGTTGAAGAAATATCAATTAAGAGCTCAAAGACATAGAGAAGGATTTGCTCATCCTTATTGGGCCAACTCCAAAACAGATTGAGAAAAGAATTAAAATAATGAGGGGAAAATGATAGATATAGGGAGTAGCTACAGTGCTGGGATCACTAGAAGTGCACATTTCAAAATGAAGACACAGAACAATGCAGATGGGACGGCACTCTGGAAGGCTATTTTTTTGGGAGGGGTATATTTGTCTTCACTGCTTTTAAAGCTACTTTTGTTTGCTTTTTGTTTGCTGGTGTTACGCTTGATTCTGGATTTCATTACGTTGCCTGTTTGTTACATCCTTGGACCGTCTCTTCACCTTGCTGCTCTTCACACAAGTCTTTGGCAATGAGGCAAGGCAAAAGTGCATTTGGTTACTGGGGTAGAAACGCAGTTGAAATTGTTCTATTCACCTAATACATACAAAGGACTCACTCCTCCCTGTGGGGGTGAAATCTCGGCCCTCCTGATGTCAAAGGGAAGGCTGGCACTAATTTCACCAGAGCCAAGTATCAAGCCCAGAGTTTGGGGCAAAGGAAGCAGGAGGCTTGACCCAGCACTCCGGAGCACCCCATATTGCTGCCCTGCACTGGGGTCTCAGAAATGCTGGTCCTCA
This sequence comes from Nycticryphes semicollaris, assembly GCA_013400055.1. NCBI lineage: Eukaryota > Metazoa > Chordata > Aves > Charadriiformes > Rostratulidae > Nycticryphes > Nycticryphes semicollaris. The sequence goes on from VXBJ01000825.1 coordinate 626,683, forward strand.
GGTGGGCAGAAGGGATGGGGGCAAACGCTCAAGACAGCTGCCACAGTTCAGTGAGGGGAAGCCCGGACAGAAGCTCAGAGGTTCAGTGATGAGCCTCATACCTCATGAGAGCACAGACAAGCAGACTACTGGTAGAAAGATCCAAAGCCCAGGAGGACCAGGCTGATGGTCTTCTTTTACGTGGCAGAGGTAGGAAATAATAAAAAAAAAACAAAAAACCTGCTGCTGAATGAAGCTCCAAAGGAGCAGTAAATGCTGCTTCCCACAGCCCCAGAAAAAAATCTAAAGTTTCATGAAAGGTGGTATTCAGACAAATCCCCCACATCTTCAGGCAGATCCTGGCTCTTAAGATTTGCCTGGCACAACCAACTGACAACCAGCCAGTCTGGCAAACGCAGCTGATAGCGATGACACACCGGGTGTCTCACCCCAATGCAGCTAGGTGTAGCTCAGTATGGCTCCCAGATGGTCTTCAATGCCATAAGAAAACAGGAGGGGACAATGGAGGAAGGCCACAGAGCACAGGGAGCTCATCTAACTGTGTTCAATAAGCAGAACTGCACTAAGAAGGGGACATGTGTCCCAAGCACCAGTGGGGAGTGCAATGGGAGCTTTAGAGCTGGCTAAAGCAAGACTCAGTCAGGGTTGGTGAAACACTGGCAATTTTTCTAATGGCAAATGCAGCTTTTGCAAAAAACAGAATTTTTGAGGGAAAGTTTTCACTTTTCAGTAGCTGAATTTTCCCATTTATCACAGCAAAAACAAAAGAATTTCATTTTGGTGGCCTGCTTCATCGACCTTTTATCTAGACTCCTTCACATCATCTGGGCTAGGTTGGGCACTCTGGAAGACCACCTTTCCTAAGTACATGTGAATCCTGGGAATGTTGACATATACATCATGGGCAATACAGCTCCATCAGGGACCCAGCTGCACGAGCCGCATGCCAGCAGTGGGTTGGGAAGTCCTGGGAAGAACTGAAGGGCACTCTCAGAAACAAGTGAAAGGAATGAAGACCCACGCGTGCGTGGGGTCCATATTAAGCTAGAAGAGCTGCATACTCTTCCCAAAAGTGCAGGGAGAGCTGTGAATGCGAGTGTGCTACCCCTTTGGGGACGATGGGCAGGAGCCCTCAGTGAGCTCTGCACACAACGCTCTTCCCCTTCCCCAGCACGGTGCTCCCTGCCAGCAAACATCCCTTCTGCCATAGCTGAGATGAGTCAGCAGCCTCTTTGTTTTCATAGGGAAGCCTGGCTCAGCCAGCAAGTGGGCTCCCAGTAACGTTGTTGAACCTGGTTCCATGAAAAGGAGGTGATGTAGAGTCATCCTTGGTGTCAGGGTAAGCCACCGTGTCTGGGTAAGTCTTCCCTGGCACCTCCACGTCCATGTTTGAAAACAAGAAGAGGTGTGACGAGGCAAAACTCTGGCGGGACCTTGCATGGGAATGCCCTGTAGGGAGAATAACAACTGCCCAGTGGCACACGGAGTGGACAGAGCAGGCTTACCACGGGCCCACAGGCTCCTCCCGGCCAGCCAGCGCAGTGGCATCACCAACGTCCCCCAGACATATCAGGAGCAACGGGAGCTCCTTGCAGTTGAACTCAAATTTTGAGGTCAGTCTGATTTTTTTACGCCATAATCAGGACAAAACCGTATTAAAATAAGTAAAGAAGCATGTGAAATCCAAGCGTAGATGAACACAGGCCATTATTCTCTTCTTTATAACACTCTGCAATGGGTGATTTGAAAGAAGATGGTTAATCGGTGACGCTCTGCTCCAAAGAGGCACAAGTCTTGGTTCTGAAGGGAGCTCCACCACTCCAGTAGCTTCTAGCAGGGCCTAAACATCTCAATAGCAAGCAGAAGTATGGCTGGTGGCTTTCTTGAAGAGAAACATGGTTAATCATTTTCAGTGATAGCCTTGCACTTCTCCATCAATTTAATTCAATGGCCACAGCTCTCTCACCAGGCCCGAGACTGCACAGAGACAAACCAGCTGCAAGCCAACCTGTCAGACATGCATGGATGGGGATGGTCTTCCTAGAGTCAGCCATGCGTGGGGAGCAGAAGCTGCATGCCAAATTCACTGCCTGCCGGAGCAAAGACCTTGATGGAACCAGTGAGAAACCTGCTGCAGGTCTGACAATGCTCCCACCAAGCCTATTTGTACCACTCGGGTATCTGCAAGTAAAGTACACGTTACAGCCTTCTCCAACCCCATCCTTACCTCATGGGACATCCACAACTGTTTCTCCTAGCCCTGCCTCTCATCAAGGAAGTGACAACTCACTACCACTAATGGCATTTACTGGATCTTTGCCTTTCTGAAACCAGCCTTTGCGCATGGTTCAAGGAGCAGAGCAGGTGAGAGGAGCACAATGGTGGAGAGGGACATGGAGGACAGGATTTGAGGCTGCTAACCTCACTGCCAACTGCTCAGTTGTGCTCTCAGATTGCTGCTTTTGAAAGCAAGCCACTCAAGAGCCCCAGCTCCATGGACTGCACAGCTGGACGAAGATGGAAAGCTATGGGCATGGGGTAGTCCTTCTGCTGAAAAAGCCCACAATGACACCCCAGTGTGGAGGTTTCTGTGCAACACGAGGAGGGTGGCAGGTTAGGATCTGTCCCATGCCATGTTCAGGACAGGACTTTCACTTCAGACCCCTCTAGAATGGCTTCATCCTGTTGCTTTCTCAAAAAACTAAAAGCCTCTTCATCCTCCTCACTGAAACTGCTAAAAATTAATTTTCAAATTCTATTGTTAAAGGTTATTCGTCATTTAAACCCTCACAGTACCTAAGAGTCCTCAAGCACCCAGCCAAAAGCTACAAGCTGTCCTGGAGAATCTCAGAGCCACTGACCATATTACACAGCAGTGGGCTGAGAGCTGCAACCTGTGCTCACGGGAATCATCAGGATGGGCATGCGACTCCATGAGCATGGACACACTGCAGCATCACTGCAGTTATCCACCTAGTCCCATCTGTTACCTGCTTGGGATCCCTGCTCATAAAGAGACACAAAGCTGGGCCACAGTTATTCTTGGTGGGACTCCATTGACATGGGAGGTGGTACCAGACCGTCATCTTTCCCCTGTTCTTTCATCCAGAAGACTCTGGAAGGCAGTGCGGGAGGCTGCAAAACACTGCTCTCTACTCCACATCCCCACACTGGCGTTTGTCTTTGCAGGAAGAAACATTTTAAGCATTGCAAACAGAAATGGTAAAGACAGTGCAACTGGAGAAGAACAGCAGTCAGCTCACTGCAGGTAGCCTCTCAAAAGAAAATACCTCTGGGCCAAATTCAAACCTGGTGTAAACAGAAGTCAATCTTCCAGCAACAGGGGGATTAGCCCCCACTCACGCTAGCTTTGACTTTGCTGCTCGATGTTTATATCACTAGAGACCAAAGAATATACTTGCCAGACAAGAATAGGAATCATTAAGTCTGTGGTCCAAAGTGAGGCGCTGAACCATCTCAAAGAGTGAAGCGTGGTCAAAGTTACAGGGATTGGAAGAGATAAATTCATCCATGCCATGCTTTTGAGCTCTATCTGCATCTGTTCATTTATACATATAGAGAAAGACACCATTTAGAGAGATATAAGACATTTTAGTTGACAAATACAACAGAAAAAAATATACAGTATGAAGCATGAAAGCCAAATATCCCCTCTTCCCTACATTGCCATTAACTTTTTCTCTTTGCAGGCTATACAGTACACTTTTCACCTCCCATTGTCAACTTGCATCAGTTATGGACTACCTTATTGTATTTAGGCGAAAGATTTTAGAACCAACATCTTGTCAACTGCTCATTATAGTGCATTTATTCTGTACTTAAAACTGGAACACAAACCCAAGAACTTACTCTGTATCTTACAATATGCTAGGAATTAAGAGAATTTTGGCTCACATCAGTAAATTATCTCCTATTTAGGTAGTTGCAGTTAATTATAATAGATTCTGCCATTCTAATAAAGTTACAGCTGTAGCATTTTTCTCGACATTTACTAGGTTCTCTACGTAGCAGACCAGTTACGCTGTTCTTTATCCAAATGCCAATGTTTGTCTCCCCACGGCAATTGTGGGTTTGGTTGTTTTGGTTTTTTTTTCCTAACGGCAACTTTAAATGCTACCTCACCAAAATAAAGAGATGCTCTTTTAAGCATCGCTAAGAAGTTAAATTGAGATGTAGTTTGTTGTCACTGAGGCAGTAACCCGACAGCGCGGCGGAGCTGCCAGTCATCCCGACGGAGGGACTGAATTTCCCCCGCCTGGATTACGAGCTGCCATTTTTTGGGTGAATTAACAGCCTTAACGTATTCACACTTCTCTGCTTTGGGTGACGTTTACAGGCACTAACTCCTAGGGGCTAATTAATTAATCTCAACATGGTTAACCAAAAATACACCGAATTCAGCAGTTGAAATGAAGCCGCCAAGCCGGCCTGGGTGCGGCCAGCCGGGACCCCGCTGGGAGCAGGCTTTGTTCTACCAGCGGCCGGGGAATTAAAGGACACCTTTCACTCGTTTTTGTCCGTGCACAGCTTCCTACTATATGGGTTCTTGCCAAATCCTCAACAAAGAGAATAGGATTTAAATCCTTCCCCTGTTTATAGCCTCCTAGGGGAACTGGGTGGCCCTGAAACAATGTGGCTGAAAGGACACAAAAATGCAGTTTTCCGCAATAGTAGTATATGGTAACTGTATTTGTTTTAAAACAAAATCCCTCTTTACCAGAAGAAACAAAAATTCTTAATTTAAAAAAAAAATAATACAAAAGTAAAAGAGCTTTAAATGATAATGAGACAGCATTCTTTTATATATGTTTTACTATTTAATATTAAGCTGTGAAGAATGGCATGTCTTCTTAAATGCCTTGTTCATGTCTGTGCTCTCAGATATTACTGAACATTGAAAGCAATTTTTGTATTTTCTGTATAGTCTGTCGTTAGCTATATACAAACTATATAAATAACATCACCCACTGGAAAGAAATCAGACAAATTAAAACATGTAACATTTCAATTAGCTGCTAGCAATACTTAATTCAGCAGTAGCTGGCAATTTTCCTCATTAAAACCCTGCTGAATAAACACTGATTTTTTTCCTATAGATGGTTAATTTTGGAGGGTCCGCTCCCCCGTTTCGCTCGGTGTGCTGGGGGTCTTGCTGCATCCCTCCTGCCTCCGTGCCTGGCCCCAAATCCCCTTCCCACCTCTGCCAGGAGCTCCGTGCGTTCAGCAAAGGGACAGAAGAAGACACCGCTGGTGCCGAGCAACGTGAGGGCTGGTTCGGGATATGGGGACAACCTCCCCGACATCACTCCGGCATCTTTAGGGGTGGGATGTGAAGCCCACCCCACCCTGGGGCTCATGGCATGGGATGGCTCCTGTCTGTTTTGACAGCTTTCTGCCCTGTCGTCTCTGTCCCTCTGGGCCAAGATCGATTTGACTGAGTTCACTCCCAAAGAGTTCGCTTACACTGTTTTCGATTCCGTCCTTAGTGCCCGCAAAATGTTTTAACAGATATTATCAGCCTATTTTTAATGGCTTGCTGCTCTGCCCGGCTCTTCGGAGTTGACTGCAAGCTGACAAATTGGCTGGAGGCCTTCATTTGCCAGCTTCGCTCAGAGATTTTATTACTTTTCAATTAGGAGCCCTGATACACTGTCAATCCTCCTGCTCAGCCAACGAGGCTCCGAGAGCTGAGTAAATCAGCTGGAAATTTGAAGAGTCCTCTAGCCCTTTAGCTGGTGAACCCTTTTCAGCAGATGTGCTAGAAAGCATGTTTGAAATGAATTATTTTTTTTTTTTACTCCAAACTAAAAAGCTTTTCCTCACTCCATGTTCTCTGAATGAGGTGGGCACAGAGCAGACTTTCAGTTGGTGTGAACAGACTGAAGCTCTGCTGGCTTCCACGGAGCTGAGGGTCTGTCCTGAGCTTTTGAAGATCTCCCTGCCCAAGGCAGAGGCACAGACAGTTCCCTGCCAAGCACAAGAACGGACACAGCGAATAAATGGCCTTCAGGACTGTCCATAATCAGAGGCAATTTTCCTTTCATTAATCACTTTGAAGCCACGTCTTACTGTGCAGCCTGTTGGGTGCCTGCTCAAAAGCCCATTTGCCCCAAATCTCACCATCTAGGAACAACCACCTGAAGAGAGAGGCATCAGTCACGGTACTGCATGAGCTTGAGTGACCCAAGAAAGTATGAACCACACGACTTCTGCTTGGCTGGTGGTTTAAACTGTGGTTTTCTGCCATGGGCAGGGAGATGACCAGCCACAGCTCTCCCTGCAGCAGCCCAGCACCACTGTTTTTGTGGGGTCAAGCCATTTTGCCCTGGCAGAGTGCAGGGATGAACTGGAGATGCCTTTGGAGAATGGTAATACACACATGTATTTCTCTCCAATGGAATACCTGCTCTGGGTGAGATGCTCAAAATTCTCAAGAATAACTAGGAACAGATTAAAAAGGACAATCCTACACCAAACTCACCTTCCTTTAATTAATTGTTAGAAAATAGATATACCATGCAGCTTGCAATATTTGCATTTTGATTCTTGCAACGGACTTGCTTTTAAAGAAGAAATTTAGGAGTCAAATTATACTGAAAGCATTGAACTTCCTAGGCAATACAAAAAGAAAAGGACAGATCTAAATATATTGTTCCTCCACTCTAGACAGCTGATCTGAGATTTAAAATAATGCTGACATCTGCATATGAAGTAAGTTTTATATATAATCCATCCTCTTTCAAAATGGCTTGTACAGTTTGAATGAGATTTTAAACAAGGTACAAAATGAGAATGGATAATATTCACAGCCAAACTGTACAGCTAATTTGCAAGTACTTTAAATTAATTCTTTCAGTCAAATACAGTTGCTTTTTTGACCCTGCTCTGTTATTCTAGCTAAAAAGAAAGGAGAAACCAAAGAAAGAAAGTTATATGATGCTCCAGTAATTTACAATCCCTTCCCAAGGTGCTGTGCCAAGCTCGCTGGTGCTTTCTTTGTTTGGGGCCCCAGCCCCAATGCTGCTGCAGGCCCACAAAAGTTACCTTACATATTTAGCCAAGCTGCAGCCAAGTGCAGCTGAAAGTTGTTCGATGGTGGTCTCCGAAGGGAGGCTGCCAGCAGAGGTAAATTGGCAGCACAGACTCCCTGAACCTTTCTTCTGAAAAACTGCAGACTCTGGCCTTTTATATTACACTTGGTCACCTACGTTATACGCTCTTTTTTATTAAAACTGCTGGGTTTATTTCATTCCATTTTTATCCAGTTTGCATTTTATACTGACTCCCATTGACTAGCCCTGTCACACGCACGCTCTCTACAAGTGTTTGAAATCAGAGTCTTAAAAATCTGCCAGTATCGGGAACACAAAGATTTCAACAAGAACAATAATAATGAAAACCAAAGGACTGTCCCACCATTTGGTCCTCTGAGGGCTGTATTTCTCTTTATCTAACTGTTATCTAAAAAGGAACAGACAAAACAGTCAAATCCCTCATTCCTATGTTTTTTTTCCCTGCCCTCTGTATTTCTTTTGCTCCAGCAATAATTTTGGCAGATTTTGCTCTGAGAGCGGTGAAGTTAATAGCGGGGGACAAGCTCCATAAAAGAATTCTTGTTATAAAAGGCTTTAGGTAGCCATTTTATTGTAAGAATTTCTTACTCCGGATTAATTTCTTTTCTCTAATGAGTGACTTTGTTTTAGTACCAAAGGCAACTGAACATCCAGTAAATTTTACGACACGTTTGCTTATTAAAAAAAAAACCAACAAAACCAACAAACAAAAAAACCCAAACAACTGTAAATTAAAAGGTGACTTTGTGTCTTACTCATCTGGAAAATGTGTGCTTGTCATATCTGCTTGACATTACAAGAATGAAGATGTGGTTTGGACAGTAACAAACAATGACACTAGTCAACCTCATCAGGAGACATGAAATAAAGGAATGACAATGATTGATGGCAGCTATTCATTTACAGATATTTCTAGAAAACTCTTCGCTGGCCTGACCAGGCAAAGCAGGAGAAGTTTTCCAGCCTGGGTGGCGCTGCCTGGCAATGCACGGCAGCGGGCAGGCAACGGTGTGCCCACCATGGCCAGCTGTGCGCTTGGCCAGGTGGCCACGTCCCCTCCTGATGTCCCCGCTTGAGCGGAGCCAGCGGAGATGCTTGGGTAAAGAAATATCCGGGGGAAGCATCTAGAAACCTCAGGTTTCTGAGGTCGGCCATGCGGAGGGAGAGGCTTCACCAGCAAATACCGGTGTTCTTGGAGGGGAAACCCCACTCCCCATACCAGGACTTGCCAGGCTATTTGTGAGTGAGCTGCTGGCAGGGACGGCTGGTGACTTCCCAAGTCCCCTCTTCGCTGTGCACTAGGGCATTGCCACCTCTGAAAAGTGATGTGTGTGTGTGTGTTTGTGTACATGTGTGTGTCCAGGGCCCTGCAAACCTCTGAACTGTGGCTGCTGCACAGGCTGAACTCGCCTCTCAGCTGGAGACCTACGAGCTCTTTTTGGTTTTTTCTATATTATTCCACGCTAGAAGATAGCTTTAAATTTAATTGGCTGTTTATTCCTGTGTTTTATGGCTTTTCCCCTGCTGCAAATATTTTTTTTTTCTGTTCGAGTTACAATTTCAATAAATGATTATGAATGTTCCTGTAAATCACCAGACACACTAGGCACTGTATCGAAATCTAAGTTATCTAATGTTTGGTAGTTAAATGAATAAGAAATTGTAGTATGCACTTACATAATTCCTTGCGTGGCAAGTTAAAAACATAGTTTTAGAACAGCTATTTATAATATAAAACATTGTTTCAGAGCATTATTATAACTATTTAAAAATATTTTGATTTGGATGACTGCAGAAACCTGTGATTTTGTATTTCATAAGTTAGAGGCCCATGCTTCTTAGAGCACGTAGAAGTGATTTACAGGCTAGTTTCAAATTCATGCAAGTTATGTGAGAACCGAATTAACATTTTAATTCTGCATTCCTGCAATGAAGCATCTGCAAGTTGACAATACAGAAGACACAGCAGCGTTCTCATGATACCTCTAACTATCTAAAAAAATAAAGCAATTAAAGCACAAAACTAATACTCTAATAGGATAGCAATGCATTGTAGTGCAAATACATGTAATGTTGCCAGACTCAAGTTCATTCATTCATTCACTCTTTCTTTCTTTCTTTCAAAGTGGCAAAAATCTGTATTTCCATCAAATTAAACTTGTTTTTTCTTTTTTTTCTTTTTCTTTGTGGTAAAAGTCTGATATGAATCCTCTTTGGAAATCCAAACATTTAGAAAACAAAACAAAAAAAAAAAGAAAAGAAAGAAAAAAGAAAGTGTCTGCTGAGAAGGAATTCTGCCTGCTACCCAGGGGTATATTTATACACACACGCACATACACACAGGAAAAGAAAAATAAAAAAGGAAGAAAAAAGAAACAAAAGGAGGAAGAAAGAAAAAAGGAATCTTGTTTGATGGCCAGGAGGGATGACACCGCCTGTTCCTTCTCGTAATTGCATTCAGATACTCTGGATACATATTTGCCAGCTCTCCTGACCCACTGATGCTATTCCCTCCTAAGGAAAGCAGGCACTCACCAGGTGATAGAGAAGCAGCAAAGACTAAGGAGAAGCTCTTCTACAGCCCAGCTTTGGGCTTTTATCTTTTTCAAAGTAGGTATTCCAGGGGGAAAAGGTAAAATAATGATTCCCCTGGCTTATTCTCTGGCAAGCATAGCTTTGATTGGTGACGGAGACCCACGCTAAATCATTAATTTATGACAATTTGGCGGGGCAGCAGTACCCCTCTGTGACTATTGCATTTAAGAGGGAGTGGGTCAGCATCTCTGAACACAGGGTGATCCAGAGAGCTGCTGCTTGCTGCCAAAATCATCCCATACAGAGTTTATGGGAGAGGAAACTATCAAACCTTGATGACTCAGGCTTGTGCAGAGGGCTTTTTTTTGTGGGGGGCTGGGGAGCAGCTCCTGTGGAGTCCTGTACCTCATCTAGGTCTCTCTGGGTCTCCTTTCTAGGCTTTGAGGAGTCCACGGTTAGCTCCGCACGCTGGTGCGCTGCACCAAGCTAATCATCGGCACGGAGAGAAAGGATATTGTCAGAGTGCAAAATGATCTGTTTTCAGGCAGGAAGCAGTCAACTAGATGTAAATTCCATGAAACAAAAGAAGGTATTATTTACAGTTTTATTGTGATGTTAATTAATATTTACATCTTGGAATGAAAAATAGAAATGTTAATGATTGGCTTTACTAAGAGGATCACTTGATGCCAATGTGAAAGCCAGGGAGAGAAGGCAATTATGCAAACATCACATGCATCCTAATTTCAGTATGGAAACTTACATTTCAAACCTCAATTCAGGAAAATAACATGGAAAGTTTGTACTACAAAATCTAAACATGAGAAAGATTTAAGAGAAAAAAAAAAGCACATTGCATATGTCAGATAATCTAGTCTGATTATCTGAGCTGTGCTAGCTACAGGGAAGCACTTACCCTTGAGTCCAGCTAGAAGTTAGCAGGGTAAGAAGGAACAAACCAGAATAACATAAAGACTAGCAACAAGGCTCAGGAAAGCAGACAGGAGCCCTAACCTAGCAGCTAAATATTTGGGTTCAAGCAAAGAATGAAAAAAGAAACTTAAAGAAAATCAACCAACCAACCAAACAAAAAAAAAACCCAAAAAACCAAATCACTTACAGCTGATAATTTCTTAAGCAGCTCAATAAACCTTGCTACTTATTATGGGGGAACAAATCATTACAAATTCTCAAAACAACCAACTCTTTGTATATGGAGTGATTAACAGCCATTAAATATAAACAGACATAAAAAAATGAAGTATAATCACAAGTGATACGTAAAACAAGTATAGACCAATCTTTCATGTTAAAAAGAAAAAAGTTTAAAGGAAAAAAAAAAAAGAAGGTTGAGCATGTTTGGGAATTTTGTTTGATGCATCACTAACACAGAACGAACAAAGATTGGTGCTTTCAGACAAGCGACCACTTTTATGAAGCTTAAATATTGCCAAAAGGTGTAATATGTATTGGCAGCACTATTGACTATAATACTGTGCATGACTTTAACAGTAAACAAGAACAATTTTGGGTTTTTTCTTTTATAATGCGAACACTGGAGAAAAGCACAGCCTTGCGTGAATGGAGTTTTTCTTTAAAATTGTAGCAAAATAAAAAAAAGCAAAACTTTTCACTCTAACAGGTATTGTTCACCCACATAAAAGGGATTGTAGAGTCATACAAAAATTAATGAATAGCAGGATCTATTTTTTTTTTTGGGTACTTAAATTGCAAATGAAATAAACTCCACCCTGGTGCGGAGCTGTCTGTTTAGTTCCAGGTCAAGCGCTGCTATCGAACTGCGGATGAGAATTTGAGGGCTGCTGAAGTTCATTTTTACTAAGTCAAAAAGAGGTGGGAACCAAATGGATTCACTACTGTCTCCCAAGTTTCCCCAACAGCAAAATATGTTCTTCTCAAGTTCCCGTTTAACAGACAGCTCCATCTCAGGAGCGGAGGAGCTGGATTTTCTCTGCAAGTGCATGCATGCGCGTGTGCCATCTCGGACTGCTACAACATGAAAGCTATAACAACAGTTACTCGTCAAATGGCTTAACATTTACTTCTTTGCACATCCTCATTCACCATAGCCTCTAATAAGCACAAAAAAGATGACAGGTATAAAAGTAAATGTACAAGAATAAAATGTCTTGCAAAAGTCCTTACCTTTCTGCAGGCAAAAAAAAAACCCCAAAACCAAAACCATAACCAACCCAAAACAAAAAACCCAAGCCAAAAAACCCAATAACAAACCAAGACCCTTTTAAAAATGCAATACTTGATATATTTGAATTTCAAAACTGAAGGAGCTGAGATATGTGCATTTAAGAGTCCCGATAAGCCATTGTGTGTGGCATGCATGACTTCTGATTATTCCAGTGCTGCTCCCAGTGACTTTTGCAATGAGCACTGTCCCATACAAACGTTGAAATATGAAAAATGAGTAGCCTTTGCTGTTGAGATGAAGGTGTACTATGGTGTGCTGCCCTCCTCTTGTAGGATGAAGATCCTGAGTACCAAGAACTTGCAGAGGGATCTAGACCCATGGGAGTAGGAGGAGGAGGAGGAAAGAAGATAAGGACAAAACACACTAGCCCAGAGGATGCTGAAGTAGCAAGTCATCACCAGACTGAGGAGCCAACTGGTTTCCCCCTTCCATGCTTGGGCACAACACAACTGGTTTCCCAGTGCTTGCAGGAAAAAGGGGAGCCTGAGGCAGCTCAGCTTATGAGAAGAACACACTGCAGATGGAAAGAGGGTGGTGGCATAATAAAAGATGAATGATCTGGATTTGGAGCTGGTATCAACACGAGAACAAGTGAGAGAAACTGAGGTCATATCTGAGGGGGATCATCCCCTCAGATGCCTTGGAGGGACCAGGGGGTGAAACCTTGGCTGTTTTCACCAGAAGCACAGATGAGGGATCCCTGCCTTCTGGCAGGCAAGTGCAATGGAAAAAAACAAGGTCAAACATGGCATTTCTATAGCTCTAGGCACAAGTCAGGCTGTCACAGGTCTGCAGGACCACAAGAAGCACAAGTCTCTGGTGGAAGTGCTGGGCTGTGGTTAGGTGCAGGGAAGACTCCTGGGCTTAGTCACCAACTTTGCTGCTCCCTGGCAAGGACTAGGACAAACCAGCTGCCCCTTCTTCATCCCAGTAACCTAAGCAGGGCATTGCATGGGGACAACACACCCAAAGGTCTATGGCCCCGGGTGTCCCCTTTCCCTTCCCAAACTCCTGGCAGATTTTGCTCCAGCTGCCGCCAGGCAATTATGGTGTGTCTGAGAAAGGGACCCCTCACTTTACCCCTTGTATAGTCATCTGGCAAAGTGAAAACATCTCTGTAAACATTAGGAATTTACCCAACAGAAAAATTCTCCAGGTCTGATGTCTGCAGGGATGGGAGAAGCCTGGATGTTCTGTTTGATGTTCTCTCACTGCCCTCATCCTAGTCCGCAGAGATCGTGCTGGGATGGGCAGGAGTCGCATCCTCTTTGTAACAACCACACAGCACCCAGCTGGGTATCCTTCAGCATCGCTTCTTAGGGGAGGGAACTACAACCAGCACCCCTCTGCTCCCACTTTGGGAATCCCAAAACATTCCCACTTGGAAAAGTTCTGGCATGTAAACCAGCAGCAGCAGGACTTACAACTGCTATTTCCAAGAACTCTTTGACTAAATCTCCTGGGCAGAGGGACATACAAGCCCCGGGAGTGCTCGTGGGTCAGCATAACTCAGCCAGCTTTAGAGGCCAGTAAACGTCCCACAGCCAATTCCAACCTCCCATTTTGGCTTTCTGAAGGGAGCCCTTCCTTCCTGGCCCCGATCCTTTACACTCTGCACCCCCAAAACCGGTGACCTGACTGGGATGAGGAGGATGGGGGTCACTGAAATGAAAAGCCTGACTGTGTGTTTCTCATGCTGCATCACGCTACGGCAGCAGCAATGCAAGGCAGAAGGGAGCCTGAAATACGTAGGCACGTGGAAGATTCAAAAAAAGAAAAAAAGCAGCAAGCAAGCAGGGATTTTCTGCTGTAACATTGATTGTACAGCTGTTAATGTCTTGCGTTGTTACTTCCTATAAATACTGGTGTAATAAAGTTAAACCAATATAAAAGTCGGTCAAATGATACTGATAAGCTAGGGGCAGATTTTCTGAGTTCCTTACAACAAAATACTCCACAACAGCTTTACAGAGACTATTTTGAATGCTAAGATCTTTTTCAATTAGAAAAGTTTGCTAGTATTTACCACTTTTCATCATTTTACCTATATTTAATGACACTAATTCTTAAATTTTGCTGAATCTAGCAAGAACTGCTGTCTGTTACATAATAGAGAGGCTCGAGACGTGATCAAGACCTTCAAGACAAAACAGCGAGGAGACATTTGTTTGGTTTATAATCAAATTACATTTGCAAGACAAAAGAAATTGCTCTAAATTTCAAATGAAGCAAACTGGGTATAACTGCACAGGACATGCAGCGTAGCTACGACTTAAAAGATGATTGCTTTAAATTCACATCTAACTGGCCTGCAAAGCAACCTGTTAAAAATACCATATGTTTTCCTACAGTTGAATATTCAACAGGAGACCTCTTTTTGTGTGTGCATTTCGTACTTGCAAGATTTGCACCTGTAGTCCTGAGCACGTGATGGGTTTTGACAGACAGCTAATGGCGCTAATGAATCGCTCTGGTCTGGGTGTGCAGTTTATTGTGTGTGGGTAAAACGCGCGTCTGCAGCAAGCAAGCTGGGTCTCGGGCTCTCAGATCCCAGTCTCTCCTCCATCAAGTATTGCACTTTAAAATACTCATTGCCAAGCTCCCCAAGGAATTTTGTTTCTTGGGTTTGGTTGTGCTAAACACACAGGTTAACTGCTTCTGGATCCACGGACATAAAAAGCAGCTTAATGATAATGAAAAACAAATTTCATTTTGGAGTCAGAAACGTGTGCGAATATTGATTTACATCAGTGCAGAGAATCTTTCTATCAAAGACTTCTGCTCTCTAGGAGAACTTGTTTACTTACAAAATTGAGAGATTGGGGCGTCTAGCTGGGGTACATTTCCTCCTTTAGCATTTAGCTTTTGCACTTGGGTAGGCGGCACAGGTTTGTGAGACTGGCCGGTGGCTCGGTACATGGCTTGGACCCACAGGATACGGTCCTGCTCATCGTCACTTGCAAAAATCACTGTGTCTCCTTCTTTCACAGCGTTGAAGAATGCTCTGCCGCCCTCCAAACCTGGCAGGAGAGGAAGCGATAAGGGAGTTTCACAGACTTTGAGGCCAACCAGGGGATCTCCCCGGGCTTCCCACCCCATCGCTGCCCCAGGTATCCCCAGCCAGCCCCACACTGTCCCCAGATCCTGGCTGGGATCAGTCTCTTCACCTGCTCCAAACTCACCTGTGAGAGAGCCCACCACGCTCCCAGGTAGCACCTTCAACTACAATTACTAAAACATGCCCCATTACACTTGGATTAATTGCTTTTCTCACCTACATTCCTGTCTGTGCAGGTTCTGGTTGGGTTACACTTGCTGGAGCCCCATTAATAATGGGTTTTGAGGGCATGGGGTGGGAGGTTTCCCATTAGGGTGAATACACCAGTGCTCACACTGCACAAAAAGTGCTGGCTGATGTGCTTGTTTCTGTCTGCGTCTTGATTCAGCACCCATTTTTCCATCTCCTTAACGTCAAAATCAACCTGGAATCAAGGTATTGGCGACCAACTTACTGTGTCTTTCTTCATCTCCTCTGGGGATACCATTATGTGGGGCATGGTGGGGATCACCATGATCAATGTGTCACCCCACTGAAATAAAAGAAATGTGGTGTTCCTCCATTTGAAGAGGAGTCAGCACCATGTACACAGCGGGCACCTCCAGGTACTGGCAGGGTTCTGCCCCTCTTCTTTCCACTCATATCCATCAGAGAGAATATGGGGCAGGCAAAACGTTGAGTTGGTCCCCCTTTATTTTCTACACTAAAGACAGGCATAGATGCTAACCACAGAATCACAGAATGATACGGGGTTGGAAGGGACCTCTGGAGATCATCTAGTCCTGTCCCCCCTGCCTTTTATTCAGGGAATATAATCTGAAGGCATAGTTTAGAACCATTACTCAGTTTGAGCATTCTGTTCACAATCAGATTGCATCGGGATTTAAGTGTCTAATTCCCTTTGGCTCCCCAGAGAAGATGAGTCTTTCCTTCCTCTGGTGCAACTCCCAGCTCAGTTCCTTAGATCTATTTATAGTAAAGTCACGCATAGCTAACGATCAGTCTAAACACAAACATATTTATAATAATGTGATCACAGTTCAGCTGCAAAGCAGGGGGAGAGAGAGAGGGAGGACTCCCATTAGGGACCGCAGGCAGTGTGGCGACCACGGGCACCTGCTGGCCCAGCAGCATCCAGCTGCTGGTCCCCGTACCTGGCTGCGGGTCGGTGTAGTCCACAGTGTATCCGTCGAGCTGCAGCAGCTCTTGAGGTTCAGCTTTTTTCTCCCGGTAGCTGCACATAGCAAATGTATATTGACTAACCTGAAGAAAATCACAAAGCTAAGATGGCACCGGGCGATCACGACCAGGCAATCCCGAAGCGCTTACAAATGCTGCACGCCGGCGGCATGTCCACAGGGAATGGGGGAAGTGGGGTAATTTTGGCAGCCACTGCCCATTGGAGACAGACTAAACTTTTGGCCAGGCTTTTGTACATCTCTCTCATAATACACCCCGCTGCGGCAGGCATCTAATTCTCCGCATCAGTACATACAGCGGTTTAATTTCCTCCCAAAGAGGAAGCTCCGCGCTTTAAAACCCTCTTATCATTCATCCCCAGACAAGTGCAAGAGTGACACCCTGTCACAAACAATGTGAGCTAAATTGCTAGGTGCCAGTCATATTAAAGCAATCTTAAGATCCCACTGATCTCGGCAGTTGTTGTCATCAGTGCTGTAAATGGCAGCTCTCACTCCTCTGAGGTACCATCTGCATGACACGATACATTCAATGTCAAGCTCTTGACGGAAGCCGACTCAGCTGCGGGGGCTCTGCCAGGCTCCCGAATCGCCTTTAGGAGGCCATCAGGCCGCATCAAGACCCCGCGCGTACCCGGCGTGCTGCGATCTGGATGGTCGGCAAGAAGCTCGTCCAGGGAAGAGAGAGGAGGAGAGGATTCTCCGTGCCCCGGGCTAGGAACTCACGGGGAAATTTACTGTCAAATGATTTCAAATGACTTTGTTAAGGTTGTGTCACATCCCGGACGCCTGACGTAATTTTATTAGTCTGGACATTTTCTTGACCTCTGGAAGAAACTTTAAAACTCTGGTGGGTGGCAATGGATGGTGCTCGTCATTTTTTGGAAGTTGGGAGAGATCCTGAAAGACAGGCGAGGGGCTGAGCCGGGGGGATTTTGCCTTCAAACTCCAGACAAATCGCTCGGCTAGAAATACACATGCGGCATCTATTTCGGTGGTATGTACCGCTAATAAAATGGCATTTATTTAAGTCAGGGGACCCGACTGTTGGCGTAGCATCTCCCAGCCGGCTCTCAGTATATTGCTGCCCTCTACGGGCTTGTGCTAGCTGCCAGCCTGCACTCGGCAGCCCTGCCTGCACCGTGCCTTCCTCCAGGAACAGCTCCAAAAGCCACCTAAGAATAAACCCTATCATTAACACGTTTGTGGGAGTAAGACTAAAAGCGATGCTTTAAGCATCTTGCATACTCCTTAAAACTACCAGCACTGATGAAAGATTGACAAGTAACAGACCAATAGCAGGAGCACACCAGTGCACATTCTATGCTATGAACTTTGAATGCACACCATCGTACCGGCAACATAAAAATTAAAAAGATTAACACGAAGAAATCTAAAAATAACCTAGTGCCCCACAGCACAACATTCAGCCGGCTCCTGCCGTGTTCATTCAGCGGTACTTGCAGGATATTGCTGCCATCTCCTGGAGAAACTCTTGAACGTGTTTTATTTACAGTGCGATCCTGGAGATTTCCTCTGAGAAGGGAGGATTTGGTTTCTCTGTGTTAGACAGCCTGCACTCCAGGGATTGCGCGATGAGTTTAATTCCTGAAACGAGTCAGTGCTCAACTACGCTGACACTGATTGAAAATATTAATACAACTAGTGCTTTTTTCCTCTCGTGTACGCCCTGTAGCAACAGGTAAAATTCATTCAAGTAGTTCAGTTTCTTCTTCTCTGACCCTGACTATTGAGGTCTGATTTTTAGGCTCTTCTTCATGTACAAAATAATTTCTCTCACCTTTGGATCAAGAAAATATTCTTCATCCCTATCAATAAGCCACCCACACTGAGACAACAGCAATGTGTGGAAACATACATTTCAGAGGTTATACCTCTTGTGCTAAAAGTTATAAAAGACAGATGTAGACAGTAGGCTCTGGTGAAGCCATCCTGGGACAGGGGCAAAGCCAACTCATCTCTCCTGTTAGCATCTTCATGATTTCCTTGGAAGAAGCCACTCTACATCTTTATTAGAAGAGACCTCAAAAAGAAACGTACAGATGGGTCTACAATGTGTGAGAAGCCAGGGCTCATCTGGGATCACGCCCTACATCTTCTCTACTCAGTTCAAGTCTGAAGCCCAAGTTCAGGCTTGTCCAAGAGCCTGCTGGAGGAGGCAAGCCAGGATCAGGCTGAAGGGAAGAGATGGCTACTGATGACCTCTGGAAAACGTGCCAACGGTGGCATGCAGAGCACCTGCACCCAAACAACTTGAGTTGCTGACTTCCAGGACTGCCATACCAGCCTGTCTGAGCTCTCCTGCTGCCTAAAGCATTTACGCTGTGGGGTCAAAAAGAAGCCAGTGCCCTGGCTGCTAGTGCAATGTGGCTCATTCCACTGATAAGCAGTGGTAAAGTGAAACCCAGCAAAATGAGATTCTAGAAAGCTCGAAATGTCACAATCATTCTCCACTGCTGAACAGCACTGTAGGGTCAAGCAGAGATTGCAGCTTGCCTTTCATCAGTCCTCTAAAATATTATCCTTTACAGAGCTTGCTTTCTGTAGAAGCTCAGAAGTGGCCAGACAAGTGAAACAGTTAATAGCAGAAATTAATCTTACAGCCTGCTGAGTTCACACTGAACCATAGCTGAGTATGAGAGTGAGCAAGCAGATGGGGTGGGCAAGATGAATGGTTTGAGTAATTGGAAAAAGCACAGATACAGAGATGAAACTGAAGGAAGACAGAGGAGAAATCTCTGCCCAGTGAGGGACAAACTCTCAAAGCAGCTGGGCTTTCATCCAGGGAGTTGATGAGGGCCAAGAAAGGAGCATCTAAGGAAGCTGAACTGAGCAAAAACTAAAAGAAGGGAAATAATCCAAAGCTACCCTGGCTGGTTCCCAAAAAAAAAAAAAAAA
>VXBJ01000825.1:645834-699373 GCA_013400055.1 Nycticryphes semicollaris
CAGACAGTGGGAGACAAATGCCAAAGTTCACTATTCCCAGGCTGCTAAATTAGATCTGACTTTCTTGGCACTTGACCATATTCTGTCACCAGCTATATAATCCAACTGATTAATAAATACAGTAGATCTGTATTAACCAGTCCTGACTTCGTCCTTGTTTTTCCACCAGAGACTCCTGCTCTAGCGAGCACCGCTTTCCCCAGGATCCTGCTCAAACCTGTTAATTGTCGTCCCTCACACTCCGAGCTCAGTCATCCGCCTCCCCCTTTCTCACTGTTGACATAACACCGCCCCACTCGGGTTAAATTCTTAAATGGACCTTTCCTAGATTAACAGCATGCATTTTTTCCCAAGGGAGGGAAACTGTGTTAAGACACTGCCAGTTACAATACAGCTTTCCACTTTGATGGGAGACTCTTGTCCTCTGGTTGCAGCTGTATGTTGCCTCCCAAGCCCTCTCCTGACACAAATAAGCAGAGGAAATGATCTAGCTTAAAGAAACAAATGTGAAAACAACAGTGAAAACATCTCAGCATGTCCATTCAGCCCTAAACAATTGCATATAGCAGTTGTCCTAACTTCTTCCTTCAAGCAGGAGGGGTGTGTGTGCTCTCCTTGGGCAAGGCGGTGTGATGGGAAGCCATTCTGTGCGAGTACAGAAGGGACATGCAGGACCTGCCATAGCCAGGTGTAATGAGCTGGGGCATCTATTTAACCAGAAGTTCCCAAACCTTTTGTATTTATCATCAACACTCAAGGTTTCTCAAAAACCATCCCCTCTGCCCAGCTCTCAGCGAGGGTCTAACTGAAAACACTATTTACTATGATTATGGGGACTAGCTACGGGTCATTTACCTTAACCTGGGGACCACAGTCTTGGACCGCTGGTGTAGAAGATGGCAATTTTGCCAAATTATTTTCACATTCTGTTGGTTATTCGGAGTTAGTGAACACTTACTTCATTTCATTTTATCCCGAGTCATCTGAGTTTTGCTAAAAGCAGGAACTGTCACTGTTAGTCTAAATTATAATGAGTTCAGGGAGTCTGTCACTAGAACAATAGATCCAGGCGTAGATACTGCAACTGGTTTTAATCTGCAGAGAGTTGATCTGGTTCCAACAACATTCTGCAAACACCATCAGACACAATCAGTCGAAAACTGCTTCAAGCTACTCAGCAGACATGTCATCCAGGTACCATGGAGTGTTACTTCCCATATGCTGCCAGAGCACAGAAATGGGGTTATGACAAGAGCAGAACAGATTCAGTCTGAAATCTCAGTGTAATTAATTCACTTGCCCTTAAGAATGTTTACCAGAAATTTCCTATCGCAAAGCCAGCAAAGCCACCAGAACCAACAATAGTGTTGTTGCCAGTACAGCACGTTAGACCTTGCAAAGAATTAATACAAGCTCTGTCAGCTATCAAAATTCCCAGCTTTTGCACGATCAAGGGTCTAATTGGCAAACTGGCTGAAATTTGTACACTGCACTCAGGCAGCTGGTGTAGCAACTTAGGAAACACTGCTAACATCCGTGGTGGATGTACATTTTCTTTCTTAACCAGGCGTGGAGAACTTTGCCCTAAATTGTTCCATTGCTTTCGTTTACCGCTGCCCCTGGCGTTACTGTTGCCTTTACGAAGCATTTTCCTCACTTGTGATGCTGCGGACCATTTCCATCCAAGCTCAGGGCCATATTCTGCCATCACTTTCACGCTGCATATCTCAGGATTTAAAATTAGGCAAGTAACGAGTCTCTGCCATGTAATTTACATCTAATCAGTATTCTGCTCTTCTGCTGCTCATCTCAAAGGGTGTCTACGAGAAGGGTGGGCAGCGTGCAGAGAGGGACTGCGATTCATTCGGAAGAGAAAACTATCCCCTCTCCACGCAGGGGTGCGTGCTGGAGGAGCATCGGCACCAGCTTTGCCAGCCATGCCGTGCTGTCACCCTTCCCCAAGGGGGTGAGCCAAGGCCACCCAGCAGCGCCCGCGCTAGAGAGGTGAGGCCCGGTTCCAGAAACGGCACAAAGGAACCGCTCTCACCCACTACACCCAAACAAATCATCTCCACTCCTCTGTACAACCCTCGCAGCTACACTGACACAGAAGGTGCGAGGGATTATTCCACCCAAATTACAAGGCAGCTATTGCTCCTTTCCTCTCCTCTCCAGGGCTTACACAAGCCAACTAGCACTGGAAATGCTCCCTGCAGAGCTCCTTTCTCTCCATACGCGCGCAAAGCCTCCGTTCATACCGGCGAGGCTTCACTGACACAAGAGACAAACTGCCATCAACACCTTCCTCCTTAGTGCCGCCCATGCAGTTTGGCACCTCTGTGCCTTGTTTAGATGGTTACGAAGAGTTTGAGTTGTTATTACCATGAATTTCTTAACCGCTGGTACCAGAAGGGAGAGTGGTACCACACGATAGCACTGAAGGAACTGAGGCTGTGTCCACCTGAAATAGGGACCAACAGGAGAGGGCACAGGACCAGGAGGAGGAGGTTAATCTGCAAGGGATGGGAGAGAAGACAGAGCTGCAAGAGAAGATGCTACAGGTAAGGGATAAAGACAAGGGGTAAGAAAGGAAACATTTAGTTATTCATCTGAATGTACAGCTTTGCCCTTTCAGCAGTGTCCTGGACTGACCAGACCACTATATCCCAAATGTACTTCATGCTTTGGACTCAATCTCTCTGCTCTGGTGCAGAAGAACAAGCTCCTGAAAGAGGGGCTGCTCCTTATCTGTCCTTTATGTGACGGAGCCAGCTCACCTTCCTGCGGGGGTTATTTTCTGCCTGTGGTTTAGCAGAGTTCAGAGCATCCTGGACATCAACACCTTTGCTGCCAATCCCTGTTCGTATCAGCACCCATCCTTTGCATTGCATGAAAAGCAAATGACAAACATACGGACAGCAAAGTATTTTTATTCCATCTTTATTGCCTGCTGACATGTTCAATATGCTCAAACTACATCTGAGGGACTGCATAGAGAGTGTTTCTTGTTTATATTTGATGTACGGCAGAACACTTTACATTGCACCAAATGTTGAGCAAACGGTAACATAACAGAGAAGCTGCAGTGGCAGCTGGAATTTCTGAGGTGGGCTACAGAGACTCTCCGGGGGCAAAAGTCTGCTCATCTTATTCAAATGAATTGCTTTTCTGGCCAAATTCTGCTCTTATATGCCAACTGACGAATACAGACCTAGTAACATGAGAAAACATGGAATAACTCTGAGAGCTTCAATTCCACAACAAGCTGAAGAATATAAAGCAACTGAAAACTAGAGAACTGCAACCATACAGAATGGCCAGAAGGCTCTTGAGAGAGACACAGGAATCCATGTCCACACCTGCAAACCCTTGCACAGAACAGTACTGACAGATTTATTTACAGGAGAAGCTACGTTAGGAGAGAGGATTCTCTGCTTTGGAGAATCCCTGTTCACTGGGAAAAAGGGAGGGAGAACTTGGTCTAAGTGTCAGGGAAAAACAATACTAGTTTCTCTACAGGTGATCACAGACTGTCACAGCATTTTTAACTTCATTTCAGAATGTAAAAAAGCAAGCATGCAGAGAAAAGCAACCCCTCAATCCCTGCCCAAGAACAGGGTCACTGCATAATGTTCTGAGAAGGTCTTTCCTTCACTACGGCCTCTGCTGCCACTTACCCAGGAGATAGTTTGGGATTTACCTCCAGCAGTCTAGCTCTGCAAGACGCTGCGTTCCCCTGCGAGGTGCCATGCACCCTACCTCACCAGGGACCTGGCCAGTCCTTGCATTGAGGGTGCATTTTCCAAACCAGACGCTTCCAGGAATGGATTACACCAATCCTACACCCATCACTTTTACCCAAATCTAAATATACTGCTTGGGCAGATAGAAGCATCTCCTGTGGCTGCTCTACACTAACATTTTTTTTTAACCCCATTTGGAGTTCCAAACAAGCTCTTAAACTGTCACAGATCATACTTGGTTATTGGACTAGGTACTCAACTGGTCTCTCCAAATTGGCTCCTACTTGCATTGTGCACATCATATATGCCTTTTACCTGCCCAGGATGGATTTTCTTGTCTGTTACATAGTCTAGTACTCTGGAGGCTGGCAGTGATAAACAAATGAGGGATGCAGTTAAGCTTTCCACTGAAATAGTTGAACTTGGAGTAATAATTAACTCAAAACAAACTAAACAGTTTACACTAAGTGATTTAGGACCATAGAAGCCAGCTGTGTAAGGTTGGAGACCTGGAGCATGGACTCTTGCCCTTACTGGCACAGGAAAGCCAGCACACAAGTGTGCTCCATCCCAAATACGGAGCCTGGTGAACCTGGTTTACACCACCTTTGTTCTTACACATGGGTGAAAGCCTGGCCCCTCTGGCAGACCTGCTTCATCAGCAGTAGGATTTCACCCTCTGGCTTGATCACTTTGGATCTGTGCTGGCACGAGATCTCAGCTGGATCCCATGTTACTGCATCAGAGCATTTTTGTCTTGCTTTCACACCACAGGACCCTGCACAAAGCTTTTATTTCTCATACATGGAGACAACATACCCTGGGGAACCCAGCAAGGAGGAAGAGATGGACCCAAGAGGACTGTGTGTCTTTATCAAGTGGGTGTGAAGACGGAGCTGCTCAAACTGGGGCCCCACACTTCTGTGGCCTTTGCAGTGGCTTCAGCTGCCCTTGGGAAGGTGAAGGAAGATCTAACACACCAAATACTGACCAGATCCTTTTAGATCACAGAGTACATCTTCTGCCTGTTTCCTTGAAATTGTTAAACCATGGTCAAATATACAGGTCTATGGAAACCAGGAGGGCAGAAAGTGAAAAAAAGAAACAAGGGAAAAAGGAAGAAAGACATCACAAAATGATCAATGAGAGCTGTAGACAGTGAGAGGCAGTAATGA
Organism: Nycticryphes semicollaris; assembly: GCA_013400055.1. Taxonomy (NCBI): domain Eukaryota; kingdom Metazoa; phylum Chordata; class Aves; order Charadriiformes; family Rostratulidae; genus Nycticryphes; species Nycticryphes semicollaris. The sequence goes on from VXBJ01000825.1 coordinate 650,753, forward strand.
ACGTGAAGGCAAGATAAATGTCAAGAACAATACACTGACTCAGACGTAGCCAGTGATGAAACTTCTATAGATTTCAGTGGAATTCAAATTTCACCTGGAGGCTCAAAACGGAGCATTTGCACCCAAGTTCCTCCAGCCAAGACAAACCGAGCTTCCTCCCCGTCTCATTAATTCCTCACTAAAATTGGTTCTCCATTTGACCAAGCATCCATGTGCATCAGGAAACTCATGGCTAGAGGTCTGCAACTGAGAGATCCTTGAGAAGATGTGTACTTTTATAAAAAAATCTATGATTTAATAGTCACCCTGTGCAAAACCACAGCTCATCATCAATTACACAGCACTGGAAACAGCCAGAGGAAAGACTTAAATATATCATGATGTACTTTAAGATCATTCTAGTTAAATTAATTACCTGGACCAGGACAAAGAATCGTTTCTTCCATCTCTTCCAAACATTTTTACCAATGGCCCATAAATACCTAGGAGAAAAAAATAGGTGAATTCAGCACACAAGTGACTATATGTTGTCCTTTTGCTTTTTAGTATGTTTTCTTTACACCTAGAAACTGAAGCTAATGCACAAGCAGGAGTAATTACAAGACTCTTAAGCTCAGCAGCATTCATGAATGTGTTTATTTCTAGGCTGAATAAGTAACCTATAAAGAAAGTGACACAAAAAGCTTCCAGGCTCTTAATGTTGCACAGTATTAATTCTCTCTTCCTCTTTGTCTTTCACAACTTGCTCAGAATCCAGCAGCCATTTAATGCCAGTGATTAGCTATGACATGGTTGGATGGGTGAAGAATACAATTGTAATGGAAGAATTAAGGGACAGAAAACCCAAATGTTGCTTTAAGCTTTCACAAAAGCATTTGGCTGAGGGGAGCTGCCAAACAGAGGGACACTTACTGCATCAAAACCAGAACCCAAGATCCCAGTATATACTGGACTCACTAAACCAGGACACTTCGCTGAACAGCTTGAGATGTATTCCTAGAAATCACTTGGCTACAGATACGCAAGCAAACTGAATAATTCCTAAGGAGGAATGAGTTTATTGTTTTCTACAAAGGAAGAATTAACTTTTAAAATTAACATCAAAATCAGCATTTAATCTCTGCGATGAAGTGGCTGCTGTGACACTGTAACACAAACACTGGCAAAACCAGTGGCAGCACCAGACTAATAATAAACGCAAGGGCATTATTCAGCATTAATATGTTTTATGTATCTTTCTAATTACTTTAGTTCTGGCTCAATAAACAGAAAAACAATTTATTTCCAGTTATGCTAGTGGTTCCTTATGCCAGAAGAGACGCAGCGTATTCCTGGTGAATGTTTAAGCCACGAAACTCCAAGTCACGTTAACGTGGGTGCTGAGTCCTTGGCTAGTTCAAGAACAGGGTGATAATTGTCCGTATTGCTATTGCCACTAACATCAATGGAAAGACAATCTCAGTTTTTCTAGCAAGCGAGTATTATAAACCACATAGTTTTAAGCATCATCTTGTAAATCAAATGTTAGTTCAAGAAAGCCTGAGAAAGGCCAGGACTGCTCCAGCCCTGTTGCTGAGGACAGGGAAACAAATACAACAGGTGAACTGTCCTTCCTTGCCTTTGGTGTCTGTGATTGTGGTGGAAAAATTAAACTTCTCCTGTGGCTATTGACCCTGATATCATTAGCAGAGAAGACAGGAAGAGGAGGAGAAGGAATTAAAAAAAAAAGACGAGCGATACAAATCATCTCATAATGGATTGAATCTAATAAAACACTTTGAAAATTAAAATGAACTAATGTCACTCTTATAGCACCAAAAACATACCAGAGAAAGAGTTAATCAAAACAGTGACTTTTCTGGACAGTTTCTATTTTTTATTACATCCTCAGCTCTGAAGAGCAAACAGAGGAACACCTTGCCAATGCCACTAGCCTCAGATCTTCCCAAGGATGATCTAATTTCTTATTGCACAGCACGAAGGTGGAAGCCAGGGGTGGTGGTCAGGGATCCTCCCAGCCTCAGATCCCCCCAAAATCATGTCTGGAGGGGAGAGGCTTTCCTTTTAACCTTCCAGATCATTAGTCCTACTCCAGGCAACTGCCTACTCCAGGCAACCGCTACTTAGTTGTGCTGTGTATCTCTGTATAAATAATGATGATGACACCGGAGCTTATTTCAAGCGGAAGGTGTTCTGAGAAGTCAATACAGGGAAATACAGAATAACTTAGGAAATTATACCATTCTCAGTAAGAGTCAGGCAGTTCACCTTTTATTTCCTTACAGGAAAAAAAATAACCTAGCAATTTCCTCAGGAATACTGTTTAAAATTTAAGCTGTTTGGCTGATATGCACTAAAAAGCCTATGCTAAGAACATAGAAAGTGCATTATAAATGACTGAATTAATGCCATTTTTATATTTATCCTTTGACCTTCTGTGAACTTAAGAAACAGAGTTTCTCTTCCAGAATCTTAAAAAAGAGAAGTTTTCTAATGCACATTCAAAACGAATTGAATTCAGATCAAGACAAATGCTTACCCAGAGTGCTTCATGTTTTGAGGCTTATCCATTCGCACGGCCAGCTTGATCTTCAGGTCTTGATCCGGGCAGTTTTTGGAAACAGTCATTTTGTGCCACTCTGATTGCTTTGGGCTGTTGGGAGTAGGATGGAGAACAACCTGCAAGTTTCAAAAGCAACAGTGTTAAAGGAAAAAATGATTCACGGAAATGGGTTTTAATGGGCAACAAAAGCACATCAGCTGAGTTAGTTTTCCCCTAGAAGTAAGTCAGGAAATTTCTATTCACATCAGCGAGGATGGCTTTTTATTGTTGTTTTTTTTTTAAGTATAGCTTACTATTTTGAGATTAGCTCCTGTATTCTTTGGCTCCTCTATCTAGCTTGCCATTGTTTGTGGGGTTGTGCAAAACAGAACATTATTAGTTCCCATCGTTTAAGGAGAAATAGTGGTAAATGAAATTGCAGCTCTCCAGGTGAATCAGTCTCGAAGTGAGGGTGCGCTAATGTGATTAGCAAACCAGCGACAAGGTTTGCTGAGGTTGCCCGCTGCATTCTCTCACTTTCAGCCTCATACAACTCAGTCAACCTCCAGCCTTCCTGACATTTCCCACGTGAGGTGTGCTGTTTGGAGGGCTCAGAAAGCTCTGTCTAAAATGGTTCATTTACTGCCACTATCAGGTTGTGGGGGAGCTGGCTTGATTTTTTGGTTACTGTTAGGAGCGGATGCAATCGGCAGCATTTCAGGTACGCTGGTGTGTCTGACTAAGCTACAACAGCAGATGAAATCTGCATCCCACGTCATGACATCAGTGGCTGCAGGATTCTTTGCTCCCATTTCATGCAGCGAGGAAATGATGGGATGGTCTCCAGCCGGGGGAAATCAGTGCAACACCAGTGACTGCAGTGGAGTTGTGCAAATGAAGACTAATGGAAGCACTTGGCTCATCAAAGAAACTGAAAGGCTCCAGGAGGTGAGTAATCTCTCCTGATCACAGCTCTGCTTTTCCCATTCACCCATTACCCCTACAAAGCACAGCAGCTCCCTCAGACAGCGAGCCAAACAGTATTCTCCCAGAACTACACCACATCCAGCATCTTCTCCTGGTGTTTCTATATGTGCCCTTTGAGGTGACTTAGCCATCTCCCTCCTACGCCAATTCCTCTTCTGATGCTTTCATTCTCAGAGGTGACTTTGCCTGGCACAAATTCATCCAAGTCTCCACTGTCCTGTAGCGAGATGAATCTCCTTTATATCCATTAACCTTTACACAAGCAAATTATTTTACAAGTGGCAGCATTCGCCCTCCTTATTTGATGTGCTGCCATCACTCATTCCCTGCTCACACTTATCCGTGCTCCAGCCAAACTCCAGCCCAGACTATAATCTTTATTCCTCTGCTCTCCAACTTTACTGCTGAGTCAACAACCTAAGGGCTGTTTTCCACTGAAATATCCTTGACGCTATTACCCTCTGATGAATGATTTTAAAAATGATTTTATTGCCTCCTCCAAAGCCTGCGGTTAACATCAGTAGATTCTCAACTTCACCCTTATTCATCAATGTTCTTTATCACTTCTTTTATTGAATTAGACTAATGCTTTCTCTGGCAGGAATCTGAAGCTGTTGTTAGTTACATAGATAACAGAGCAACACCAGGCTTGATTGCATCCCTCTTGGAAAAAAAAACACATTTAAGCAAATGATGAACACTGAGTCTTCTGTGTGGGGTGTTGTCAGAAACGGGGATGGACCTAAATGCTGAGCAGTATCCAGGGACCCCCACTGCAAAGCCAGCCATGCAAGCACATAGACTTGTACTAAACTGCATCTCCTAGCAAGGCAGCAGCCACTCAGGGTGTTTGGGATGCTCTCTACTTTGATTTCTAACTCTTTTTCATCAAAAGGTGCATAAACTTTGCTCGGTGTTGTTGCAATTCATGGCTCTTCCCCTCTTTGCTTTCAGTAGATGACGTCTTGGCATGGCTAAAATCCATGGGAGCCTTGCCACCGGCTTCAATAGGACCAGGATGTATTCCCATGCCTTTAGCTGCCCATCCAGCAGTTCAGGGCTTGGGAGCATTTTCCAGCTCTCCCTTTGATAAAAGTGGCAAAATGAGGAGTGCCGGCTGGTTGCCAATTTAACGCTCGCAATAGAAAGTGGGCATTGTACATGCCTGGCAGAGCACAAACCGCTTCTCAAAGGGTAGCTGAGCATGGGTGTTTTTGCGTATAAAAACTGCTTCCCTCCCCTCTCCGTGCAGACAGGTCCCTGCCCACTCCAACGCTAAACCAAGGCCTCAACACGCTCCCGGTTTCATTATTTCATTAAAGAAGAAACCCTGATGTAGCCTGCGCAGACACGCGTCATCTCTCGGCCACTCTGGGCACAGCGAGCATCCCTTTGAAGTTCGGCCGGCTGAAAGAGCTGGTGGCCATGGGCCAGGGGAAATCACCGCCCGGCTGCCCGCGCTCGCCGCTGCTGGCCCACGTCCTTTGGCCAGAGCCAAGGGATGGCCTCCCGCTGGACCAGGAATTAAAGCGCATTGGCACGGGGCTGGCTCATCAGCATTTCAGGGCAAGAAGGGTTGCTTTGGGGCCTGACGTCTTTCTCAGAACAACATGCCCAGCTAATTGCTTCCCGAGACCAGCAAAGTCAGCACCGCCTCAGGGCTGCCAGTGGAAACAAGACTCACAAAGCAAGCGGGTCTACACCCAGTGTAACCACTCAGGGGAAAAAGCCCTGAATGGCATGGCGGGCGGCTGGGTGAAAAGCTCAGCTCAGCACGCTGCAGCAGACAAAGGCAGGAGCGTCAGGATGTTTGAAGCAGGTGGTTTTGAAAATAATCCCGCAAATATTATGATGCTGCGCAGCAAAGCAAGCAAGGGTCAGTCTTCAGCCAGAGTACTGCAGCCTAGTGGGGTCATCTTCTATGTCAAAAGACAGGGAGAAAGGACGGATTCAAGGTGTGGATGAGGAAAGTCTGAAGGGGCTGTGACCCTCATTGAAAAGAAGACTGAGAGGAGAAAAGAAGGGGCAGTTTTGCTTTTCTCTCGCTCAAGTGCAAGAACAAAGGGCATTACATGAATTTGACAGCACAAATAGTTAAAATGAACCTAAACTATATGAGGCAAAAATCACATGCAGTGCTCTCCCCCATAAATATATAAATTAAATTGACAGCTCACTAGGATCTGAAAGAACATTTGGCACTTGTATGACTAGGGTGAAGACAAAGCCACGGTAATTAGGAAAAACTTAATTGCACAGACACATATTCTCCTGTATCAAGGCAAAAGCAGCCATGGAATTATCAAGAAACCTCGCAACAGTTTAATCTATAATTGGAAATACCGTACTTGGGCTTGTCACGGGATCAGCAGCTTTCTGGGCCATGGCTTTCTTGGCCATAGCCACGCAGACAGGGCAGTGAGCAAGGTGCACTGTGGAGTCAGGCAGACAGAGCTCAGGCTGCTCCTGGGGATCACCCAGGCCATTCTGAGCCATGACACGAGAGATGCCAAGCCCATGTGTAAGGTGCAGCCTTTCTTACCCTGAACTGATTTCCATGGAGTCTTCACCATGCTGATCTCCCACCCCTGAAGAGCTGCATGGCGGGGAGTTTGCTGCCACTTATGCCTGGGGACAGCATAGATTCCACAGATGCAAAAAGTCCATGGAGACTAACTGAAGTGTCCCAAAACCACAAAAAAATGCCATCCACAGATATTCTGGAGCTGTGGGCTGCAGCGATGGAGGGCCACCAGCCCCAGGGCACTGGTTTAGGCATCAGAGGTGAGGGTCAGAGATGAGGTGGGAAGGTTGAATCTGTGGCCAGTACCCTGGGAACCTGAGCTACGAACACCATCCATGGGGGCAACAATCCCTTGTGTTTCACTTCCCAGTCCAGCCCCGTTGAAGTCACCAGTTCAGCCACAATCCCCGAGGGGAAGCCAGGATTTCAAGCCCTTTGCAGCGAGTACCGCAGTCAGTGCTTTCAAATGCTCAAACCGTATCTGCTCAGCAGATACGAGAGCAGCTTAACGCTCTCTTGCCAAACTTAAATCCCTTCTTTTTGCTACAGCATAATCCCCTTTTCTGCCTCAGGAATGTCCATTTCCGTAAGCAACTTCTAAGGCTTTCCGGACTGCCAATATCACACACAAGATCCTCTGCCTTTGCTCAGAGCAGGCACAGCCAGCTGAAATGCTGCCATTAAAAACTCACAACAAAGACAGCATGCGAGATGCACTCCTTTCCAGCAGTGGAGAGCTTGCTTTTTTCCTCCCCTCCTGAAGCTTGGCAAAAAAGCGGAGCATGTTGTGCTCCAAAGATATTTCCGTACAGGAGAGATTTCTCTAGAAAAGCAGGGCCAGAAGGAAACATTATTATTAAACTCAAAATCTCCTTACCCTCCCAAGCTCTTTGTCCTCCAGAGCCAGCACTCCTGTGCTCTCCGTGAACAGCTTCACCTTCACTGCAGGAAGGGCATGTGTCGTGGTGAAGTCTCCTTGGGTGCCCCAGCTGCAAAAACAAGGACAGAGAGATGTTGAACTTCACTGGCAGGTCAGCAGCTCTACACCTTGGGCATGCAATGGTTAACCAAAGACATCCTGTCTGGCACAAGCCAAAGTTGCTGGGCTGTCTGAGTGACAAGAGCATTAATCATCTTCTTAGGGAAATGTGGGACAGATGTTTGGAAAACCCATGATGGTTCTTTGGGGAAAAAAAAGGAGTATTTGGGAGCCACATGAAACCAAATTTAAGAGAACACTTTTATTTAGAAAGAACAGTATGTCTCCTGCAGCGACAGCCTGTATAGTCACAACAGAATTTGAGGATCGAGGACATCTGCACCTAGGACATCTGTAATCACTCATGCATCTACTCTTCTCTTGGATGATTAACTTCTCCTTTCCAGGTTGATAGTGAGATCTATTTTCTCTGAAGAAACCCTAATTTACCCTGGGTCCTCTTCTGAGTCACAGCCCAGCCCTCCAGCCCAGGTTTAAGTTCAAGCCACCACGTCTAGAGTAATCCTAGTTTGTTGGGACTGCAGAGCAGGACGCTGGCTCCTTGGGGATGGGATGGCAGCAGCCAAGAAATGGCCACCTCTCCAACTATGCAATGAACCAAGACCACTGTCTTTGTACTTCATGAGTCACCCCCCTCCCTGGCTGGTCGCACGGCTTGGAAAGCCATGCTATGGAGGCTGAATGACCCACAGTATAAGAAATGCCTCCCTCTAGACAGCCATGTGTCTAAATGACATCTCTAAATGACAACCACAAGCTGTCCACTTGTGGGGACCCTGCAGGCACAGGGTGCCAGCCATGTTCACCAACACCTAAGGTCAAATTGCCATTTTAAGCCTCACGAGGGGAGCCCACCTCACAGCTGATATTCTCTGTGTGAATGCGGGAACCACAGCAGCCCTGCAGCCCACCACAAGGAGATCTGATGATGGGCCTCAGCACGTTATGCTAGAGGTTTCCTCTCCGGCCCTGGAAACTTGGGGAACTTTTGAGGGCAGAGCTCCAGTTTGGTCATAGCCCACTGCACTCTGTTTCAGGGACTGTCCTCACAGGCCCTGTTCCTGTCCCAGTGAGCAGCATCCCTGTGAGAGGTCACCTGAGCTGGCAAGGATGCTGGTGAGCATCCTCATGGGGTTCTCTTAAAGATACCCAGACCTTACACAGCAGCCAGCTTTCTAACACTAAGTCTGTTCAACATCCTAAGGGCCACAGCTTTTCAAACAGGCTCACGAAGAGCCTCCGTAAGTGGTTCCACTCACACCACCATGTCAAATCCCTCACCTGCACTAACATTTTTGAGATACAGGAAAATGCTGCCCTCTGGCAAACAAGCACAGACTGAAGAGGGTCACAAAACAGAAATTAAGTGGAAGTTGAACTAATGTCTATTTGCAAGCTTTAAGCAATTTTGAAAAGTATCAGAGAAGAGAAAAAAAAACCCTTCTGCATTAAGGGGTAAAAAGTCATAATGCTTTTTACGTTTGAGATTTCACAGCTCTGTTTCAACCTTTGTTACTACAGCTTAAAAAGTTCGAAATTTATTAAAATAAAGAAACTTCCAGGCAGAGCTAAGCAAAGCACTCCTAAAAGAGAGAACAGCTCAGCAAAAGACTTAGAGCAGAGGACTGGGGAATAGTGCACCACTGCCAGGAGGATGCTCCCAAGCACACGCTGTAACCTAAACCACTGCAAGTCAGATGAGAGATTATGCTGTACCTCACTAATCACTTTTATTGACCCTACACTATTAATGACACTTTCTCCTTTACATTGTCTTCAAACTAGATCCTCTGCTGAAGAAAGGCAATTCCCTTGAAATAACTAGGAAAAAGCTAGGATGACATGTGGCCAGTGACTTCAAACATAAATACCAAACAGCAGGTTTTGCATTTGGAAAGTTATCAGAAAAAATAATTTATTCCTTCCTATGCACAAGGAGTATGGGTTTATGCTTTGGTCTCGGCTGAGCAAATCTTGTCCAACCGAACTTAGCAGACGAGAACGTTCAGCGCAGAGCTGGTTAACAAACTCTGTTTCTTCATCAGCTTTGCGCTGAAGTTTTCTCTCCTGGTGTTACTGTTCCACATGTTTCATCTTTTATGACAATGCATCAAACTGCCACCAGTGCCAGGGAGCAGAGGTTTGGCATAAATTATCTACAGTTCAGTCAGATCCCCAATATTACATCTTCTTCATGTGTGATCCATCAGCCACCTAATAAACATTTTAAACATAATAACTGAGAAACAACCTTATTTTCTAATTGCAGCTTCAAGTCACAGGTTATATTTTCTCTCTTAAAAAAAACCTGCATTGCCAGCAGGCAGGGAAAACAGAAAGGTAATTTTGCTTTGGGTAAGAGCAAAAAGTAAGAAAATATCCAACCTTACACTGTGTATTTTGACAGCATCTGCTTTATAGAACTCATATCTCTGTTTACTATTAAAAAGCTCTTATTTGCTGAAGCATTCCCAGACCATATGTTATCAACAAATGTTACTAACCAAATACAAACAGTAATTTTCATTAGGTTTCCTTCACGAGAACAACATCAACCACAAAGGGAATCAATGCTTCAAATGACAGTAAACATACATAGCAAACCCTTGACAACACCGTGGTGCTTACATATTCATACCCCCCCCCAAAAGCCCTGAAAAGATTCACGCCAACAAACAGAGACCCTCAGAAGTTGGGTTTTGTGCAGGTTGAAGCCTGTGGTGATGTCATTAGTTGCCATAGCGATGCTCAGCATAAGGCCATAATTCATGTCACTGAGACATCATTTGTATTCAACCTAAGTACGCAGTTTATCTGTGCTGTGTATTAAATTATTGTTCAGAAAATTAGCTCTGGCCAGTCGCTATATATTAGGATCTTCTGAGGGACTAACAATGTAATGGTTTATTTTCCATATTTAATAATTAAGCACTGTAGAAGTTGATTTGTTGGGAAAGTGCCTTGGGACCCATTCTGGACAAATCTCATAAAGTAACACTATCTTGTCCCCATATCCTAGAGCTCATGCTGAGACTTCAAAGCAATAATACATCTGCAAACAAGGACAAATAACGTCACTCTTGCCAAAAGGGCATGTGTATATGGATCTATATATCTACTTACCACAGAAAAGAAGTATACAAGTAGAAAAATTCTGACAGTACTTTCTCAGTTAGGACCATATTAACTGTCTGAATCCCACCTGAAACCCTCAGCATTACTTAATGTCCAGTGTATCCCAAAGCCATGGAGCTGACCAAGAAATGCTCTCCAGGGTTTCTAGATAGGCATGGAACTTAGGACGAGTAGCTAAACTCAGAGAAATCATAGGAATGGTTTGGTTTGGAGAAATCATAGGAATGGTTTGGTTTGGAATGGACCTTAAAGATCATCTAGTTCCAACTCCCTTGCCATGGGCAGGGACACCTCCCACTAGACCAGGTTGCTCAAAGCCCCATCCAGCCTGGCCTTGAACACCTCCAGGGATGGGGCAGCTGCAAAGAGCCAGAGGACGAGATATGCCTCAAGTGTTAACTTGACAAATGCTGGTCCTAGTTGTACCTTTTACAAGCAAAATAAGTAGATCATCACCACGGAGTTTGAGTCTATGGATTCACTTAGAAGTGCCATCACAGGTACTAACCAATAAACCTAAAGCACTGAGATTTTTTTCTGAATGAAACATAGAATGAGGCATATCCAGAGAGTTGTGAGTGGAAAACAAGGGAGGAAGGTCACCCTTGTCCCCCACTACCTTCATGGTAGTGGAGCACTTGAAGGATTGTCTTACCTGTCTGATTTCAGGAACGTTTGGGAGCTCTTGCAGGCACTGTCCTTATTGGCACACAGAAGGAAAATGCTGCCATTGCTGATGGAGGTGCCAGTTGTCAGACCAAGCTGCTGTCAGCTGTTTCAAGCAACATGCTGGTGATCTTCCTGCAAACCCTTAGGTCAGTGCTACCCAGCCCTTCCTAACTTATGGACAAAAAAAGTAAGACCACCTTGGCTCCCCACCTTGCTGCTGTACCAAGATCTTATCCTTTCATGCCACCCCAGAAACAACTGTCTTCATCCGATGGATGTGAAGCTTTTCCACAACCCGATCTTTGGCTGTAGTCTCTGAGTGCTACCAAAATGCGGATACAAGGATAACGAAGTCAAATTACTATGTAGCCAAAATGACAAAATCATTCAAACACCATGGCACTACGTTACAGAGGGATACGAAAAGGCTATTTGGGATATGAATAAGGCTCGAGAAAAACCCTGCAAGGGTCCTTGTCCTGCCTGCACTCATGTATTTCCTGAAAACAGGCAGCAGAGTCTGTGACTCCAGCTGTTTTCCTCCACGATAGCCCCCTTACATGGCCTAAGACACAATTTTCTCAACTGTCCTTGAGAGACATTGACTTAATAATTTCTGTTCATCTCTAGTGTTTAAGTTCCTCTAAAGGAAACTTTAGCACCCATGACCTTCCCAAAAGTGAACATACATGTTAGTACCCAGGAGAACGTATTAAATTCTTTCATTCCTGTACCGTTGTCTCCAGCAAATCTGCTTAGTCCCTGCCTGATTTGAAACTGTAACCCTTCTTCCATCATTGCTCCTGTAACTTCATCTGGCAGAACACTGATGACTATGATTTCTATAAATAATGAACAAGTGCAAGTGAGTTAGATGGCTGGGCCATGAATCAGCCCTGCTAACCAGCTTGGCCTGTCAGTGGGCTAACATGGGATCAGCTGGAGAGTGATGTGTTTTCGATGGGGCTGACATTTATACATGATCTATGGCCAGTTCTCAGGGGCTTCAAAACTGCCAGAGGACACCTTTTCTCCCTCTCCAGATATATTTATTGAAATAGGTTTACTTGCCAGCTCGCATGGAACAAACATGAAAAATAAAGTAAAAATGTGTATTAAAGGAGAGCCATGCTCTTGCCTTAGGTGGTTCCCTCCAGCTGTGCATTAACACTCAATGTACAGCTCCCACTGCCACCCTCACGCTCTGTGGGTGCAGGCAGAAAAGGGTTGTGCTTCACACACTTCTCTTCATCCACATCCCTCACCTCTTCTCTCCCAGCACCCACACCAGTGTGTCTGTGTCCCTCCTGGTGTATTTGTAGTTCGGTCTCCAAAGCAAGCTGGCCGGTGGAAAGAAGCACATCAAGAAGGTGGCACAGACAGCAGCTTTATCAACACTGCCTGTTTTTTGAGGGAACATGTGTCAGCAAAGTCACCTTTTGCTGGATTGCTGCTTCACCTTGTGTGGTGTGATGCTTTTAATCCAGCCTTGGTTTCTTGGCTTACCACAGTGCCCAGCTGTGGTGCCTGCTGTAGATGGATCCCGCTCTGAGGACGGAGAGGTCTCATCCTACTTCAGCACTGGGAAACTGAAATGCTATGTATGGTCTTGATTTAGTTCTTCCAGAAATCCTGCCTAACAAATGACGGTTTGATTTCTTCAGCCCATGCCTCCCCTCCCAGAAGAGACCTCTCCAGAGAGCAGCCTTAAATCTTGGGCCATAAATCGTGTAAGACCAAAGCTTGAACACTGGGAGGTGTAGAGAAGGTAGAGAAGAAGTAGACCAGGCACCCAGATAACCTACCTTCATGCAGCTGATGGAGTCAGCTACACCTGTTTCTCTAATGCGGTGTTAAGGTATGTTTTGTTTTTATATATTTCTTGAGATACCAGCAAGGAGGAAAATAAACAGGTTTTAAATATGTTTAACAGCTAGTTGCATGTGATGCAGCATGCAGGGAAGCTTTTTGTTTAATTCTCTAACAATTGGCGTATACTGCCTATCCAAAAACATGAAATAGAAGTCAAAGACCAAGATTATGGTTATCAGTGATCTTTCTGAACTTCCCTTGTCCATACTCCGAGGCTACAGCTCTCTATAATGGAGCACACACAGACTTACTCGGCTCAACAGCAAAACCAGATGCAGGGATGGCATTAACTCCAGCCGGATGAAAAAGCTCCTTTCATTTTTAGAAATGGCTATTTGTGAATTTCTAGGAACAATTTGTGAATTGTCTAGGAGACAATGCTGGCCATGTGCTCAGGCCTTCACAAGCAGGCGTTGGGAAGAGCAGGATCCTCTTTGGGAGCAGTGTTGGTTAGGCACCAATCTGGCAGGGGATGCGGCAGCATGGACATGTCCGTGACATGTGGCAGAGGCACTGGTGCTCACACCTGCACTAGCTGGGTCACAAAGCAGTAATAAAAAGAAGTAGGCATCCCAAAGCCTTCAGGAAGATATGTATTTTTTGCAGCTCTCGTGCATAATGGCAATGGATAATCGGTTTTTGGTTTGTGTCTTTGGGATTTGAAAAAAGCCAAAGGCAACAGAAGAATTCAGGTTTTTCTTTCAGGGTCTCCAAGAAAACCCACAAGCTGGGTCACACACCTGGAGACCCACAGGATGCAGCTCCACACACAACTAAGTTTCAGTGGGGGAATGCCCATAAACCACAACTGGTTTGTGGATTCTGGGCTGGGGGCAGTTCTGAGCTGGTTTGCAACTTATTGCAGTGCGACTTTAAACCTCAATCGAGGTCAGCTGAATTCTTCCAAGAAACATAACCCAGTGGGTGACACATCTTCTCAAGAGATAGTCACTGTTGGAAGATAAAAAATTATTTAGTCAGAAATAAAATAGGGTGTAAAGACACCAAAGAAGAAACTGTGTGCTGCCTACTCTGCAGCGTTCAGCGAGCGCACCATGGTGTGGATGAAGGACAGGTGTCAGTTCCTCCTGCCAGCAGCAGCCATCCACTGGCTAAAGAGCAAGTCATTTAATGCATTTGGCATTTTTTGTGGGACTGAGTTTGGATTTCACATGCTGGAGAAGTACTCAAATGGAACTTTGGCTCCAAGGGTTTGATCTTTAGCTATCAGGAGAGGATAGAGAGACGTGAGACAGACCACAGCTGTGGAAAAACACAAATTTAGGGGACTGCACCACTGTGTACAAGTGCCCATGTCACCTGCCTTGGGCTCAGGAGAGATCTAATTAATCATCAGTGGAGTTAAGCTTTAATTTGCCTCATCCCAGTTTAGAGGCAGCAAGCAGATGCAATGAAGCCTGCCCTAAAAGTGCCCCTGTCTTTCCACTGCTGAAGAGGGGTGCTGGAGGTGACTGCTGCCGGTGCACTAAAAAGATCTGAAAAGAATTTCTCGAAGAATATATACAGATGCAGAAAACCTTCTGTGTTTCTGCTCATTCAAAAATATCCCGGGCTAGGAAATATAATTCAGGTGCTAAGAAAGGTACCTTTCCACTCTGCCTGTAGAAACAGATTGAGATTGGTTTGCATCTGTAACACGGCTTGATTCCCAAGAGCTGCTGAGCCTCCTCTGGGATTCCTCCCACGGCAGAAGTTCGATGTGTTTACTCACCTTCAGAACAGGATAACCAAAGTCATCAGACACAGACTGACAACGCGGCCTATTTTTGTTCACATTTGTTTCCTCTCCTCCCTTTCTGCTGACAGAACAGCCTTTCAGTCCTATCCCCTCAGAAGAAGCTGAGTTGAAGTGGGAGTGACAGCACAAACAGATTTGATTCCTCCTAGACCTTCCTGAAGAGACTTTGTAACGATGGTAAAACCTGCTTCCACCGATGCCACTACTGTGCAAGTGACCAAGTCAGCATCCCCACACGCACTGGCTGGCAGTGGTGGCTGTACCTGCCTTCCCATAGAGCTACATGAGGCCATATCTCTGACATCTGCTCTGACAGGACAACCCAAGGGCTCTCTGAGTGAGCCCATTGTTTCCTGTGATGTCCTAACTCCTGCCAAGCATGTAATACTCCCTCTGCTAAAAATACATCATCAGTTACCATTCTGCTTACGAGAAGGGTGTTCATTTACCCCACAACAGCACTGCAGCATGCACTGTGGTGGTATGCAAAAGGTGGGCAGAGACAGCAGGTCCCTAAGGACAGGTCTCATCCCAGCAGCGGCTGAGGATATCTTCCAACCTTTCATTACATTTCATGAACTGTCCATTTTTTTTGTCCTCACAGCTCCGAGACATGCTGTAAGTGTCAGGCACGCAGACACCATCTTGCTTAACATCATGCAGCCTGCAGTACCAGACAGCTGATAAAAGGCACCATCTCTCCTTCCAGGAGCTGCAACTCCCACATCCTCAAACTGGCTACGGCAACACTACGGCTGCCGTCTGAGAGAAATATGTCTAGGAGAGCATCACATCTGCGTCTGGGTGCGCAAGGTGCAGAAGGAATAGGGTGAAGCTGACGGAGACTGCAGCAAAGCAAAGCCTGTGGAGGTCTGCTCTTGATCTGCTCGTGGCTCACAGGCAGTCCCCACAGACCCTGTTCCCGTGCCAGCACCGTGTCACTCGGCTGCCAGGGTACCGCAGCCAAGAGGAGCTGCTGAGGCCGACAGCACAGCTTTAGGGACCCAAAAAAAGGACGATCTTTGCTGTATGGAAAATGCAGAGCTTGATTTCAGCAAGTGTTTCCTAAGCGTAGCTGATTCACAGGGAAAGTGTTATGGGGAAGATGGAAGAAGGAATGGGGAGGCGGATTTAATCACATAATAGCTATTTACGGCCACGAGATGGCATTCCTGCCCCAGAGATGTCCCTCTGCCATGCCTGTAGCCAGCCCAGCCTCACCTCTGCCCAGGACCACACCATCCTCCCCGCCTGCTTCACCCCAGAAATCCCCCGGCTGGTTTGGATGAGAATTTACAGCAATGCTATTCACTGCAATCTTCGGGGCATTAGCAGGGAAAATAAGTAGTGTGATTACTTCGCGTGATTTAAATGACGACTGCTTTTCAAATGCCCCGTGCTCTCACTTAATACTATGATATTACAATTAGAGGAGAAAAGCTCAGCAGGAGGAAATGGAAATGGAAGCCCAGCAACCTTTTACTGGGAGGTCTGAACTGAAAGAATAATTGCTTTTACAAGGGCTGCCTATGGTATCTGCTTTATCAGTGTATTTGCTTTGGGTACAGCATGAGTTTCATTCATGAAATGGGTTCAGTGTGCATTTACTATCTGCAGATGTTACCACTTCTTGTATAAGGTGACTGCAATAACACACATGTGCTAATCAAAGTTTCCTTTGGCTGAAGATGCTCCACTGAACCAGCCACAGAGCTGCTCATTTCCTAGAACAATTATTTAATTCAGACATGGCTAATGACTTCCATCAAATTTATCCCCCTGGAAAAAACCACAACTGCAAAGTACTGCAGCTAGTTAAGGCCTGGTAATGATTTAGATTTATGAAGGCCATGCACTACCAGCTTTACAGAAACTTGGCATCTCACTAGCACAAACCATGGAGAAGGAGAGAGAAATCCTTTGTGTGAAAAAACAGGTTACTAGTTTTGTGTCAACCTAGTCTAGACCCTCTTTTATAAAATTCAGTACAGGAGAGCAGTGAAATATTTTCTATGTGTAAACAGAGCAGAAAATGGCACAAGGTGCTCTTTCAAAATCAGCTAAAGAGAGGAAGAAGAGGTGTGAGACCATCTTCTTGTTGTACCACCACTCATTCTTGGAGTCCAGTATTCTTCTAAACCAGGACCCAGGACATGAAGCCCAGATCCAGCCAGACACTTGGGATGGGGTTTATCCTGCTTAACTTCTGAAAGCTAGAAGCAAAGTCATCCTGGCATCTTGTGGGTCAGCGAGGACAACTGTGCACTTCCAGCAGATGGTGCCCACCTAACCCATTCATCTCAGTCACGAGCATTTTCTCCGCTGTGAAAGAGAAGCATTGCTCTAATTTCATGGATAGGAAACCCAAGGCACGGACTGAGCCAGCACGGCCCAGGGACACACAGCCACTCAGAAGAGCTAGGGCAGATATGCTAACACCATGTCCTCTGTTTCTGTGGAATACCTATCCCTAGACAAGCATTTTGTGTCTCTGGCCTGACAAAGATCGTAGGACTCAGTGAACACTGACTTGCTGGATTTCATCCTCCCATCAGCAACCATCAGGGCTGGTGAGCCCTCTTCCCACATCCTGATAGATCCCACAGTTGCACTGGCTGCATGCAGCTGCTGGGGTCCCCCTTCCCACCTCCTCTAAGCCATGGAGTAGGAGCTGCCACAGATGCTCTCAGCTTTATTTGCCTACAAGGCCCTTTGGCAAAGGTGTGAAAGATGGGTGAGGCAGGCAAGACACTCCTGTATGCTGTGTCCTACCTTTCATGGAGTTTTTCAATCTGAAACACCTTGGAGATTTTCTGAAAGGTGTTCAAGCAAACACCATCATGTCTCTCTGCACTCTGGCCAAATTTGCAAGCTCCTCTCTCTGCAAGCATGCTCTGTCCTCTTTGCCCGTGTAATGACGCCGTTAAGTGCTTTCACACATGGTGCTGCTGTTCATTGGGAGACCTAGCACATTCACAAAGACAACAGGCCTTTATACCTTCGTTTCAGAGACAGGACAACTACAATGTTGATAAATCACTGTCAAGGTTGGCTTTCCCATTAAACCATTCCCTCTTTCAGAGCTTCCAGGCAGAAGTAGGCACAGTACCAACTCTTTAAAGGATGTTCTCTATCTCACCACTCTGCTCTGCAACCAGCAATAGCAGTACTCCTCATTAAATAGCAATGTGCTCCACTTGTACACAGCACTTAATAAATAAACCAACAACTGGGCACTTTTCAAATGTCTCATCCCTTGGCAAGTGACGTGCAGAACTTGCACTAAGGCATGGCTTAATTTTTTTAAAAACACTAACCGTGAGCATCAAACAAGAAGAGTGAATGTATCCCAGGACTTTTGTTTTGGAGTCCTCCTCTTAATTTAGCACTATTCTATTTCAGATGACTGAATCTCAATCTCATTTCAATGTCGTTTTGGTCTTTACTATCCCATCTTAAGGTTGCACGCATAGGAGTGATGAACCAGACGGGTGTCGATGAAAATCGCCTTGGGCATCATCACACCTTCTGGAATACTTAAATCTGAATGTATGCGCTATCACAGGAATACATAATTCCCAAGTGCATAGGAACACTCAAGAAATTAGACAGCTGGCGAGAAGAGAGAGACGTTCATCTGTGAAAGAAAAGGTGCATGAGCTCAACCTTTACTAGACACCAGAGAATCCATGTGAAAGCAATGCTATGTATGCTCTAAAGGTCAGGGAAAACAGCCAGAGCTTGCACTTACTTGATACCAGAGAGCCCAGCTACAAGAGGTAAGTCTAGAGAAACAAGCCTTCATTATTCTTCAACACAGTTTCTAGTGTAGCATTTACAGAACAGGAAAGAGGAGGGACTGCACATGGGACCTTTGGGAGTAGGACCATACCTGGGATCACCACCTGTGGTCCCAGCAGACTGCTGCACTGCTGTCCTGGAGGCTGCACCATGGCAGTGTGGTGTCTGAGTGACACTCGGGGTAAGGGAATCTTATTCTGGGGAAAAACTGCTTAATTGGAAGCAGATTTTTTTGTCCCCGCCATGGTTCCCAGGGCAGCAGCTGAGCCGTTGAAGAACCCCCGCTGCAGAGCAGCTACGAGGAAGCATCAGAAGAGGTTCTGAATTCCTAATTAAAAAGGCCACTAAACCACTTGCGTGAAGACTTCCCATAATAGATCACACGCTTGCACCTGAGTAGTAACTTTTTACTGCCTTTTTTGCTGTGCTTAATGACTTGTCCACAGCCTCCACTTTCAAAAGCCGGAACGTCACTGCATAAATCTCAGAAGCATTATGGAAATATGATCACATGCACAAAAGGGGATTTGAAGAGCGGGTCAGACTGAGCTGACAGCAGAACCCTTCAGGTGCAAAATCATGCACAGTCTCACCAGCTTTTAGACATGTTAGAAAGCTGTAAGTGAAGAAATCTTGTGTAGGGGATTTGGACACTGCTTTGCACCCTTCAGCCCTAGGAAGAGGGGCTAAAAGCAACTCCCCTGCAGTTCCTGTCCCTGTCAGTGTCACCTCTCAGCTCAGTAGCATCATGGGCTCAGAGCATCCGCTCTGTGCTCACCGAGAGCAAAGCCAAAGATCTCTCCTGGAAGACAATTCCCCAACAGATGCCTTGGGCCAGACCAGCCTCCTGCTTGGAGCCTCACCCCAGGGACAAGGGCTGTATCTCAGATGCGACAGTGTCTGATGTTAGCTGTACCTGGGGCTCAGTCACCTACTTTGACACGTTCATCTGGCTCCTGGAGGTTTCCTGAGGAAAAAGAGCTGTAGACATCTGCACAGCTGTGAAATGAAACCATGCAACTGGAAAGGCAGGCCAATCAGCCTGGGTAATTAAGACTGATTATATTTAATGCTGAAGCCAACTAGAAGAGGGTGGAGACCAAAAAAAAAAAAAAAAAAAAAAAGAAAAAGAAAGCAGCTATCTCCTAAAATTTCCTTTTGCTTTGTTTTTTACCCAGCATCATGAATTTTGCTTATGCAGGATTTAGCTAGGCATGCAAGCCTAAATATGAATGATTGCTTAAAAACATGTAGCCACGCAGGTCTTCTGCCTGAGCTTTGCCATGGGGTGATACCTCTGCAAGACAGCACCAGCTCTGAATGCAGCATGGGCTCAGATCACCCAGGTGATGCCAGGAGGTCTTAGGTGGCTGATTCTCCTGATTCTCCTGCCTGTCTGAGGAGCTTGCAGGGCTGTCACAGCAGCCAGGACAGAGATGCTGAGAGCAGTGGCCAGCCTCCTGGACTGCAGAACCACATGTATCTGGAAGAGACCTACCAGGCATGGCACCATCAGCTCTACTGAGTGATACACAACATCAGTTACGGGCTAAACTCCATTCACACTCATATCAGCATAAACCCCTTTAGTTTAGTGGAGTTAAATTAGTTCTACATTGTATGGAATATTCATTTGTAACTTATACATGCAAGCTCATCTCAAAAGGACCTTTCTCATTTTACCACGGGGAAACGTTTGCAGCATCTCTCAACTAACGATGGCAGCAAAACACTGATGGCAACAAAATGCTCTTAGCACGCTCCTACTCCGTGCAAAGCCACCGAGCATCACTTCAAACTGCAGGGCCTGAGGCAGGGAACTCCTGAATGAAAAAAGCAGATTTTTTTCCCTTCTGCAAAGAGAGGGAGGGCATTCCTGCTTGACAGCCTCCCATTCCCACAGAGCTTCTCCCTTCACTGCTCGGTACCCAGAATGAGACAGTCACTGAAGGGCACCAAGGAAGGATGCTGTGCAGTTCCTGTCCCTCTTCACCATCAGGCAGGGGTCTCTGCTGGACATGGCACACCGATTTGAAACGAAGACCCTAATTGAGTGATAAGCTTGGAGGTTTGGTGTAGGGACCCGAACAAGGGCAGCCTGCCACGGCTGAGAGAAGCAACTGAGCTGTCAGAGCACCTTGAAAGCCAGTCAGGGAGCAGCATCAGGAGCGAGCACAAAGATAAAGCAGGGCACTCCTGTCTCCTAGTGCGGTGGCTAAGGGAATGGAGATGGAGAGATTTAGTGAAGTGAAGTTTAGTGAAGACATTACTTTATCAAGAGTGAATTTCTTGAGAGGGCATGAGGTCCAAGCTCTTAATCACGACAAACAACATAAAAAGTGACACAGAGTCAGATGAGGCCCATTGAGTGCCCTCTCTCCAGCACTGCCCTACAGCACATGCTCAAGAAAACTCCATGGAAAATAAACCAGGCAATAAAGAGTGATCTTTTCTCCTTCAAAAATAACAAGCTCCATTCTCACCTCTCATACTCTGAGCTACTGCACAGCCCTTTCACTAGGACTGAAGAGGCTGCTCTGCAAGGGGGGATTATAGACCCTCAAAATGAAGCCACTTCTAAAGTCAGAGGAGCAGCCCACACCTCCGCACCTTCTCAGGCATGTCAAAATGTCCAGCCAGGCTGGCCAGGCTCTTCCCCCACCAGTTATTTACTGCTTTTAACCCAAATGGTTCAGCTGAGCTCAAGTCCGGTACCCTTGATTTTCACTACTGTGAGCCAGAGGAGAAGGAGACTTATCTGCATGCTGAAATATGTCCAGGTGACTGTATAGCATTTATTCACAAGGCACGTAGGACCTTGCTGTTGTTTGGGTCTCTTTGTTTTCTTTTGTTCTAGCTCATGTCAGAGAAAGGCTGCATGATAAGAAGATAAATCCCTGGTACAGCCCATGAGCATTGCCACAAGCACAGGTCGCTGCTTAAATAGCAGCCTCTTTCGGGACCGTAGGACAGGGGTGTTGTGGCTGGACCTTCTGTGCTGTTCCCAGACACCCTTGACAACCCTGTTCTCAGGCTGTGCAAACAGCAGCATTCCCAGTGTAGCTCCTGGAAGGGTTGTTGGAGACATGCAGAGCCACCTCACCTTCCCCGCTTCTCAGAGGGCAGACATCAGACTAACACGAGGCAAAAGGAGGGGGATAAACTCCTCAGTGATCTGCAAGAATACAGTTCCAGCATGAAAAGCAATAAAATCCCACTCACATTGGGATTTGGGATATTTTGTAGAGGCGTCTGTGGGTTAGGGCATAATACAAAGGCTTTTTCTTACACAACTTATTAAAAGCACTGCTAATAATACACTGCAAGCTTGATCTGAAATAACCCTTGCTATTTCAGGTCCGGCTTTCTCTAGAACTGTGCCATCCCCTGTACTCGTGCTGAGGCAGATAATTCTCACATGAAGGGATTGGACTTAAAATGTCAGGAATCCAGCGTGAAGCCTGAGGAGAAGCAGAAGACCAGTATTTACTGCCGTCCCAAGAGCCAGACTCCTCGCACATGACTCACCTGATCGTTTGGAAAGTCTCGCTGCTAAGCCTGCTGATACTCTGCCTCTTTCAAGATCTACAAACAGGATTCAAGCTCCAAAGTCACTAAGATGCTTTCAAAGATCAAAAACCTGCCAGTTTTGCACCAGGGAAAATGAAAGGTTAATCTTTCGCAGACCTGGACCAGTGCATTTGGAAATCCTTCTCTGAATGGGAACCTTTTTTCCATCATGGGTGTGGAGCCCTGGGTGCCATCCCCAGCACGCCATCGAGCTAAAGAGCAGCCACTGCCACCAGTGTGCTGTGACTTAACTTGAGTGTTTTAGCTGAGGGCTGGCATTTCAAGGACACTTGAGAATACAGTGAACAATTCCCTTCTTAGTCATTCTTAGGTAAAAAGATGTCCTACAAGGCCATGTGGTCCCATGACACTCTCCTTTCCCACCTCCCCGGTACATAGGGCTGTCATAAAAAGGGAAGCCTTCCAGTGAATCTTACTGTTCAAATGTCATTCCCCCCCCTCCAAATGTTTACAAGAAATATAGTTTTTTATAGCCTGTAGAGCCTCCAGACAACATCAAAACTGAATTTCAAACAGTTTGAAGACTTACAGCTTAATCTGAGAAAATACAACCTATTTCCAGAACTGTATTCACCACATCTTCCAAGTCCAGGCACTAAACCTGCATTTCTATTTTTTGAGCACGAGAAAGAAAAGTTTTGGGATGTCCGGTATTTGCACTTTCATAGTGCTGAGTTTCAAAATCCCTGCAGTGTGCTCCTCACCCCCAGGCTGGGCAGCATCCCTGCCAAAGCACACAAAACCTGGGACACCCAGGGAGGGAGGTCCCCTGGAGTGCTTTTGCTGACCGAGGTCTTTTATCAATGAGTGTTTTTCTTATGATAAAAAGCAGAGAAGTAAACATGAATGGCCTCCGCGAGAGTGATGTCCACACGTATACTGACACTCCAGAGGGCTATTTTGGCTGACTACAAATCTTCCAGCTGCAAGGCAGCATAGCTCAAAACCACACCAAATTCTTCTCTGAGATGCTTCTATCACCGCTCTCATCACCGGAGTACCTGAGGGCCTTCAAGTCTTATATTAAGCAACACGACGAACATGTCACATCTGGTTCATTCTCTCTTTCCTTCTCTTCTAAAGAGGAGAATCTAAGTGCAATAAATTGCTTTCACAGGGCTCTGGTTTTCCACGTCTGGGCTGTCGTGTCTGGGAGGTGAAACCAGGTGAAAGAAGCCCTTCTAAAGCAGAGAGGATAAAAGGACAAGCTTTGCGTGATGGTCTGGTTTTTATGCAAGGTTATTCTAAAGCAATGGCTTGGGTGATGTGGTTTTGAAAGTTGTTTTTGGAAGTAAAAAGTCCCAGAACCATCAAGGAGTGCCATTATCAAACCTATTTCCCTCTTAAGGCATTCTAATAGGTATGAGCCCAAGTGCTATAGGAACCCTGAAGACTTCAAGCTTGACTCACACCTCTATGGGAAGCCAGTGCAGAGAGAGGATGAGTGCGATGGACTTGCATAACTCAGATCAAGCTGCAGCATTCAGCGTTGGCTGCATTTTCCTGAGGGCTGATGGCTTCATGCCCAGAGACTGTACATTTCATTACGATAAAAAGACCCACTCAATTAAAGAGCTCGCTCCTGCAGCTCTTATTTTCAAAACAACACTTGTATAAACGGTCCTAAGGCTGACAGCAAGAAGGCTTGTGTAAGGAAGGACAGACCCTTTGAGCAAAAGCGGGATGGAACAGACCAAGCTAAACAAGCACATGTAACCCAGCAGAAGTGTGCTTTTCAGTATGGCTGGTAGTAATTTCCCCTAAATAGAGCCCAACATTCTCCACTGAAGCAATAAAAATACCTAAAATAGTGGCAACTGCAGGTTCTTATGGAAATGTTCTTCCAAGCGCAGCTCTCCTACTTCCTTTTCTGAAGCAGATTTTGAAGCTCTTTGAAAAGTAAGCCAGGCTGCAGCACTTTCCCTGATTGGGAATATTGTTTTTAAACCGCTTACTGCAGACTCCTGCTCTTCTAGTACAGCGCAGGGTGCAAGGCATCAGCAGTTTCTGTGCCTTCCACGGGAGGACAACCACTGAGGGAAGGCAGCCTTGGGCTCTGCTCTCCTCCTGCATCAGCTCATCTTGGACTAGTACACTCGTATGTAACCTAACCGGGGGTTTTTGGCTTGCCTTCCATGACCTTGGGAAGGTCTTGGTGAATGGGATATGGGAAGAGGGAGGGAATATCCCAACAGCAGCCCCTCCTGCTTTGCTCCCCACCACCAGAGGAAGCTTCATATCACCTTGGAAATTCTCCACTGTGAGTACAAGCACCGAGAATTTCATTTAAGTTGGAAATCTCTGCAGAGAACCAGAGGAAAACTGCCTCAAATTCATACAGATAGTGTTTCAAGTTAACTAATTCCACAAATTGGACAGGAAATAAGCCATTCATCATTTTTTCCTTCCAAATTAACAAAGATCAATCACTACTAGCAAGCTTATAACAACATCTGGGTAAGACAAAAAAGTATGGGGGCAAGGCTGAAGATATGGGGACAAGGTCAAAGAGGACAGAAGAAGACTCTGCCCTTGAAATGGAAAAGGGCAGAGTGGCCTCAGATAAAGCTTTAATTGAGTGACCTGAAGCTTTCCTCAGCTCCAATCTCCCACCTCTGGCTATGGCTGCTGGAGCACATCCCCACCAGCTGTTTCCCTTTTTCACAGGGCCGCTGAAACCCTGACAGTAAAGACAAGATTATGTACCCACACCTCAGATGGACACTCAGGCAAGTATTTATCTAAGCACATGCTTAACTCCATCCCTATTTAGCAAAGTACTTACGTACAGGCACAAATTTATGTCTCTATGGCTACATGAGACATAAGCCTGTCATTAACATTTTTTTTTTCCTCACTCGGGGCTTATGTACCATTCTTAGTCACAAGATGATGCTCTACATACGTGACAGGCCACGTTTCTCCTCTGCTCCCTAGAATCCCCTCTGCTGTGACCACGCAGGAACCAGAGCTATCCGCAGCGACTCAGCAGCGCAGAGACAGAGCAGAGGAGAGCATGGTGGAGACAGCAAGAGGTAAAGCAAGACTTACGTTGGCTTTGAGGCTTCAGCCTGGTCAGTCTGCAGTTTCTCCCCACCTTCGACTTCCATGGTGCAGTAGACAATACGGTTGGGGGCCAGTGACTTTAGACCCTGCACCTCCATGATGACAACCTGCAGGGTAAAGAGAGAAGAGTGTAAAAGGAGCTGCATCCTTCAGCCCTCACTCTGGCTGCTGAACCTGTGGGGTCAGTCAGTGCTGGGGTCCTCCATTCGTGGTGGCAGGGATGGTGGCACTGCCCATGCTGAGTGGGGACTGTGGCAGCCAGTGAAGTCTGTATGGAGACTGGGAGGTCTCCCTCTGACTGCACATGGGCTTGTTGAAACCCTAGGGTATGTACCAAGCTTCAGGAGATGGGCCTCAGAGACATGTTCCTGCTCCATCTAAAAATGCCTTAACATGAAAAATCCAGAAACAAAAGCATACAGCTAGTCAGCTTGTGCCAAAGCCTATTTTCAAGAATAATTATAGAACAGTTTGGTTTTCACCTTTGAAGATCACCTAGTTCCAACTTCCCTGCCATGGGCAAGGACATCTTTCATTAGAATGGGTTGCTTAGAGTCCTATCCAACCTGAGGGATGAGGCATCCACAGCTTCCATGGGCAACCTGTTCCACTGTCTCATCACCCTTATCATAAATAACTTCTTTCTTATATTTAATCTCAATCTACCTTCTTTCAGTTTAAAACTGTTTCCCCCTGTCCTGTCACTACAAGCCCTGGTAAAAAGCCTTTCTCCATGTTTCTTTTTCAGAAATTACCCTCTAAGTTTCTTGAGTTTCTTGCAAGCAATTAACCCTCTTTTTTTAATTTTTTTTTTTTTAAAGTGATTAATGCCATTAACCACATACCTTAAACATTTTTGCAAGAAACACTGTGAGGGTGTTTGTTTGTGTTTTATTACAGCTACCTATGAAGTACATACACAGGGATTTAAAATTCCTCAAGTCTTCTGATCTGTCCTTGCACTGAGGATCCTTTCCCTGGCACGCACAGAGCCTCTGATGAGCACACATTCTTGGTAAAAGCTCTCTTGCAGCATGAGTTTCGTGCACAGAGCAGTGCACAGCCCTGTCAGCTCCTGAAGTCAGTGCTTCACTGAGCTTCTGCTTCCCACCAGATGGGGTTCAGCTGGAGCAAAGCGTTTGAGACATCCCGTTGTAAGGGCAAGTCCCTTTTATGCACAGCTACACACACTGTTGGCTTTTCTGACAGAGAGGTCTACTGCTTTGTTCCCTGCTCCTCTGTACAGCAACACTCAGTAGTCAGGCTTTATTTGATGCTGCTCTTGAAGACACCGTCTCCGCGTTCATAGCCCTATTTTTAAATAAGACTAAACTGAATGTTATAAAGATGGTTTCAGACATCCAATGAGCTAAACTCCGAGGCTGGACAACTTAACGCTGTCATTAAGTTTTGCATTAGCATGATATATCTAACAAGAGACCCCTTAGGAAGAGAAACAAACAGGAAGCTACACAAAAATAGAATGTTTCTGATTTTTTCTGCATCCTACATTTTTGACCCCAGCCTGTTACATTTTGACAATGTAACATATACCCACTCATTGGCAGACAACAACAATTTTGTATGGGTGTGCTGATGACTCCTTGGAGTCAATGTCTTGCCTAGACCACAAATACATTTGCGCAGAACAATTGAGTTGGCTGAAAACAGCTGCTGCAGCAACACTGCTTCCAGGACCAGAACAGCCTTTGTCGGAGGTAACAGCAGGTCCCTGCAGCATCCTGCCTTCCCCTGGGCTGTACAGACAAGCTGCTCAATAAGAGCTCTGAGCAGAAAGTCAGTGCTCAACACAAAGCAAGGAGCAAGCCAGCAAAGTACAGTATTTCCACCCAAACTGCGAGCCAATCTGTTGGGTGCATTCCTACCTCAGCAATTTTAAACAACTCTCCAAAGAGGAGAGCAAGGCTCACACAGAAATACTTAATAATTAAGCATTAAATAATTAATAAATAAATATTCTCAAATGTACTGTTTTGCATTATCGTACTGGTTTTGGGGACAATAGAGGTTTAGGGTTACTGGGGTACGCTCAGCAACAAGCAGCACGGAGAGGTTAGTTAATGATACAGATTTCTGAGCCATCTGATATACATCAGCAGGAAACACCAGAGGGTGTTCAAATCTTACAGTTCGTTCCAACAAGATGATGAGACACCAGAAAGGACACAGTGTTTGACCACAGACAAAACTCAGAGAGGAGCCATTCCTCATGGAGATCTCTCTGCCTACCTTAAGTTTGAACAGAGCAGAAGTCGGCTGCTGTGATTTTTATTCCCAAAAACTCTGCACACTGTCACGTGCACGACACTTACCTCCAAGGAGAACGACAACACGACGTCTGACTTGGAAAGCTGGTTCTCGTTTTCTTCTCCCATGTCAATTATTGAAGTGTTGTGACTGCGTTTCAGCTTCTGCAGCTTGAACTCAGAGCCTCCTTTAGACACAGGCATGCTCTCCAAGTTTGCCATCAGGAGATTGACAGATGACTTCAGCTCCTCAATGTACATGTTCTCCATTTCTTTGGACACAAACTTCGGAAACTTGCGCTCCTTGGATTTGGAAACAAAAACAAGTGAATGAATTGTGGTGACAACCAGCAACCACTTGTTGCACTGGGAGAATCCCCCAGGAGCATCTGCAGAGAGGTTTGTGAGCCGGGAACTCCCACAAACCAGATGACAAATTACAGCTTCCCCCTGTGTAATGCAGAAACATTATTGTTAGCTTCCCAGAGAATTACTACTTGGTACTTATCCAACTTCACTCTTTCTTGCAT
The DNA here is from genome assembly GCA_013400055.1 of Nycticryphes semicollaris. Lineage (NCBI taxonomy): Eukaryota > Metazoa > Chordata > Aves > Charadriiformes > Rostratulidae > Nycticryphes > Nycticryphes semicollaris. The sequence continues at coordinate 678,496 of VXBJ01000825.1, forward strand.
GCACTTGCATTTCATTCATTTTTCTATCTGAGAATGGTCTTCTTCATATATATGTATCCGTAATCACAAACACTCCAGGCCAGATCTCAGCTGAACTTTGTGATTGACAGCAATTTACTAATGATTCAAGGAATGCTGACAGTTAGAGACTTGTTTTCCAGTCTCCCAAATGTGCCAGCTCTTTTTAAAACACTTCTGAGCAGTTGCTCCATTAGTTTTCTAGGTGTGAAAGGAGCCCAAGGATGAAAATTCAGCAACGTGTGGGCAGGAGTTTGTGGTTCCAGTTGGAAGAAGGGGTAAAACACCCTTTCCACTACTTGCCAGGGCCCGTGTCTCCCTCCAGCAGGACAACCTTTCACTGTAAGACTCTCCAGTGCTGCTTCTTGTAAATAGGACATTTAAACATTAAAACCAAAGGTGACAGCGAGAGTAAAACGAGATGTTCCCCAATGTGTGTTCTCAGCTGTGAACTGCTGCCCGCACTCCAGCTCCGTTAGGATCACTAGTCGGAGCCCTACGTCTTCTGACAACTCTGCCCATGCCTGGAATCTGCTCAGGGTTTGAACGTCTCTGTGGGTTACAGAGACTGTGGAAGGCGTACAACAGTAAGGCAGCATCTGCAGCCCAGGAATTTGAGGCTGACTTGCAAAGTATCTTAGTGGTAATTCATGCTATTGCAAAAAGCAGTTTGTAAAAAGTGTGCTAGAAAAGAAAACACAGTCATGTTTCTTCTAGAAGACTGTCATCAGGCTGATGAAAAAGTACTCTGCTGCACTAGTTTTTACATCAGTCCTCAATAGCTTGCCCAGTACAGGCTCACAGCAGCACTTGTACCAAGCAGTTAAAATATAGTCTTCTCTTTCCAGTCTCTATCTTGGGAAGCAATTCCCTCACATAAGTTACATCCGGCTTAAGATAAACTGCCTAATCAGCCTGGTTTATTGTCTATGCATTATATAAGTTGCAACCCACCCCAGGAAAAAAAAATCCAACTGCTTTGTACATTTCAAGAACTACTGCTGAAGCAGTGATGTTCAAACATTATTGCTTTTTCACTCTGCTGCTATCTGTCTCTCCAGGGATTGCAATTTTGGCACTGACCCTCCAAACCTCTTCAGAAATGCAGCAAGGACTGAGACATTTCACTGTGTGCCACCAGCAACTTCTCATACTAAAGCTGAAACAAGGGTGTTTGAAGTGATGCATAACGATGTAACTGGGAGTGGGTCTGATGATGGAAATGCAGAGCTGCAGGTGTAGCCCCAAGTTACCCATCAGACTGGAGACAGAGCTGGGGGGAAGTCTAGAGGAAGATACCATCAAGAGATGCAGACAACAGCAAGAAAGGATGCTAGTCACCTCCACCTGTGCTTGGAGCAGGGAGAGGACCAGAAACTGGGACCAGTGTGAAGAGAAGCAGAGTGAAGAGACTGCAAAGAATGACCAGACAGTAGGCTGAAGCAGAGTAGATCCAGCCCCAGATGAACATATTGCTCTGATGTCATCACAAGGTCTCATTTAGTTGCTCCTGCATATGCTCCTCCTTGCCCATGAGGCCAGGTGACAGGGAGGAGGGGGAAGGCACCACAGGACAGCAGAGCACTTGCTACTGCAGGGAAAAATATACCTTGGCATCACTGAGCTCTCAGCTGTAATGCTGCTCTCATTTAGCTGCTGGAAAAGTACAACACGCAGAGTGAAAAGCCTGTCCAGACCCAGCTCTAAAATATCGGCTTGACTTTGAGCATGATCCTCAAGCTGGCTCCAAGGCTGAGTTTTATGTGCTTTGAGGCAGTCAGTCTCAGTGGGGCTCTGCCTAATGCTGCACCGGTGCTGTGCTGAGCTGCACTCTCCCGGGCACACGAGGGGGTAAAAAGCCCCAGAGCTGTGCCCTGGCTTCCAGATGCAGTAACCGGCCACCAAGGAAAGCTGGTGTGCATGGTGACTTGTTTGTCACATGACAGATCACATAAGGGTTTGCAGAGCTACCAGTTCTGCAACACTGTGATTCCAGGTCCTGTCAGACGCCACAGCCTTCGTTGCCTCTGAAGTATAAATGTCCTAGCATGAATTTCTTAATTTATTAACGAGTTGTTAATTTGCCTGTAGCATGGAATCTCTGAGACTGCCACCTCAGGACTCGTTTCACAAGCACAATAAGTCTCCCTGTGCATGAAAAGCTGCAAATTGGAGATAAAATTGGAAATGCTACCCTTTCACGGAGCTGAATTGTGAACCTGCCCTATGCTAGAGGAAAAAAAGCCTTGGCCAGAAAGGAGGATAGAGAGATGGATTCAAAAGGTTATTTGGATGCCTCCAAAAGATGGTATTCATAAGCCTGAGAGAACAATGGTTTCTCATCGGCTGGGTGGGATCTGACATTCTGGAGAGAAGGTCTGCAGTAGTAACGTGAAGGAGATTAAATATCAATACCTGCCAACTGAATCACAGGTAAATCACTTTCACTCTAATGTCCCCTCCAAGCTGCACAGCTGTATTTTGAAGGTTGAATTCTGCATGGAGAAATGTCAGGTTGTGTTGAGGACTATCCCCTGAGTGGCTCTGGCAGGGCCAGCAGTGGCACGGTTTGTTTTCAGCATCCTTGGGGGAGGAACGGAAATGGCAAATTCTTGTTTGCAAAAAATAATTCATGAAGCCACAGCCTCTGCTGGCTGCTCCTGAGCCATGCACATGGTTGTCCCACATGCCATAAAGAGAAAATGAAACATGGAAACCAGGCAATCTCATTCTGGCACCCAGTGCCTGGCTACTCATCTCAGAAACGGAGCAGAAACGCTCCGCACTGGGGGCTTCTATGTTGCCACAAATAAAAAATGCTGTAAGTTTTCTTGACAATAAAATGGCAGAGGGCCAATGGCTGAGCAAAGGTGCTGCAGTCAGTTTGCTGCTTTGCTGTGCCATCATTTGGCCACGTGGTCCTTAGCCACCTTGCTATTTTTGTCAGTGAAGTGGAGAAAAACAGAACCTGCCTCCCCAAAGGTGCATCCCAGTGTGGTAGCAAACAGCTCTGGTACTACCTTTTTCATCAAGACCCCACCACTTGGCACAGCTCAGTGCCAGGAGGACTGCTGCTGAAAGGCAGGTCCCTAAGTCTCTCTGATTAGACCTTTTTCTTTTCCTTCAGTAATGGTTTCTTGATTATCAAGAACAGCCAGTTAGATCGTTCCCAATGACTTCAGCCTCACTAGGGCTTTATCAGTGACTCAGGGCATCTGATTAGAGACAAGCACAAAATCTTGGCCATACTGATGTCAACGAGATTCAAGGTTTCCCTCCATCTATGCCCCTTTGATGGCCAGGTAAATCTGCAACGTGCGAGGGTGTGATTTGCTCCCAGGGAGATGTCTCCATACAGAAGGGCCTCTGGGGAGTTCAGACAACTGCTTAATAATGAAAGCTGTTGATGATGTCCAGACGGTGGAACTCAAGCCTGACTGCTGGCGTGCAAAGTGTGAATATGCTTGGGACAGCACATCTGAAGCACCTTTACTGGGGCAGCACCTACTTACAGGCAGGGAATTGTGGCTCCCAGCAGCCCAGCAAATGGCACAAACCCCATCAGAGCAATTCCTGGCTCCTTTTTCCATGCCGTCACCCGCTTCATTGCCTAGCACGTCAGTTTGCCAAAAAGGGCTCAGATGTACCCTTGCAGATCTACCTGAAGCACTACTTCAGGACAATTTCTTCCCCACTGATGAAGATTCATAAGGGATTTTGCAGGAACCCAAACTGACCTGCTCATCAGGACATTCCAAAAAATGCACATCACCACAGCGTCATCTCTACTTGCTGTTTTGTTTGTGGTTAAAAATCTGCTCATTCTAAAGTGGTGATTATTGGGAGAAGAAACCCATGAGGGAAGGACAGGACCTGGAGGCTGCATCGAACTGTTTATGTGCCCCTATATGAAGAGCTTGTTAATACAGAAGACTCTTTTTCTCTCTTTACCTTGGCAATTTGCTCTGCCATTTGAAGACGTCCATCTAACTCACGTCTGATCTGTGCTGCTTGCTCATCTGGGTTGTCCAGCTGTATAAAAACAGAAAGAAAAGCAAGGTGGAAAATTAACCAATGCAACGCCTCTACAAGCAGTTCATTTATTCAAACTAACCATCTGTATTATGTTATCAATAAATTACAGCACAGGGGGAGTGGTGACAGGCCCCACTCTGCGACAGAGCCCCATGCAAAGGACACACAACGTTCACCTTTCCAAGACGGACAGGACCAGGGGACTGCGCAGACCCTTTTTTGATGCCTGCCCAGCTGTCTCCTGGGGCTGAGCATCCTCACCCGGAGGTCTTAGACCCCCCTTTTGCCCAGTGAGCCAGTTTGGCAGCAAGCCTTGACGGTGACTATCTGAACCCCAAAAAAGCGGGGTACCCTACAGAAGGCTGATGCTTGGGAAGCCATAGCCCCCCTGTGCTGGGGCAAGGCAAATGGCAGATGCACATCACCAAGACAAACACCCCCTGCCCCTGCTTGCCATCCAGAAAAAGACAGAAGACAGCACAGTGGAAAATGCACAGCCGTAGCATTTGCTCGTTTTCTTTCCCTTTTCTCCCATATTGCTGTATCCCCGTGCAGCCACTCAACTCATGCAATGGGTTTTCTTGCAGCCTTTAGCAGACATTTTTTCTTTTTTTTGTTGTTTTGTTTTTGCAACACACAGCCCACAGCCCCATGGTTCACTGTTTGGCATCTGCCTGGCCCCCGAAACATCTTTTGATATTGTTTCTGCCAGTTAAGCATGCAATTACACACAGAAGAGGCCCAGTGGCTGCTGTGAGCACTTTCCCCTTGGTATGACTCGGGGCAGATCTGTTATTTTTAATGGGAGTACACGGACATAAATTACAGAACAACAAAAAAGCACAAAATCAAACTAGCTCCCGAAGAAGTCGATAGTGGCTGTAATGAATTGCCAATTTCATCACTGCTTTCCAGACTCTAAGCACTCTTCAGGCTCCTTCGGGGTCACTTTGGCCATGGCACAAGGCTAGAGATATGCAGCAGTGGGGTGGTCATGGCATCGCTCCACTCACAAGCAACAAACTCAAGCTCGGCCTGGTGCAAAACCTCACAGTTTTGGTTCAGGTCCTCATGCAGGGGTGACTTCAGATAAGAGGGCTGACTATTCCATCCAAATACCACCTTTGTTTGCAAAGTATTGTCCCCTTCTGACCACCAGCAAATGCAATTGCCACAAGCTGCCGTAGGTCAGCTCTCCCAGTGACTGCTACACATAAATGAGCTTTATTTGCTGGGCTGGGGTTGCTCTAACCACCTCCCTGGGTTTTTATCCTTCTCTGAGGACAAACTGCTTGACAAAAGAAAGGCTTGGCTGGTGCAGTGCAGTCTGGAAAGTTACAGCTGCAGCGATGACAAAAGTTTGGATTCTCAGCCTGACAAACAACGAGCACGTCCATCAGCACTGCCTGGGCTGGGCTGAAACACGCTGCTTTCCCCCAGACCCACCGTTTTCCCCAGCATTTTCCAAGCCATCCACCTGTGCATCCTGCATCTCCCCTCGAGTAGATCTGCCCATGTGCAGGTGGGTATTTGCATATTGCTTCACCACCAATGCTTTTCCAAAAAGCCAACGCTCATGATGGCTAAGATTGAGGGAAAGTATATTTTTGATTAGTTTTTTTAAAGCCTCTGTTACTGATTTAATTCAAGCAGGAAAACTACAATGTGTCCTGACCATGATCCAAATCCACTGAAGCTTCAGTGATCTCTGCTGTGGCCACCCAGGTTTCATTCACACCAGCTGTACCCCATAACCTGCTGCCTTCACCTTTATCTTCTTGATCCCGAGACCAGTATGGAGCCATGGACCAACAGCACCTTTTGGGATCATCTGCCCCCACCAATTTCTCCACGAACACATTCATCACGCTGCTGACCTCCGACGATGTGCATCTCTCAGAGCTGCTTCATCGAGGGTAGGAAATGTACAGTCCCAGATTTCCATTTCTTTGCAACGGAGGGGGCACTATTTGAATTCCATCCGAGCTACAGTAATTGAGGTTAATCACACACCACCCAAAATAACTCACACACTAAATTTAGAAATGAAGGATGCTGCTGTGGGGGAGAGCTGTTTTTGCGGTATGATAATGAGCCAGGAAACTGCCTCACACTTTCCGCACTATCTTGATTTTGCAGATGTTTTCCAGTGACGCTACAGGTGTCAAAAACCACATCAGGGAAAGATCTGACTGCAGAAGATTATTTTTCTTAGGAGACACAAGCACCCTAGGCAGCCTCCTTGGTTGTGGTCGAGTGGGTAAGGTATTGCTTTTCAGGGCTGTGCTTCACAAGATTAATTAGCGATGCCAAGCCAGGTAACCTGGTATTTAAAGGAACCAAAAAAAAAAAAGATCTTTCCAAGCTGCATTCAAGCTGCATTTTCAATGACTCTGCATGACAGCTCCATGGCAAAACCTGATCTTTGGGAAGGAAATCACAGCCTGTTGTAGCCAACATAACATTTTTCCTCTTGTTATCTACAGAACGGTACTAATGAGGCAGCCCTTGCCTGTCCTCCCAGTCCGTTCCAGCAGACCTCTCGTGACTAAGAGCAGCAGCCCAGCACCTCAGCCACATTTTCATCTGCAGCAACCTGGGAAGGGCTCTGTCTGCTGTCAGAGCTCACCGAGTACGTTTTACACAGTCATAACACTATATAGGGCCGTTAAAAGAGTAATGCTGCTGCCCAGAAAATATATTTTCCTTGTGAAATAAGGTAAGGGGCAAACGTAAGGCACGCTATCTAAGCGAGACGAAACGTTCAAGTAAGGCAACACAGACCCTAATCTCATTAAAACTCAATTACTTAACTAGAGAATCGGCTATTTATTTCTGCCATATGCATGCCCACTTTATATTCAAACCCTTGACAGCCAAATATATAAATGATTTACAAAGTCAAAGAGGAATTGAATTAGTTTTGTTCTGCATTATGGGTATGTTATGGGTGTGCTATGAATAAAGCAAAGATATAAATCATAAGGTTGCCCCAGTCAATTAAATGTGAAAAGTATTATAAATTTCACTATATATATGATTTGTCATATGCACTGGGCTTTTCTTCAGCTACAAATATATGACGTACATAATTTGCAATTCTCAACTGATCATTACCCAACTGCCTGCTGGTAAATTAGATGTTTTCGTACGTCTACCCGCATATGACATTAGTTCCCTCTACTTGCCCTGCAGAGATTATCTACGTTGGCGAAAAGGTCGCTAAAGTAAAACAATAAAAATGTAATACAATTACAGAGATCAGATTCTGAGGGGAACCCAAAACTGATCAGCATCGCAGCCAGCCCATGGCTGAAGGCACTGCAGGGCACGTGCCGGCTTTAACCCCTAGTGACCGCTCAACTGCAAGAAAAAGATCTTGCAGAAGACGGGTGTTTTTGTTTTTCAAACATAAGCTATTAATATATAAAATGAAAGAAACATTAAAAATGCTCATCATGCGAGTTTTACAGTTTTAACCACCAGTAAGAACCAGCCACGGGTCACAGAAGAATCCCTTTGCAACCACAGCCCTGAAACAAGTTCACGGTGAGACTTTTCCTCATGTTATCCTAGAGAGGTGGAAGATAATCTCCCTACATCTTTGAAAGGCAGAAGCAGAGGCAATCAAACCTACCTAATTAAGCCATAAGGTCTGCAGTAAGATGCAAAGGGACCTACCAAATCCACGTCTAAACTATTTGGTTGATGTGTCAGAGACCTCCTGCCTATTGCCCAACCCGAGCCTTGTAGCTTTTGAAGCCAGGAGCCTGGGCTCACCTCCACTCACTCCAGGAAATGCCAGAGGCAGTTAAGGGACATGAACAGTGTTAAGGAAGACTTTGAATTCCCATGTTTTTGGAATCAAAATGTTATATGTTCAAAACATGATCTTCAGTTTATGACAACTTAAAGCCATACCATTTACAATCACAGCCCTGGCTCCAAATGCAATGCCGGGGTGGTGCAGGTTGCCTTCCTCTTCCCTTTTTCATTATGCCCAAAGCAGTTTTGCTTGGATTAACACCTCAGACCAACCAGGGTACAGTCCTTGTGCTGTCAACCACAGCAAGAGGGCTGTGGCCAGGGCTAATTGACCCAGCCTGGGGCCGATGCTGGTGGCACAAGTAACATAGCATGCGCAGCACTCAGCTGGTCAGCAAGAGAAGGGTGGCCATGCCACCAAAGACATACTGATGGGGCGTGCTCCCAACAGACACAGGTGAGTTAAACATGACATGGGATCTATAGCCACACTCTGAGCACAGCATTGGTGGAAATAACGATGCTGTAAGCGACGAGGGTTTACAGTGAAATACAGTTGTAAACTATGTTTATAATGATAGGATGCAACATACAGATACAACCGTCAATGATCAGCCTGGCATTTACACCATGCACTGTAAACCTGACAGGTATTGTTGGTATAATTGCCACCAGCCCCAGCCAGACACCACTGAGACCATTTAACAGTTTAATCCCTCCCTGACAGACACTGCCGATGCTCATCCCTGCTTCCCAGCAAGGGCAGCAAGAGTCACAATGTCCTCATTCCTGAAGCATAGTTGGGGCTTGTCTGAAAAGTATCTCCTCTGCCTTTGAGAAAGGTTACAGGGAGGTGGCAAACCCAGCTGTGCACTCCTGCAGAGGACAAGCTATTTGTGATGAGGTTCTGGAAAACGACATTTTAAATGCTCTGGCAACATGTATGCTGAGCTGCAGCAACCCGCTTGGTGGCTGCATTGAGAATGGAAACAAACCTGGCTTTTCAGCTGCTGGAAATGAAAGCATTTAGTTCAGGTCTCCATGAAATCTGCAGCCACCACATGTGCCGTTTTCACCCCACAGCAGCATTTGCACCCAGGGACAAGCAATTCCTGCTGCAAAGCTAAAGGAAGGGGCAGACAGGCTACTACTGAGTGCCGTGGCTGGGGCACCCTCAATGATCTCCAACATTGTCTCCATCCCTGTGTCTACCACACCAACATGCAGCTGGGGGATATGAAAATCCCACTTTGTGAATTATTTTCTTGGGGTGAAGGACAAGGACAAAAGCCCTGATCCACTCATGTCCTTCCTAATCCCGGGTTAAATCTTCCCAAAATAATATATGCAGCCAAATACCCATGCCACGTACAGTTAGAGGTACCAAAAGCCTCAAAGAGAAAGTTTCAAGGCGCTCATCCTGTGACACGCTGGGACTCTGTATGTCAGCAAATGGTTGATTAAGAATTTGAAAGCAAAACATGCTGCATGTGAAGGCTGAACAAGCTCACAACATGGGTGACAATTTTGCAGCTTTGATGTAGGGCTTTAAGAGAGATCTTTGTCTCATAAGAGGTAGTTTCGCTTTGTGATGCACAATGTGAGAAAATACTGAAAAATTCATAAGCCCCCATCAATTAATAATTAATCTACCAGTCCAGGTGTACTCACAACTTGTGGCATCAGCAGCACGGAGGTGCTCCAGCTGAAAGAAACATGTGGCCCTCAAAGTGACTCATTGTATGAAAGCTGTTTCTCATGGGAAAAACCACTGTTCTAGGATGAAAAGTGACATGAGACAGGACAGAGTGGCACCACGAACTGCACACAGCTTCCTAAGCCACACTCTGTGCTGCCATCATGGATTGCTCTGTAGCACCCTTTTCCCACTAACAGTAAATATTCTTATAGAATCATGGAATTGGTCCCTATGAGTGGCAAAGCGCAGGGCAAGGGAGGCAGCCCAGCGCCTGAGGCCCTGACCTCTGCCCACATCTCTGAAGCAGAAAGAGGAGGAGGATCTGAATGCTCCCCCTCTGGACCACAGGTAGGATGCTGACCTCCCTTTTAAATTGGGAACGTGAATGATGCTCAGCTGCCTTGGTACCGTAAGTCACTAATGCCCTGGGCAACGCGCTAATCCTCTGAGCAGGAAATTGCAACTCACAGACCACTGGCTGCCTTGGGATATGAAACTGGAGAGAGGAAGTGGAAACAAGGACAGCTTCCCTGTGTTAGGCACCTTCCCATGTCAGCAAAACCAGCAGCATCAGCAGAGTCCAATTGTGGATCCAGCAATTGTCACTGATGCGGTTTGAGGGAGGATTTTGAAAGAGCCAGAGGAAACTGACAGGACACATCCTCTCCTCCTCTCCACCAGCTCTCCACACTGCAACGCTGTACTGTCCCCACACATCATGGGAGGACCACTCTCCCCATGCCACTGCATGACAGGGATGCTCAAGGCTAACTCTGCTCTGGCCAGTCACTTCCCCAAATCAATTTTTTAGGCTCAGAGTCACGCAGAATATTTCAAGGCAAATTTTACATTGTGCTAAATTTAAGGAATTACAATCTGTGCCTATTACTTAACCAATTTTTTTTTCCCCTCCTGGTCAGCTTCAGCATCTCAAAAGGTGACAGCTCCCATCTCCTGGAGAAGAGCTCTGCATCATTTTACTCCTGTGTAGGTAAAAATCGGCTTTGCTGCAAGAATACAGTCATTTCCAAGAGTGGCTGCACATTGTCGGTTGTTTGCTGCGGATGGGTGCTCACTCCTGTTATCCCAGCAAGCTCCTGGGTTATCTAATGAACCACTGCTGCCCTGAGCGAGCAGCCAGGGGGTCCTGGGGCAGGGGGGGGAGGGAGGTGAGGCAGCAATTTAAAGCAGAAGAAAGGACTTGGATAATTTGGTAAGGGCTGATGCTTCCCTCTCATACAGAAATCTTATTTCACGGTTCACAAGCTTTAGGGTTGCACCAGACTCATTGCTGAAAATATTCCCTGGGATGTGCAGTGGTCCCTCCTCACCCAAGTGCTGTATCTTATACGACTGTGATAAATCTCTGCTCCACCAGCCACCCCAGCTGCGCAGGCTCTTGCCCATCACATCCGCAGGCAGATGCTGGTACCAGGGGGGGTCAAGAGATCCACCCTCAAATTAACTCTCATCTAAACACTGCCTTTTGGATAGCTGCTTATCCCACAAGCTGAGCTGATTTCCAATGTATTTCCAAGAAGCGCTGGTGGCACTGTGGGGAGAGGTTTCTCATGGCCTCCTTGGTGCTGGCAGCAGCACCCATGGGTACCCACTGCTCCTCTGCAGAGTGATGTCAAAATCAACCAGCACATACCACCTGGTGCTGCAAGGGCAGCCAGGCAGTCGGCATGGATTTTCTGCAGGAAAAGTGGACATCCCCCCCATACCAACTTGGTTACTGACCTGCCTACCACCATACTCCCCCTTGCAGCTTTACAAGGCTGAGGAAAGCTGAGACAAGCAAACAGAGCCCTCAGCTTTCCAGCAGGTTATGCAAAGATACCTCCAGATTTATGCGTAATGATAAATCAAAGCAAACGAAAAACCACATTCAGCAACATAGAGAGGGGAAGAAAAAGCACTGCCTGCCTTTGCAAACATTTTGCAAGCTGTTAAAAAAGGGGATGGCAGAGCACTTCCACTCGACAGGCATGTCCTTTCTGTGGCCAGAGAACTTCTGTACCCCACAAATCCCTCTGCAAGATCATCTGTGCGAGGTGTACGACACAGAAAGGGCTTAAAAACTAAGCTGTCCAAGGGCTCTGACCTCTGAGCATGCCTTAATACTCCCTTCTTATGGCATTGCATAAGGATGCTCGCAGGCGTGTGGGCAGTATGCTCTGAGCTACAGCACCCGAAAAAAATGGAGCTCTGGCTGGTTGGTGCAGCCAGAGGTAGACTGCCACATTTAGCTTGTTTGTGTTTCCTCGCAGCTTAGCATATGCTGAATTTCAAATCAGTTAATGGGAAGAGAATCACCTGAATTTCCAACATATGACAATAAACTATTATTCAGTTCCAAGTCATTTTTACAGCTAGAATTAGCTGCACTTAACCCATTCCAAACAATAGGGAAGAAAGATCCACGTATCCTCAAGTCCTCATCTTTTGCTTAAAAGCTTAATGATAAATATAATTGTTACATAACTCCTAATGGGCTTTGGTCTTTGGAACTAAAGCAACCTCCATGAGGACTTGCTCCAGCAACGCTGCAGTACACAGTCGCTCACTGGGATTAAAGGTAATGGAATAAAATGTGGGAACACCACTAATGGTGTCTACACAACAGGCAGGACTGGGGCAAGGCTCTTGCACAGGAATTAAAAAGTTCCCCCCCTGTGTTGAAATGCGCTCAGGCCTGAGGTCTCAATTCCTGGTAATTCAGGCAGATAGATGAGAAGTTTTTTGCTCTTTCATCACCATATTGCAGGATTTTCAACCTACTTCCATGGCCACGGCATGTGAGAGCCTTCCACAAACATGAGGAGTCACCTTCTGATGGGCTTCACAGAATCATGGTCTATTTACACATTTCCAGTCAAAGCCTCTACTTGATGGTGCTTGGCAGAGGTGACTATCTGGGGATGAGAAGGTGTCCTGTGAGGAATGCTGATCCTACAGGGAGAAGCCCTTCTGAACTAGAGGTGTTGGCTTCTCTGGCCATGCTGTGCATCCCTCCCCATGGAGGTCCTTGCACAGCTAGCTCTGTGGCTGAGCACAATTAGTTCCCAGCTCTGAGGACAGCTCAAGGGTCAGGCCTGAGCCATGAATTCAGAATTCCCTGTCTGGTCTCCATGTTGACACAAAAGCGGATGTTCTTCAGGTGGTGAAACAGAGACTCAACCAGCACCATGCTTGTTAGGGGTGATGATAGAGGTGAACATGTAGATAACAAAAGCTACAGATCATCATATGAATGATGATTGCATTCATAAATTAAAATATTAAAATATCTAACATAAAATTGAAAGAAGAAACACATTCAGAAAGAAACTTTCCTACCATGGAGGTGTACCTTGAAATTGGATATCTGTCTTCCAAAATAATTACTCATGGTATGTTGGTGTGAGCCTTGGATTTTGAATTGCATCACTGGTTCTTGAAGTAGAACGGTGATGGATGCTTTTCTGCAGGGCAAAGAATGGGCAAAGCAGAGACTTTGTCCACAAAGAGCAAGATTTGGTACCCTTATAGGTCAAACAACCAGGTATCAGCAGAAAAGGAGAAAGAGAAGGGAGGTTATGGCTCCCCCTTTTTCAAGGACTGAGCAAAAATTGCAGTGCTGCCCAATACATTTAATTCCGGTATTCATGAAATTTAGATTTATCACAGCCAGAGATCTAAAGGGACTGCTCTTCTGAACAGGCTGATGTGTTTCACACTGGTTTGATGTAGCAAACTTTCTCACGAGGTCAAGGAGAAGGCAGTTAGGAGAATTAATCCTCTAGGCAGCAAATCCTCAGCGTGTGAAGAGGTCGCTACGTGTTCTCAGTGAACGGCATCCTATGGGAACTGAAGCTGCTGGTCCCATCTTTGACGAAGACCATGATTCCCCAGGAATCTCTGTATACATCGCCATTAGACCCCCTCCTAAAGCAATGGAGAACTGGAAGGGAACTGCCAACCATAGCAGACCTGGGTGTTTTCAGTCCCTCCAGACTGCACCCAAATTCATACCAATTAGTGAAGCATTATCAAAATCCAGAGCAGAAACCTCACATCAATAAGTCCCTTTGATCAATACATAACAACAACAGCAACGCTTATTAATGATTAATAAATAATCATTATTATTATGCCAAATCACTGTATTACGTTCATTAAAAGGTTGATTCTTTGCCTTTTTCTTACACCAGTGCTCTGAGAGTTGTGTTCTGAGACATTCAAAGATTTCAGAGAAATTTATGTTGGGAAGAATTTCCTGGTTTTATACAGTAGCAATAATCTTAGCCATACAAATCCTATCTAATTTATCATTGCATTTCAGAATGGCCTCTTCATTTTAAATAATTAGCATTAAACAATGTGGAAAGAAACCCAAAACAACATGAGAAATAGGGACTGGAATCCTAGTTCCACTAACTGGGAATATCTGCCACCTCTTTTACTGCCTGAACCCCTCCAACAGGACTTTCTCTGCACCTGAAGACCCTGTGGCACAAAATGGATGTACAGCTCCTCTGAGGAGGGCCACAAGCAGCCACAAGCTGTCGTGTGGGATTTAACCCCACACAATACCCTTGCGAGATGCTCTGGCACCTACATTAAAAATGAAGGGTGTGAGAAGAATTGAAGTAGACACAAAAAAAGCAGCGAGAGTACAGCTATGGAGAGACAAGCACAGGGAGGAAAAAATGTGATGCTGTTAAAAGCAGCTAGTCCATAAGGTGAGAGAAGGAGGAGTTCAGCACAAGGTGGTGGGAGACCTTAGCAAATGGGACAAGTCCTCCCGTGGGGTACCCCATCCTTCTTACCTCACTGGTGAGGATGGTCAGCCCCGCAAGCCATCTCAGCAATACGGAAAACGCTGTTATGCATCCATATTAAATGTAAGATAAATAATTTATGTGTGCAGATACTATAACAACTACAGAAAAGGATGCTTTGGCCTGGAAGCACCAGATCCTGTGGAGTGGCAGGACAACCCACCTCCCTTTGCATGGCAGCTTGGGGAGCAGAGCAATGCTGCTCCCAGGCCTGCAACTGCTTTATTCTGACCAGCTCAAACCATGGCAGTTGTGAAGCTGGGATACAGACCAGGCATTGCAATGTCCCACCCTGAATCTGGACTCGGTGCATGCCTGGCTGACCTCCAATATGCTCCCATGCTGACGGTCGCCAACTCCAGCCAGACTTGCTGCCGTCACCCAGCCCATGGCAGCACAGGCATCACCTGGGGCTGTGGGTAACCCCCAAAGCCAGGGCACTGCTCCCCAGGAAGATTCATCCCAACAGCAATTTACCCTCAGCGGTCCAGCCGGTGGGTTGGTGTTTTCTTCCTTTCCTGCCATTGGAGGCTGCTGCTGTGGGCTGGCACCTCACAGGTTTTTCAAGCACGGCTGCATTTGTGTGCCAGACAGGGCTCCCAGGCAGTGCCACAGAACAGTCTGATGGTGGATGCGGCTGGTGACTTGCTGGGAGAGGCAATCCTCCTCCTCCTCCTCCTCCCTGCCCCAGGGACCCTCACTCAGCACAACCCCAACCAGAGGAGCTGCAGCTGAAGAGCCAGGCAGATGCACAGCTGAGATGCTCAATCTTTTACCCTTCTCTACATAAACTCTGCAGGAGCCCCAACAAGACAAATACAGAACACACACAGCTCTGCCTGTGCAGGGGAGGATGGGCAGTGGGCATCCCTCTAGGAGAACAGGGTCCTGGGGTTCAAAGTCCCTGAAAATGGTACAGTTCAAAATTCCTCCTTGTCTAAGAGCCATCGCCTTCCACATCTCTTACTGATGTTCAGAGCAGGCTCCAGGAGCACAGTGCTAACACACATATGCAGTGTCAGGAGTGTGGAGTCTTCACCCTGTGTTACCACGCCGCAGACAATAAACATTTTATTTTCCTCTTGGCGGGGAGCCAAATGAATCCTAATGGCTTTCCTGACCATAACACACGGACAGTATCAGCTACAGACCTCAATTTCTGACACATCAGCTGTAAAAGGCAATGGCCTTTAGATAAGAGAGCACCGAGGCTTCGGCAGCTCCCGCCAGACCTGCTGCGCAGCAGCGAGAACAATTAGTTTTTTCCAGAATGTGCATCGCACGTAATAGAAAATATTAACTCACGTTACAAATATTTACAAGAAGTCAGACATAATTAAGCCATTTGCAATTGAAAATTAACAATCTAAAAATTCAGCCGTGTAGACAGACAGTGTTAAATATAACTGCAGTTAATGTGAGCTGATTTAAATAGAGATAATACAGCAGCAACAGAAAAAGGCAGTCAATCACGTTCCCTGTCATTAACATCCTTCTCCCTGTGGAATATTATTACATGGAACTTCGAGCTGCTCCCAACGGGTGCAGGAAAGCTGTTTGCCTCCAGCCCTGCTCTGGCCAGAGCGAAGGGACAGGGTGTCCATCTGTCCAGAAGCTGCCCTGCACACCCCAGCCCCAGACAGCCATCGCCACGAGATGGCGAGTGGAGTCAGCTTGACTTGGAGCATTTTAAAACGCTGTCTGCAACCCCACGCAGCACCACGTGAGACGGGCACCCCAACGTCTTGCCCATGTCGGGGGGGATCAAACAAGAAATAAGCCCGGTGCCACTCTGAGAGTTCTACACTTCATACACAACAGCATGGCTAACTTCCTCCTGGTCGCCCCCGTCCCCCTCAGGCTTCACCAGCTGCCTCCTAATTATCTTTCCCTAGAGCTCAGTATGGATGGAGCCTCCAGGCCAAGTCTTTCCATCCCCATAGGGTGGAGAGCTGTTTTTCACACTGTTTTACTAATTATTCTTTGCATTTAGAGCCAAATAAAACACTAGCTGCCCAACAGCTCCATCCCAGCCCAGGCTGGATGACCTCAGTGTTGGAGCGTGCCAGCTCCACAACTGGAGGAGAGGGAGAAGCACCCACCATCCCCAAACCCCCGAGGGGCAGCCCAGTCCGGGAGGACAGACAAGGACAGGGCTGGGATGCTGGGGGAGATGGTACAGTCCTCTGCAGCAGAGTTTCATGAGCAAAATATGATTGATTTAAGGCTGGGACATGGGCTGGGTGGTGGGTCAGGGCTCACTGTCTCTGAGCAGTAACTCTTTCAGACAGCTTCTCTGCACGGAGCGCTCTCATCTCCCGCTTTTTGAGAAAATGTGGTTTATTTTGAGCTACACAGAGCAAGGCATGACCTCTTTCCTTTGAAATTGTCACCAGGGCAGGAGGATTTTGCTTACAGAGTTAGGGAAAATATATTGGGTGCTCTGAGAGTACAGCATTATAGTCTTGGCTATTGTTGAGGTCTCTCGGTGCTCTCTGAATTTTGCACATTGCAAAAATAAGTTGATGACCTGCTCTCTGATCCCTTTTCATCAGTATTCTACCCTCGGTTTTCCCTTTAAGCTTCCACTGAGGACAACACACTTCATATGCAGAAGGGGACCTGCAAGAAGAGTAGTGCTGAATACGCAGCTGGAATCCAGGCGTGAGCCAGAGTGCAACCATGCCCGCAGGCCACAGCGTGGGTAACTGCCCATCACAGATAGCAGTTGTGGTTCTTTTCAGAAATTAGGAAGACATACTAATGAAGAGATTAAAGAGAAAAGCAACGCTTGATGAACTCTCATGGGATTCAGCTGTTTTGTGATTATATTTTTTTGCATTCTGCTCTGTATCCAGGTTGAAACTGCACTGCTGGGACCACCCTCTTACTTAAAAGGAAGGTGGCATCAGGTGTGACCAGCTATACAACCATGTGAACAAACACGTGTGGAACCTACAGCTGAAGCTCTTCCCCTCCGTTTCTCTGATTATCAATCAGGTAGTTTGTTAAAGCAGGTCAATGGAATTTTAAGGGGAGGAAACCAAACCTCGACGCCAGAGTTCAGGGCACTAGGAAAAAGAAAATGTGTGTGCAACAACATGAGGGATGAGACATCTGCCCTGGTTGTATACCCGTGTAGAAAAGCAGTTCCTTCTGCCTTCAGCTGGAGCTATAGAGAAAAACAACCGGAAAAATAAGCTTCCTGATGGTCCAAATATTGTCAGCTGTTAAGGACGGTGGCAGAGAGCGAGAGGACTCATACCGGGGACTGGCACAGCTGGGAAATGCTCTGATACCTGTCTGTGCTGCTTCGCAGGTGCAAGAGTATCAACATAGGATCATGCTTTGACCTTGCATGAAAGCTGGGGGAATAAATGAATCATTTGGCTGAGCAAAATCCAGATCTCACCCCCTCAAAAAGCATTAATTTTTAGACAGTTTTGCTTACTACACTTTCTGCAATCTAAAAACCTAAGCTGTTCTGTTTCCAAAATGCTTAGATACATTTCAAATCCATTCTCTCACTATTTTTTTGGGGACGGGAAGGTGAAGGGATAGAGTGGAGGGTAAAATATTGCTGAAACAACTCAACCTGTTTCTTGAAAATCTGAAAAATGCTTCCCAAAATGCATCCCAAATCTGCCTACATTACAAACTGCGGGCTCACTCCGCGGGATACGTTTGCTGAAAACCCAGAGATGTGAGATTGCCCCTTCCATATTGCACTGGGAGAAAACCAGCAATCCTCTCCTGTCTTCTCCAGAGCCATTTGCACACCCAGCAGAACACCTCCCAGATGTGCCAGGTGTGCAATTTCTGTCTCAGGTAAAATGAATGGAGCAGGCAAGAAAGTTGCCGGCTCTGCGAGATGCTGCCTGTGTGAGCAGGAGACCAGCTGAAGAGGGGATGAGCGTGGGGAGGGGAAAACGGGCAAAGCAGACAATCCTTCTCTTTAAATTTATTTTTCCTCTCCAGCCAAAACCATTCAGTCATCAGGCAAAGCCAACTGTGGTTGCTGAGGCCTCAGAGGCGATGCTCGCTTGCAATCCTGCTCGCAGAGAGCCTGTGCTAGCACACCCTGCCATGCTCATTGCCACCACGAGCAGGACAAAGAGAAACCTGGCACAAACCTGCCAGTGGCTCTTTCTGAAGCATATTCCTCGCAGGCACCTTGCAAAAGCAGCACAGGGAGCACCTCATGCAAACACTGGTCTGCAAGGCTGGCACCGAAGCGAGGACAGTCACCTGTCCCTCACCCCGATCGTCACCCAGTTATTCATCTTGACTGCACAATGACACACGCTAAAAATATTTGCTGTTTGGACTAGATTTCATGTTTAAAGACATATAACAAATAATTACTTGCACAGCGTAAACCTTATAGCTTCTGCTTCCGAGCAGATGGGAATTGGTAACAAACTTCATCTGGCAAACCGATGTCCCCTCATCTGCACCACACTGCCACCATGCATCCCCTGGCCTGCTCCCTTCTTCACTCAGGAATTTCCAAAGCAAAGGTTTTTGGCTGTGGATGACCAGGGAACAGTTCCAATCCACCCTACTTCAGGGCTTCTTTTCAGAGCCCACCACAACTTTGCAGCCAGATAAAAGGGAAAAAATCAGCCTAGACAAATCTTAATTTTGTACTCGGCAATAATGTTGATACTTCCGTGCAGGTGTCCAAAACCTGCCCAGCCATGAGAGGCTGAGGGGCTCTGAGCCCAAAATTTACTACTATCCCCTTCCCATGCAATCTCCTGTATAACCCTAGGAAATCTCGGCCTAGGGTTGCTATGTTAAAGCTGTACTCTCCATTCAATCCATATCAGAGCTTATCTGATAGAAAAACACCTGGTGTATCCTTCAGCAGAAAGAAAGCCTGTCACAACCTTTGCCCAGTTCTTCCAGCCCTGACTATCAGAAGCGGAGCTGACAACGTCTGCTTTGATCTCACCATTTTACTGCACTTGTTCATGCACGGTTAAAGGTTGCTCCCACACATTTATAAACAAATCAAGTTACCTGGACCGTTTCCCCAAGTCAGCCAAACCTATCCTTCCACTCCCGAGACCTTCCCAAAACATTTTTATAGCACAGGTCCCAGATCTGCATAAAGTAGAGGTCTTTCTGCTGCACTATAGAAGGATAACAGTATCCTCTGATGTTTCCTGAGGATCCTCTGCTTATCTAGCCAAGACCTGAGTAGCCACTGTAGCTATAACATTGCCCATGAGTTAGGACTCATTCATGCACAATTGTCCTCACATTCTTTCCAGAAGCTGCTCTGAAAGTCAAATCCTCTCTAGTCTGTTCAGCATCTAATTCAGACTCAGCACTCTCCAAAACACCCTCCTCATCCCCATCCCTTCTTCAGCACTCTTGCTCTTCACTCTGTCTTTGGAGATACATGCTCTTCCACTGAATTCTTCTGTCATTCAGTCTTCATTTCATCTCTGTCCCTGCCTTCCTCACAGCTCCATGCACACAGAGTTCAAAGCCTGGCTCTTCTTTCATGCTTTCCTGCAAAAGCCAAACCTTCACAGAATCACAGAATGATATAGGGTTGGAAAGGACCTCTGGAGATCATCTAGTCCAACCTCCCTGACAAAGCAGGTCCACCTAGAGCAGGTTGCACAGGAACTTGTCCAGGCAGGTTTTGAATGTCTCCAGAGACAGAGACTCCACCACTTCTCTGGGCAGCCTGTTCCAGTCCTCTGCCATCCTCAAAGTAAATAAGTTCCTCCTCATGTTTAGATGGAGCTTTCTATGTTCAAGTTTGTGCCCGTTACCTCTTGTCCTGTCACTGGGCACTGCTGAAAAAAGACTGACCCCATCCTCTTGACACCCACCCCTTAAGTATTTATAGGTGTTGATCAGATCCCCCCTCAGCCTTCTCTTCTCAAGACTAAAAAGCCCCATGTTCCTCAACCTTTCCTCATAAGAGAGATGCTCCAGGCCTCTAAGCATCTTGGTGGTCCTCTGCTGTACCTTCTCCAGCAGTTCCCCCTCTTTCCTGAACTGGGGAGCCTGGAACTAGACACAGTACTCCAGATGGGACCTCACCAGGGCAGAGTAAAGGGGGAGGAGAACCTCCCTCGACCTGCTGGTCACACTCTTCTTGATGCACCCCATTGGCCTTCTTGGCCACAAGGGCACATTGCTGGCTCATGGTCATCCTATTGTCCACCAGGACTCCCAGGTCTTTTTCCTCAGAGCTGCTCTCTAGCAGGTCAGCCCCAAACTTGTCCTGGTGCAGGGGGTTATTCCTCCCCAAGTGCAGGACCCTACAATTACCCTTGTTGAATTTCATCAGGATCTTCTCACAGCTTACCCAAGGCATCAATCAAGCACTTTGAAAAACCTTCACAACTCAGTCACCATCTGCCCTGGCATCTTGTTACCTCACTGCAAGTCTGACTTTTGCTTTAACGTTATTTTTGACAGCTTGTACTTCCTCCTCACTTGCTTCCCCTCTAAGTCCTCTCCAGAGTCTCTTTTGAAGCAGAAAGAAGAAAAAGACAAAAAAAAAAAA
>VXBJ01000825.1:699387-763235 GCA_013400055.1 Nycticryphes semicollaris
AAAAAAAAAGGGGAGGGGGGGGGGAAGGATAAAACAAGGAGCTGATCTCCCTCTCAATTTTGCCAGAAGTTATCCTGGAGGTTACAGGCTTGCATCCTGAGAAAAACAGAGGCAGCAGAGTTGTTTCACATGCTGAAAAACAGAGTAGGGAAACTGCTGTAGCAAAGTGGGACTGGCTCCATCTCCAGTTGAACTGCCTCCACGTGTCCTCCCCAGGAGAGGCAGATGGGGTTTTGTCACACCAGGACACCCGAGGGCAGCCTGAAAAGCTCTCCACATGACCAGCCATCAGACCAGAGGGATAGGTTTTGCTCCAGCTTAAAGCAGGAATCATTATAGTCCAAAGACAGCTTTACGGCAGACAGTAAATGCCATATTTGAAGGGCAACGTTCCCGTTCCATGCTGAATTCTGTTTTGCTTGGAGAACTTTTCCAAGCCCAGCCCTTCCTGTCAGCAAAGCTCTTCCTTTCTGTGGGAATCATGTTGGCATTGGCCAAACTGTGTCCAACAGAGTTTGTCCCTGTTGATTTCCAGTTACAGGTGATTTAATGCTATCAATGGGCATTTACTCCTTTTCCAGGAGGACTTTGGCCTATTATTTCTTTTCCCCGCTTCTGCTCACCAGCACCCTTCACCAGCCGCCTGACGCACCCCTCCTCAGCAGCCC
This sequence comes from Nycticryphes semicollaris, assembly GCA_013400055.1. Lineage (NCBI taxonomy): Eukaryota > Metazoa > Chordata > Aves > Charadriiformes > Rostratulidae > Nycticryphes > Nycticryphes semicollaris. Next base: position 700,056 of record VXBJ01000825.1, read on the forward strand.
CTACACAGGGCTTTTTTTATTAATGATTCTTATGAACTCTCTGTCTTTGAACAGGAGCGATTTACTTTTGATCGATGTCTGGCATCCAGTAATTTCACGCAAGAGTGGAGAGAGACTCCCTTCTGCTGCGGTGCGCCAGGACGGCATGAAGCCTCGGGGAGACAGATGTGCTGGCTCTCCTGCCCTTGCATCCTGCGCTGCCCTTCCCCGAATCATCTCTTCCATCTATTGTCACCCTGACTGCAGGTGAGACAAAATTTAAGGTGTTGAGATACCACCTCTCCCAGACAGCAGGGCGAGTTACTGATTGGCAGCGGTTCACATGGAGCTTCATGTGAGAGTGATCACCACTGATCTGGCCACAGCAAAATGCATTTTGATTGTCGTCAGCCAGAAAATCACCTTTGTTTTGAAGTGGACCAGGTCTTCCCAAGATCACAGAATCTTCATGGCTGGAAGGGACCTTTGAGTCCCTTCATCATCCTGATCATTGCGTCCAATCACTAATGATGATGCTCAGATTGGGCCCATACTCCATAATTATAATACCAGTGTTCCTGCTAGTATATTTGAGATAGAAATAGATTTTTGTTTTAAAATCATTGACGCTGCTTATGTTTTTAGTCATACAATGGATAAAACTGCAACTGGCATTATGATAGGAAAGTTTAATGATCCCAATTATCTCCCTGAATGTATCTTTTGCTATTTTCATCCACAGAAATAAAACTTTTACTGGCTGCCAGACATCCTCAGCTGTTTTGCAATCACCATACATACAGGCAGAACAGATTGACCAAGCAATGACCCTGAACAATTGCCTACGTTAAGTGGTAATAAAGAAGATCAGGAGTTACACAGCTGGCAAAAGTGATGCGCAGGAAAGGAGCAGAGTCACCTCCTGCCACCGACCAGGCGCTGCTGGTAGAGAACAGACAACACATCAATTACCCAAACCATCAGGCAGGCGGTTTCCTCCTCTCGCTTTGCTAAGGACCATGCTGTCGCGGCAGGGGCTTCCCAGTGGAAAGCTGTTGTACCAACCTCAAAGAAACTGTGTGGTCCTCACCATGAATGCTCCAGATATTCATGGGAAATGCAGAGTTTGAAGCAGACTCCCAAGTACTGCTGCTGCTGCGTACTCACGAGTGGTCACCCTAATTTTTATTATGGATCTTTGACAGCATATGAGGGAGACTTCAGAGCGCATTGCTCATCTATTAACTTAACCTGTATTATCCTCTTTAACTCTGATTCCCCCAGGTAGATCCAAAACATGCTGCTCTCATCTGACCTGGCAGTCCCTCTCCTCCAGCAAGTTTTTTTTTGAATCATTTCGATAGTAGCAGCCACAGCTCTTCTACCTCATTTACCCTCGGTTGCTACTTAACTATCTGAGCACAATCGTTCCCAGCCAAAAGCTACTGTTAGGGAGAAAAAGGCCAAGCAAAGAGAAAATCCACAAGCAGAAAGGTGAACGAAGAACAAGTTAGAAGGTGACTGAAAATGGCCGCTCGATATCTTACATTTTTGACAATTTGGATATGCCCAGGGAGGGAAAGTAGGGAGTGAGACTCCAAGCCCCAGGGAGAAGGTGGGTACAGTGATGAGGAACCATTGCTGATACTGCACTCTGCATCAAAAATGAAGAACGCTGGGTTTTAATGTGATTTTAAAACATAAAATGAAGTGCTGTGTTTGGCAAATGACATTCTCATCAAACGTAACAGGCGACAACCGATTTAACAAAATGATTGCATCAATAGTTTCTCCATGAAACCCTACCTCTGTTTTGCAGCTATTCTACCAGCCCTGGTCTCAACTCTGCACGCGGGTGCACAAGACGCCTGGTAATGGCAGCCAAACACACGCCTGCAGCTCATTTCAACAATGTTGTACAACACGAGCTCGCCAGCAAACTGGCAGAAACGTCAGCAGGACAAATGACTGGTGTCGAGAACAAAACAAGAGACCATTTAATTACTCTACTATTAGAATTTTATAATTTAAATCACCCAAGAGACTTTCTCGCTCTTGCTTCTGGACTTAGCCAGGTCACAAAAGGAGCTCGTTATGTTTAGCAAAACCCTCCACAAAAGCCAACAGCTCGTGGTCCTCAACCTAGGAATGAGGAAACTCTTCACTGATGCTCCTTCTGCTAAGGAATAGCCAAAGAATAAAGCCTTACGCTTGATGCCTCCCTCCAGCATCCTGCTGCAATCTGTTACCTGTCAAGGTCTCCTAGCTTTGCTGGTGACCTGGTATTTTGCTTTCTGCATATTGCATTTTACCTTTTTATGTTGATACCTGGGGAAAAATAGTCTCAGTAAAGGTCTTGCCCAATTTCCCTTCCTGTGGACTAATGATGAGTGGAGCCCTGCAAGATCACTGCTGCTGTGGTAATGGTCAAGATGCAGAGATGAGTATGGGGCACGTCTCAGCACACGTGAGAACGAGTACAGACATTTAACCATAACTCAGCAGGGCATTGGACAAAGTCTGTGCATACTTCTCTGTGGGTCACTGTCTGTCCACTCTGCTTGCTTCCTCCCCAGCACCATTCTTCATCACAAACCTCACTCCCCTGGCACCACGCTCAGAAGAGGGCAGAAAAATTATGCATTCGCACTTTGCTCTCTTTTGTTGTGGGAATTGCCTATAATTTGAGCCAGCCCCTCCTCTGCAAGCTCTAAGGAAGGGTTTGGTCTCCAGCATGAACACACAAGCACACAGCTTGGCTTCACCAGTGCCCAGGAACCTGGTCGTGGTCCGGGAGCCTGGTGACACAAGGGCATCATGAGGTTCAGACTCCAACCTCCAACCCAAGCTATGCTCTCTTGGGCTACCAGCACTCAGGGCTGCACTGGGAAACTCTGCTCAGTTCTCTACCACGGCTATCAATGTTTAACACCCACAGTGTCCAACTTCCCCAGCACCTACAGCAAAACACACATGCCCCTAAGATCTGACTTCAGGGTGGTTGCTTGAGAGATTTATGCCTTTCCCCGTTGCCTTTCAGGTCTTCCACATTACATAAGGAAGTTCAGCTCAATATTGCCTTTAATCTCAAAATACTCTTTGGAAGGAAAGGCTGCTACACCATCATACATTGTTAAAGTGAGGGATGCAACCATCTTCCCTCATCTGTTGCAATGACATTACTACAAAGACTTCACACAGAATGACGAAGTATATTGTACAATCTCCTCCCCATCTTCTTGCTGTCCTCTGTTTCAGAGACAAAAGAACTGGACCAAAGGCTACAAAACATGAAGAACACATGCACAGATCACTCCTGCTGGGAAACATCGCTGCTGCCCTGCAACACGCAGCAAAGTCTGTGTGATGGAGACCAGCACGGCTTTCACATGACTTTAAGCTATTATAGCTGCCTTTTAAATACACGAGAGGCTGTATTTGAAGTTGTCTTGTATCCAATTCTCTGTTGAACTTGCACTTTAATTTCTCACAAAACATGACCAGAAAAAAAACCCCATAGTATATTGAATACAAGAGCTTAACACTGAAATAGAGGTAAGGAACAGCTTACATAAGTTGCATCCCTTGTAGTTTGGGATACTGAGACAGAGCCTCACAAATGCATGAAATCTAGTTTGTTGATCTTTTCCGAATTTATAGTCAGCTCAGTAGAAACAAATACGTGCCTACTTTGATATCCTTTTGAAGAATTTTTTTGGCACCTCATTTCTCTTAAGAAATACACCTGCTCTCTTTTTATTTTGGTACTTTTTTAGACACAAACTGGAAGATTAACCCAGCTGTATTTTATGTTCAGGCAGTACTTTCTAAGGCCTGATCCATCTGACTCCCGAAGTTTCTTCTGAATTAAAATGACAGTGTCTATCACATCCCAAGCTGTGGCATGAAGCATTTGTCAAATAACATAGAAACACTGGTAGTCTGAAGGATGAAATGTAGAAGGTGGAGGAAAAGACTAGTGCATAACACATCTTTTTAAAATAATTCTCTTTTACGGAATTCTGAACATAGTATGGATTGAAAAAGGGTAGAAGTAGCCTTGGAGTAACCACATCTTTCAGAAATAAAGATTAGAGAAATTCAGTGAAATATTAATACAGAACTTTCATAATATTCGCTTAGTGGTTGATGTAGGTCACGAGCATGATCTCTCTATGCAAGACAATAAAAAGAAAACTGAAAGAGTAGTGTGTGACATTAGGCCAGTGCAGCTCAGTGAAAACCAGTCCCAGCTCGCCAACAAGACATTGCTGCTGAAACAAAGACCCTGGAGCTCTGGCACAAGCCTTCAGCACGACCACATACAACCCCTGCTACGTACAGCTACTATGGTATCTGATGGGATAAGCATTGAAAATTCCCGAGGAAAGCACCAGGATTTCAGTGATGAAATACGCGCAGGAGGATTGAAGTGCTGCAAAGCACTCAGGTTTTCATATGGAATTCAAATTAGATTTAAAGAGCTACATGCAAAATTAAATTCATGGGGCTGCATTGTATTTCCAGTTAAAAGGAAGAGAGAGGCATCAGCACAGCACAGGGTCATGCACCAGTTATGTCTTATTAAGTATTCCAGCCTTCCTTAAGATAAGCATCACATATGGGTTCTTTTGCAGTTAGCAGTTCCTCACTTAGAGAGAGGTCTGGATAACACCCCTTCTGTCTCCCAGGGCCTCCTGGGCTGATTGACAGCAACATGTACTGCAGGGAACAAATGCTGCTCAAGGAAAAAAAAACAAGATTACTTTCTCTGAAGGGGGCCAGTGGGGTCATTTCTTTGTCACATTCTCTGCTTGCCATCTCTGGTTGAGGAAAAGGCAAAGAGGAGGAGTGACATTTTCCTTTCCTAATAAAACACAGGACAAGCTGGAGAACTGTTTTTTACGAATGATGGCTTGCACTGAATTCAACGTTAGGGAAGCAAGAGAGATTGCTAGAAATAAACATGGCATTTTGAGAGTCAAATACCACCTTTGTGAACAAGACCACATGGAAGCCCAACTCAGAATCCACCTTACAACCCATCGCAGTTACATTTTTGGTTGGTTTTTTTGGAGATTACTAATACACATCTGATTTTATGTATCCCCTTTGGCTACCAACCCCTTGTGATGGACAATGTTTGGCTTGGCTTCTCCTTGGGCAGACCCACCAGGTGTTTTGAGGCTGGGTCACCCTGCGCAGTGGCAATGTGTCCCATCAGACTATTGGGTTTTCCACTGCAAAGAGTTTTCCCTCAATTCAGGAACTTCTTCACTTGCTCCCTCATTTCTCATCAGTAGTCTCCTCTCTGCCAATACAGAGGGAACACCTCTGAGTTTTCTGGTTTGTGCCATCCCAAATCTCTTTTCCACTGAAAGGATTTTAAGCTATAATTCCTGAATCTTGTCACTTTTAATGATGCTCAAGAACTTTTCCTAGTTCTTTAGCTCCTACAAAACCTTCCCCACTGCTTCAGCATCTCCCTCTGCACAGCTGTGCCAGGAATGGTCCGTCTTCCTGGCACGCCCCTCTGCTCTGACCTAGTCCTATAATAAAGCTCAGAGCTGGAAGCAGCCCTTGCAGAGGCAGCAGACACCAGAACAGTTCTCCCAGCTAATAATCTCAGAGCCAAAGTGCTTCCCTTCCCAGACACCTCTGCTAGTCCACACACAGCAGCATCAGCAGATCAGCACGTCACCAGCTACTTCAATCCTTTCTACTTTTCCCCAATTGCTCCTACTTAAGAGCCAGTAATTCACCACTCTGCCTATTCTTTCCAAAATGCAAGGTGGTGGTAGGGAAAAAGAATTGTATCAATAAACATTCACTTGAAATAAGGCTCCGGATCTGATTAAAAAAAACCAAACAACGAAACAGCAGTCTGGCTAAGAAGCAGAAAAGTCATGCCAACAACTATAATTTGAGTGAAAGAAGAGAATTAGCAGTCCCTAAACAGAGGGGTTAAGGTAGACTGAAAAGGTCAAGTTAATGATATTTTATAAGGTAACCACGGTTATTTTTTATGCATTCCTTTGCAGCATGAATGCAGATGATGAAAAATATTCATGGGCCAATTGAAACAAAAATAAAACTGAAGAGATATCTTGATGGTAATTTAAACCTTAAACTGCGGAAATTAATCAGTCCACACAGACAACGAAGAGCATTCAGCTGATATTGCACCACAAAAAAAAATCCTTGCTAAATAGATGGATAAAAACCATTTCACAAAGGATGAACATCTTGAAAATCATCCTGACTTTAGCCCTAATGTACCTGCAGGGATCAATATTGCTGGAGCAGGACAGATCTGGTCTGATGCGTGAAGTTGCCCATGTGGCCTCTGGATAAAGCACAAGTGTTTCTAATTTAATTTGCAGAAGATGCTGGAAATGCAGAGGACAGTGGGCCCCAGGAGCTGCAGCCCCTTGGTGGTGCCCAGTGAGGGGGTCACTAATGGTCTGGATGCATTACTCATCTCTGCTGATGCTTCTTGAGGTAATTTTGCATGCTCTTCCACTAGGTTAATGAGCTCTCTTGGTTGCTTTTATCTTGCTGGCAAGTGGTGTCACCCCTTGCAGCGAGAGACGGGGAACAGATTGGAATGGGGACAGGACAGGAAATGGTGATGGTGCCCAGTTGTGACAATTAATGGCCAAGTGCTCTATTGAGAAAACTAAATCAGGGTTTTCATTCAGAGGAGTCCCCGTGGACTTCTGCAGCAAATCAAGATTCAAATCTGTCTCCAGAACCCCATGGCAGAGGGGCTCCCAGCAGCTAAGACACCTTGCATAGCAGCAGAGAGCAGAAATAAGAGGCTGCTCCTTGATTCCTGAACCTGTCTGGATGGTGACACCATTTTCTGTCCCTTAAATAACTCCATACAACAAGCCACGGCTTGTTTTGGTGGGAGAAATGACATTTGGCTAGGCTGCAGAGAGGCATCCACACCCCTAAACCCGGAGGGAAGGCTGGCAGGAGGTAGCGTGGGAAGGATTCAGTGCAGAAGACTTCTTCAGTCTAATAAACATGTCTGGTTAGTGTTAGAAGAAAACAACTGACTTATCCTCTGCAAGTCTTCACTATTGTTGCATGACATTATAATTTCCCTGCTAAACTTCTGCTCTTCAGATGCACAATCTAGCCTGGTTTCTGTGAAGGGGCTGTAAAACCAGAAGATGTCCATAGTAGGGCCAGAACTCCAAGTTCCTACTGCACAAAAACATACATCCCCAACTGGCAGCTAACAGGGTTAAAACACCCTCTGATTAAATGAAAGCATCTTTAATTAGTTTAATTGACCATGCCTCAGCCAAGACCATCTGCTCAGCAGCATTTGCCTTCTTTTTGCAGGAGCGATTGATCAGCCATAGCTAGAGAATACAGCATTAGGCTACATCAGATTTATTTTGTTTAATAGAAGAGCTAATTTGATTTAAATTTAATTACAGGGGCCAAGATTGCTCTCTAAGTCCATAACAGCACAGAACATAAGCTGATCCTACAGCTAATGGCCGCACACGTAGGTCCATATGTGTCTGTGCAAACCAGACACGTGGTGCTGACAGCTCTGGGGAGCAGGTCCCACCCTGGCAGAGAGCAACCACTGCATTTTATATCCCAAACGGAAGCCGCTCCATGGAACCCAGGTTGGGAACTGACCTGTTGGAGAGCAGCGTAGGGGTAAGGGACCTGTGGGTCCTGGTAGACAGCAGGATGACCATGAGCCAGCACTGTGCCCTTGTGGCCAAGAAGGCCAATGGCATCCTGGGGTGTATTAGAAGAGGGGTGGTTAGTAGGTTGAGAGAGGTTCTCCTCCCCCTCTACTCTGCCCTTGTGAGACCCCATGTGGAATACTGTGTCCAGTTCTGGGGCCCTCAGTTCAAGAAGGACAGGGAACTGCTTGAGAGGGTGCAGGGTAGGGCTACAAAGATGATGAAGGGAGTGGAGCATCTCCCATACAAGGAAAGGCTGAGGGAGATGGGTCTCTTTAGCTTGGAGGAGACTGAGGGGTGACCTCAGTAATGTTTATAAATATGTAAAGGGTGAGTGTCAGGAGGATGGAGCCAGGCTCTTCTCAGTGACAGCCAATGATAGGACAAGGGGCAATGGGTACAAGCTGGAACATAAGAGGTTCCACTTAAATATGAGGAAAAACTTCTTCACAGTGAGGGTGACGGAACACTGGAAGGGGCTGCCCAGAGAGGTTGTGGAGTCTCCTTCTCTAGAGACATTCAAAACCCGCCTGGATGTGTTCCTGTGTGACCTGCTCTAGGTGTTCCTGCTCCGGCAGGGGGATTGTACTAGATCACCTTCCAATCCCCGATATTCTGTGATTCTGTGAACACTGCCAGGCTGGCAGGGCCAACCCACTTCGCCACCACTTCCCCCTCCAGCCAGCTGAGACCCTCCCCACAACTCTCCGTTGAATGCTGGAGGTGATCACATGCCAGATGCTGGAGCAGGGAGATGTCCCATTTCAACCACCTCTCCTGCTCTTAATTATAAAGACACTAAATGATGCATCACCTGAAGGGTCACCATAGGGGACTGCTCTGTACCTCCTGGGTGACCTCCATCAGCAAACCTCTCCCAAACAGAGCCAGACATCACATTCACCCCATCCCTCTCAGCCTCTCCTCCCTCCCATGCCAACATCATCCTTCAAAATATCACACCCTGAGCTGACAAAGAAGGGCAATTCCCCCTCCCCGAAGGACCACGTGTATCTACGTGTCACATTATTACGAAGGGGAGAATTTCATTCACTTCCCAACGCATTTTCCTTTTTCAATTTCCCATCGGGTGCTAAATCACTGCTGTCTTTGGGAGACGCCGGAGCCCTGGCAGTCACGCTGCGGCTGCCGCTGCCTGCTACAGGAGTAATTACAACCCTGCAGAAAGCTCCAGGCTGCCATTTCCGTTTCCATGGAAATAAATACTGAATTACTGAAAACAGAGTATGATGCTTTATGGATTGTGAGGCTTTTGATCATTTCAAAACCACCTTAACTTAATTTTTATTGGTGGTGGCTTTGTTTTAAGGGCAGATGATGCTTACGACGTGGAAATAGGCAGAGCAACCAAAAGGTCTTTTTGAAGGAGTGAAAGAGGGGGAAAAAAAGGCAAGAGGTTTGGCTAACGCCTATGAGATTTCCAACAGGGACAGCGCTGCTGGTCAAAGCTGCTGATTGTCCACAGCATCCAGGTATCCAGCCCTAGAGAGAGGAGCCTGTGGAGGCTCGTTGGTCCTTGCTGGCAGCCCCAGCTCACCACTGCCTCCCCTGTGACGGTCCATTTGCAGGGGCTAAACCTCCTGCCCTTTTGGAGGGGTCATTATAGCCAGCGTTAGTGCTTAAATGTCCAGAACTGCTGATGGCCATTTCATAGCTGCTGAGCTTCAAGATGAAGCTAGAATAAAAATGGAATTGCTTTTTGTTTTTTTTAAAAAAAATTATGAACAGGGAGTAAAAGAGAGCGATCTGATACTAAACCCCTGTCTCTCTGAATTGAAAGGACACAGACATGCACAGACAGGTAAGTCTGGGCTCAATTCTCATTGTTAAGAATGGCTGGGATTTTTTCATCACAACAAACTAACTTAAATACTTGGTTTGTGGAGGATATACAAAACCCAAACATTTACTTTGAGGTCACCTCAACCTTCATCTCATCATCTGAGCTGTTACAGTGCCTCACAGGAGTTACTGGCCTGACTTGTTTCTGCCCTAACTTGGGAGGCACCTTCCAAGTACCACCACAGCATCCCTGCAGTGGGCTCAGTGCACCATAGCGAGTCAAGAAACAAAGTCTGGGAAAACCACCTAAACTGCAGAGCTGAAAGAGGGGCAGAAGGTGAGACACCACCTCAGCAAATAATCTCTAATACTGACTTGAGCTAAAATCAAACAATTGAATCAGGACAGAAATCCTAAATATCTTTTCAGCTAACACTTCTGAAACTGATTTTTTTTGGCAGAGGAACTTTGTGCTTTGTGAAGAAATGTCAGCCTTTGGACGCAGTGTCCTAATTCAGCTGCAAAAATAAATGTCAAAGCAGTGAATTCTCGTTTTCAGCCAGTGCTGGTTGGCAAAACTTGGGTTGAAATGTTTGCTAGCTAAAATCACAGGCCCCCAAAACTTGCAAAAGAATTACAGTTGCACTGGTTAGAGGCTTTCATCCCTTTATGTGAAATAGCCACCAGGTAGCGAGGGGACTTGGTCTGTGTTGTAGTCCACCAACTCATGCACCCTTCTCTGATGTTTTAACTTCTACCCGGATGGACAGGAACAGATGCTGAAAAACTGCAAGCGTGTATTACTCAGCTGGTTTGACATGCATATATTCAGCTATTTGTTTTCAAATGTAATATCTAAGGGAATTGGATGAAATTGGAAGCTTAGCACAGGTATTTTGTACATTTAACAGAAATGCCACAGTGGAAACTTCAGGCCCAGCAAAGAAAAAAAAGACTGATTGTGGAGCCTGTGCATTCAAACACTCCTGCAGGGACAGCCCAGGTGTCCAGGGCTTCCTCCGAAGCAGGAGGAATGAAGTATGCAGCTCATCATGGATGCAGTCAGGACATCAGCTACTGCTGCTGGATTAACTGAACAGCACTGTACTAGCTCTTTCTCACTGCACCTAAAAATTACTTTCAAACACAGCTTGAGAGAGAGAAGTAAATCACTGCCCTACGGCTAGGAAAGAACAAGATGGGGAGAACACCACAGCCTGGTTTTCAGAGATGATGCTGCAATTCAGCCATCATGAAGGTCAGTGGGAAATACAGGGCTCGTCCCCAAGGACATGCTGGCGACAGCAAAGGCCCAAGGTTGGAATTGCCCAACACTTGTAGAAAACAGGTTCTGTATGAGTTCCCACAATCACAAGTTAATTACGAAGCAGAAGAGCTAAACTCGGGCCTTGCCTACGGGTTCTGGACCAGAAACCCAAGACTGAAACACACTTCTCCCTCTGAGATGCTTCTTACACAGCAGAGGAACTCGCTGCTGGAGCTGGAGATACTCAATTTCCACGCTGACTCCAGTGGAGCAGAAACACCAAGACACACAGCATGTGTTATGCAAAAAAACTTAAGCCTCTGTGTATTATTTGCTTGGTTCTACATAGAGGCCGTGCTTAACACCACTGTTATCTCCACAACCATTCTGCTACAGCACCACTTCCCATCTTTGTTTCCTAAAAGCCTTTCCAACTGCATCAATCCCCTTTGCTCTGCTGCTATCTCAGATCCTTCTGTATCACTTCTATCACATTAAGAATACACTTATCTCATACCACCTGGGGATATCATATTAAAAAAAAAATCCCTTTAGAAATCATCCTCCTTCTACACAAAGTATTATTTCAGAAGTGAATGGAAACACTGTCCCAGTGATGTAATCATTATGCAATTAGTGAGTATATTGTAACAGAAGGCCACATAGAGAAAAGCATCTTCTCCCAGAAGGCAGAACTTCAAGCAAGTGTCTGGGGCTCTCGACACCTTTCTTGCTCACGCTTTAGGAAGACAATAAGCAGGCAAAGCTTTCTTACCCCTTGCCTCCTTGCCCAGTGTCGGGGGCAGTTTCATCCCACACACCAAAGCGAGGGAGAGCAGGTCAGACCAGCCAGCCCCTCCTCTCCTCCCAGCAAAGGGGAGCAACAGGAGAAGTCAAAGAGCTTTGCTTTTTCTCTAAGCCCAGGTGATTGACTGATAAACTGCATTAACAGCACTGTGCTGCCACTCCAGAAAGAGTGATGGCATGCAGACAGACAGGGAAAAGGCTCCATTTCCCAATTCCTTCCATATATAGCCAACAAATGTACTTCAAAAATAAGTGTAGCTTATATTGTGCCAAACCACCGCTTGGGAAGCTCACAATTGCCCCCAGGTTTGTTTAGGAGGTTTGCTCAGTCTCTGTGTAAAGCCCGTGGCTGGCACCATGGCAGGCTGCTGAGCCAGGGTCCACGGTGGGCTCTGGCAGGAGCTGCCCGAGGAAGGAAAGCAAATATATTAATCACTCACATGTGTGCAACTGGAGCCTGCACAATGTTTCCTGGGAATATCGTAATTTCAGCACATCCAGGAAAACACCAGACAGTGTTTTCCTTTTACTTAAAGCTCATGCCTAAACAGAATATATAAAATATTTTGCTCTACAAAACAGGTGACAGAAGCTTCAATCAAATTATTAAGAAAAAGATTTAAGTTGTACTTCCCATTAACTCTGACGAGACAAGAGTCAGTGTGTCTTCAGGGGGAGGCAAACGAGCACTGCTTAGGCTGACTCTGACTGAAACTCAACCCAGACTGAAATAAAACAGCATGATGGAAATACATGTCCATTTTTAGGGGTTATGGGGCCTGTGCCCCAAAGCCCAACAGGAGTGCTCTGTGCTACAAGTGCCACTGCAAGCACAGGATGAGAGGTGTTTGCAAACCCACACGGGCAGGAGCTCACTGCCTACTCCAGGGCTGGCTGGCAGAGGTGTTTGCAGAAGATGGCTCGTCAAACAGAGAAAGACAGATGCAACGAATGAAAATGTATGAAAATGCAAAGCAGCTGTGGTGGGGAGAAAGCCATGGGTGGAAGGAAGTCCTGCGGAAGCATGTCCCAGCCCTGCCTTGCCCAGAGCACATGTGTACATGCAAAGCAGGGAGCCATTCTTCCCCTCAGATGCCCCTGGTCCTCTCCCACCCAGCGCTCATCTGGGCTGCTGCAATGCTGTTCACATGATTCTTCCCTCTCCAGATGTCTCTGGTGTTAGTCCTGTCATGTCAGCAGGTGCCTCTGGCTCCCTAATTGGTGTCAGACTACCCATGTCGGAGATGCCATGGTACAGAGTGGCTCAGTGCAGTCCAAGGGGTTACAGCATGGGAGAGTTTCCAAGCCACAAAGGGCAGTGCCCAGGGCTTGACTTGCATCTCCAGCCTGCAGCAATCAGGCACCCAGCTGCTGTCTGGGCTTAGAAATCTGCCCTGTGCAAACACCAAGAGCTTTTGGAGTGGGAAATAATTTGCTACTAAAGTTTAGGAGGGAACAGGAAATAAATAAATAAATCTCCTGTTCCAGGGCTGATGCCAATGCTTAATCATGAGAGATCAGAAGAAAGCTGTCACGGGAGGAAAGGGGGGTTACTGAATAACTACTCATTGCATATCATTTTCTGCTCTCCCCCGCAGCTCTGCTGCAGAAAACATACTAGCCAAGTGGTGTGTACCTTTGATCTTTGCCAAGAACTCCTCATACAAGCTAAGCAAATAAAAAGATTTGTAGGTTGATAGGTTTTACTTATACCCTGCAACTGGCTGGCTGCAAGCGATGCCTGAGATCCCGTGGGAAGGAGCAGTGGTCAACAGCAATTTTGGTGTATCATAGCAAGAAGGAAGCTCTCCTAAGGGTTCCTGCCGGCAGGAGAGCTCCAGAGATCCCTCTCATATAGCCCAGATGACATGACCACCGGTAACACCAAAATGAGGGTTCTCACAGCAAAGCCTGCAGTTCCCCTGGGTGCTCACTGCTACCTTCCCAGCAGGACCTAATGGGTGCTAGGAAGGACTGTCAGCAGTGACCTGCACCTACCACTACTCCGCACGGGGCTGGCTCCCACCCCACCAGCAGTGGGGCACTGAAACCACCCACACTATTCCCAGGAAAATACTGAATGGCTGAACGACTGCTGGCCTGGCATCCTTCTGATCTGTGCCTTGTACAAAGGGCTTTCCCTTCTGCATAGCTAATCCTCGCCATCCAGGTATTAAAAACAGAGTAACTAATACTTGCTTTCAACAGAAACTATGTCTTTCTCTAAAAGCTTAAATTACAGGTTTGCTGCCTGCAAGTATTTAGAAAAAAAACCCAGAATTAAATCCTTCACTTTCAGAGTAAAACCAAGACCTGCTGCAGGAAACAGGTTGCTCGATGCAATAGGGCAATTTGCAGGGAGCAGCCTCTGGGTTCCTGGTGTCAGCCAGAAAAGCTCTCATAAGCAGAGATCATCCACAAAGTGGGGCAGCCATGATTAAATACTGTTTTCTGCCTTGCTGGGAACCACCAAACAAGAGGGTAGGATCATACACACACACTCACACAAAACCACCCTTGCTCCTTGGCAAGCACAGGTCAAGGGAGGATGCGAGACACAAGGCTTGAGTTGGGTTAAAGAAAAACAGCACTGCAGAACTGACTCAGCTCTCAACATCTCATTGAAAACATCATGGTTTTGATTTTAAAGAAGTCCTCCGACACAGGATGCAGGCACAAAATCTGGTTTGTAAACATAATTTATGAGGACTGATGCAGTCCTTGCTGTTGTCGTTCTGCTACAAAGATGCCTTACTCAGGGACATTTATTATCCTCTCTCCACTCTGCCATTAAGGTCTGAGATGAAGAAGAACAAATGCAAAATAATTAAGCTCTTTACAGGAGAAAAAAAAAACAGATCAAACAATTTTCTGTCTTGAAAAAAATTGGAAATGTCTAGACAGAAGACAGAATTGGTCTCGAATGTATTAATTTCAATAAGAAGTTGAACCTCTGAATTACTGGGAAGAGGCTAAGGTCTCCTCCTCCTCCTAAAACTTTCCACAGCATTACCTTACCCTCCCCGTGACTCTGACATCTTCTATCCCGCCTGCGGTATTTATATCTGATAGCACGGGACCGTAATCTGGGTCACCAGCAGCCTGGACAGCTACTGACAGCCCTCAGTGAGAGCTGCTGGGAATGCAAACAGCACTGCAGAGCCCCAGCTCCACGCCTCTGGGGAACTGGATCTTACTGGGGGAGCAAAAGAAAGGAACGGGAAAGGTTTGCATCTGTCTGGGAACTCCTAGTGCACGTGGAGCTGCCCTGAGGTCACAGGGGGTTTGGGATGCTCTTTCCTTCCACCGTGGGCAAGGAGGGGTCACAGAGGCTCCCTCTATTTAAGGAGAACCCGTACAACCTCAATAAGTGAGTTTGCATAAGACATCCACCCTGGGGGCATCTGAGCTTCAACTACTAATAAGGTTATTGCAGGCTGCAAGAACGTACTTCTGTCATTTAGATTGGTGATGTGACAGCAGAAAGGCAAGCGAGTAACAGCAAAATAGCTCACTTAGGCACCATCAAAGACCTGCATCATCTGAGCTGGAGGAATAAAATTTTCCCATCTCAGCAATCCTATGGGATTTCAGGAAATGAAACTTTATAAAGACCTTCTAAAACATCTGCAGAAAACCCTAGGCAACCAACTAATTGAAAACAACCGTGAGCAAGAGGAGGTGGCCCACTTGGACAGCCAGAACATAACTGTCAGTGCAGAAGTCCCACCATGAATCAAAAACCACTTCCCCAGGGGGAGTTCTCTCAAAACCAGTTTGGTCAGAGCCAAAGTTTCCAGTTCATAACGGCAATACGTCCCATTGGCAAACTCTTCCCCAAGAAAACCCCTTCCATTCCCACCCAGCACGGGAGAAGGATCTTACCTGACACGCATTGTACAGAAGCTGATGCTCAAATTTCTTGATCCCCAAAATGTTCTGGAACATCTCGTAGAGCTGCTCCTTGCTGAGGATGAGCTCCGAGGCAGCGCTCGCCGTCATCCTGGCCTGCTGCTTGCGAGGATCCTCTTCCCCACGGTAAATAGCATCAAACTTTGCCATCCAAGAGCTCAGGACGGTCTCCTTGCTGAGGCCATCAATTTCTGGCAGGCTGCGCACTCTCTTCTCAATGTGCTTCTTGAAGACCTCCCGGGAGTCATTCGCTGAGCACCCTCCGCTCTGCACCATCCTAGCAACGCGGTCGCTTTTCAGAAATACCTGCAAAAAACAAAGGGGTGACTTCAAATGGTGTCAGTTCAAAACAACAACAAAAAAAATTTAAAAAATCCCCCTTAAGTACCACAAAATGTGGTTCCACTGCTGGGAAGCTCGCTAACTGGCTGCCAGTACACCTTCCAACTCCTCACTCAACAACCACGTGCTGCCAGATGGACAGAGATTTCAGCTGTACTTTGGGAAGTGTAATGAAATCAGGTGAAGCTTCTGCTTTGTGTCCACTAAAATGGAACATTTTGATGCAATTAGGACTTCATGCAATGTTGTGGTCACACCTCAACAGATATATAAATGTCCTTTGGGAAAAGCAGGATTGTATTTTGCTCTAGCAAATGTTCTAATAAGGAAGTTATTGTGCAACCATACTCACCTAGTCAAATTCTGCCCCATTAGAGGGAGCCCAGTCATCCTCCTCAAGTCAGCAGCATTACATTGCTTTTATGCTGGTGGCCAGGACCCTTGGAAACCTCTCACTAGTACAAGGACCAGGCTTACATTAAGGTAATGCACCAGAGGAGATCTACGCAGACTGTACTGTATTTGCATTGTATCCATTAATATAATGTTACCTTCAGTTAAATAACATGTGTGTCCCCACCTCTCTCATACCCTGGTCTTTCCAATCTGGGCAACCAGCACTGGAAGAGGACCGTTAAAACATCCTGGGAAAGGACAAGGACAAATGGCCTGATCTTTGCAAACTGATGGGTGACACCAAGACAACTCGGATGACTAAAAAGTGGCACAGCCACAGGCAGACGAGGCCAAATCTCTTCTAGTTCTGCTGAAGCAGCACAGGATGGTCCAGCACGGCTTGAGATTGCCTGGGAAGGCTTTGCAGAGAGAGAAGTGCACAGTGCAGGACACTGACAGCAGGAGGGAGGGAGAAGGCATTTGATGAAGATGCTCTTCCCCGCTGCCAGAGCAGCAGAAGGGTCAAAACATAACAGACGCTTGCAGATGAGGAGATGCCATGGGAGCAATGCAGAGCTGAAGGGTGAGTGAGGGACAGGGGTATATTGTGTTGGCTGTCCTCTCCCAAGCCCTGAACACAGGAGAGCAATCGATGCCCAGAAAGAACTGCTGTTTTATAAATCATGCTGAGAATGGATGAATGCAGCAGGCTGGGAAGAAGTTGTGCCAGCACCGGGGTGTATCTGTCAGCTCTGAATAATTAAAGAGCCTGAGGATGACCTAAGGATATGGCAGATTCTTTTATACCACTCAGCAACATGGCACTCCATGTTCCCAGATGCTTGATGGCACAGGCAGCTGTCGGCAGTAGTGGTGGGTTTTGCTCCAGGACCAGCCCAGAAATGCTGCTGAAGAAGAGCTGGGCTGTTTCCTTCCAACATCACTGTGCTGGGGAACGCTCCCTGCAGACAAGACAGGCAGGATGCCACCAGCAGCCTTTTCAGCTCATGCTGAAATGATACCAGCACACATTTTGTTTCCTCGCAGAGCTTAAATAAGAGTGATAACACTCCAGGTGTGCGCAGGTGCCTGTAGGTAATGGGGGAGGGCTGCCAACACCCAAGCTGCTGGTGCAGCCAAAGAAGCCCACAACACACTGACTGCTGGAAATGGTGGGAGGTCATGGTGAAAGGCCCTGCTGCCACGTCCTTGGCTCCCGCATCCCCTCTTTAATCATCTGCTCCAAGCACCTTTAGCCTGACCCTGTGTGACAGGCCTAATGACTTCCCATACCCGCCAGAATCAGTGGTCCTGTTCCCTGTGGTCCTCCTCATCCTTGTCAGAGCGGTGACAGCGCTGTGAGAAGAGGGACCCGGTTCCCCATCTCCCCTCAGCCCCAGGTTTATCCTCCCCAGGTGTGGAGCAGCAGCCAGCAGAGGAAAGGAGGGCTGCAGGGGAGCACCAGTCAGACACAAAGCAGCAGTGAAACAGGGAGATTAAAAAAGATAAAAGAAGTGTTTTGTGCTGCAGAGAGAGCTGCTTTCTTTAGAAAATACCAGGTGAATTGCCTGGCTATCAGGCTGCCCAGTAAGATTGCCAGGAGTCAAGAACTGGTGGAGCTAAATCTTAGCATGGGTGCATACACCAGGGCATGCAGAAGGGAACTGGCCTCTGTGAGCTGGGTCAGACATCGCCTCCCACATCCAGAGATGAGACCCCGGTGTCACACATGGTTCTATATCTGCTTGCAGCAGAGTGGAAATGGGTCTAATGAAGCATTTCCATAATACCCACTGAAGAGGTTTGTTGGATAAAAGTACTGGTTGACAGCTTTACTCATCAGAAATAAAAGGAGATGAGAAAAGTTGTCCTGGAGTGTCTGTTAGAGGGTGCTGGGCCTGTCTGGCACACAAGGGTCTGCAGCATTCCTGCAGGCACAGCAGTGCTTTGCAGAACCAGCAGCAGAGCCTGCTCAGATCACTCAATCTTTTAATTTGACAATAACCTGTGAACTAGCCTAAGACTGGCAACCACATGCTTACCCCTTGACAGCACACTTAACGGTGGAGTGTGGCCACGCAAACACATTCAGGGCAAGAGCAAACACATTCCTGACCAAGTCACATTTACCTCTTTCTTTCTCCAGGGAGAAAAAAAAAAAAAAAAAGTAATTGTTCCCTGGGTAATGAACCTATTCTGCACTGTTAGGAAGTAGACTCCTTAGAAACAAGACCTGCACAGAGATGGCTAGTTTCAGCTGAGCAAAAAAACAAGTTTTAGTATTTTTCAAGCCATCATGCGGCTTTTTAAGTCGGTACTTAAACACCAATTTCTATACGGCACCCATCCAAGGGGCCATTAATTGCTCAGCGCCAAGTTTTGCAGGAGCTGAGAGAAGAAGGACCTGCTGTGATTGCCCCATGGCTGAGCCAAAGGTGGGCACCTCACCGCAGAGAAGAGGGGGCAGGAGCATCGTCAGCAGAGAACGCTGCTCTGGCAACTGAGAGAGGGCAGAGTTTCTGTGGCGAGGCTTTGCCTTGTGTCACCTGGTGCAGGAGGTGCCAAGGACGACACACACAGCCAGGCCCCAGCTGCACAGAAGCTGAAAGCACACTGCCATCAATCGAAGGAGACTGACAGCTAAAAGGAAGAGAAAAAAAGTTGCACTGAAGGACCCAGCACGATGCATTGTGCTTTTTGTAGCCCGTTTTAAATAGGACAGAGCCAGTAAGGTGTCCAGGTGAACTGAAGACATAAGGTTTGCAGACATCTAATGCTGATCAGCTGCTGATTGAAAGTTTGATCACTTGGGGTAATTATACAGCATCTTTGTATATTTGATCACTTGGGGTAATTATACAGCACAGCTCTTCTGGAGCTGGTCAGGACACACGTTCAGCCAGACCCCCCAGTGAAATAGGGATGTATTTTTGCCTGGTTTTAAGCAATTTTCTTTTCCTGCCCAATAGTCTTATCTGAACACATTACGCTGCTCTTAAATTCTAAAACGCAGCTCTCACCATCTTGAAAACTTTCTCTGAAAGCATCTGTTCCGTGAAGCTGTGATAAACTGATGATCCCTTGGCAATTTCTCTTCTGATAAGAGATGTAAATTACTCTCAGCTTCCTTCCTGTACAGAGAATGATGGAGCAGTAACTGCTAGGCCAGTTTAATAGAGTTAATCCAGAGATAATTTGTGCTTTCCTTACACAGAAGCAGCTGCTGCCGTTTTTTATAGAGTTAAAATTCTCTTCAGTTTTAGTGTCTGATTTTGGTCCCCTCTTAGATACCACTTCCGGGGAAATATTTTACATAGGCAATTCAAATTCTTCACCTTTTATGACACAATAGCTCTAAGGAGAAAGAGAAATGGTTTGCAGAAAGGCTAGCAAAAAAATAAGCGACACTCCTCATACGAATCACAAGGACTGATTTCCTTCAAAAACAGAAGCTCTTTCCTTCTGAGAAAAGATATGAAAGGCAGCACTGAGGGCTGCATACAAAGAGGTGCAAAAAGACAGACGTGCATAATTATTCTTTTGCACAACTATGAATGATGCTTAATGTTCTTTGGTATCATCTAGTTTTGTAGATGCACACCCCCTCCCTCCCCCTTTGCTTTACAGCACTTGTCACACCAAAGAGAAAAGACAAGACTCTTGCTGAAAAGCCCAAAGTCAATTAGACACAACGCAAAAGCTTCATCAAGAACTGAATGTGCTGCCCAGTCTTCTCTTGGTGTTTTTCATAGGGAGAACATGATGCTTATTTTATATTGTGCCATCTTCCCTCTTTTAGAGTACACTGTATAAAAGAACCAGGAAGACATTTTGCAGCTTAAAGGAAGGGTGATCTTCCCCATAACCAAGCTATAGGATTCACCATGGTGTGGAGGTTGCCATGGATGCTGCGTGGTTGTGTGTTCAAACCCTGAACCTCACAAACCTGGTGATATACCAGACATCAGATGGAAGAAGCCTCACACTTGCCTTTGTTTTGTGCTGTTTGATAAAGGGCAACCCATTAGTTCAGAATTCGATCCCATGTGAATAGGAGTGAGAACAAGGATTCACATAGTGTATAATATACTCCTTACCTCGTAGTAGCTCTGGACAGCGTTTATAAATGCTTCATCTGCCACAATCTGGGTTTCTCCATTGAGAAAGGCCTGGAAACGATCTTTGATTGTCTGAAGCTGCTGCTTACTTATCTGAAAAACACGCCAAAAAGAAGAAAAATAGTCAAGAAAGGTCTATGTATGAGGAAAAAGACCCAGTAATTCTTCTGCAATATCTTATCGGGGTGCTCACGATGTACGCTTCTGCTCTCCTTTGGGGACAGCAGCAACAGATGAGGAATCAGCCACATGTGGGTACACACACGGGCTTTTCACCCTGCCAGGTTCGTTTAAGTACCCTGAGCACCTAAACCCACGCTGAACATCATTTCTCAACAACTCTGCCATCACAAAATGCCCACAAGTCTTTTATCGCTTCAGGTAAGCCTAAGTCAAAAGCAAGCTGCTTTGTGCATGCTTGGAAGACTGTTTCAGTGCAATCTCTTCCCCATTTAGCCTCTCCTCCCCTGCAGAAGATGAGGCTTCACCACTGAATGGGAAGCCTTCATCAGCACTCTGAGGCCTTAGTCTTTCCTCACTCGTTTGTGTTTCTTTCCTTGTTTGTTTCTTTCGGCTTGTCATACATAAAACACCAGTCAGGACCAGCATTGAAAGAGATCATACGAGGGCAAACCTGTTCTCCTCATCCAAGCAAGGACGTTCTCTGCTATCTCTGCTGCTCAAAACAGTTTCTGTCCAGCATACAGCTGGTATAACTTAAAAGGCAGTTCTAATTTTGGCACAGTGACATCAGTAGAAAGTTTACAAGGGTTTGTTCCAGCCTTGAAAGATAACATGGCATTATTTTGCCAATTTATCTGCCAGTTTAAAAACAGATACAGCTAAAAAAACTCCCACCTCTTCAGCTTGCAGCACAGTCAAAGTCACAGCAGCACTTAAGTTATGTACCAGCAATGCCAGTACAACATCTTAAGATGCAGATAATGCTCACGCTGAAGCACTGCTGGCATTTAACTGGCATAAACAGTTATGCCTGGTTTACCACGTGGCTACTTCAGATTTGAGGGTAAGGATTAATTTAGGCCAAAGAGAAAAAAAGCAAACAAGATGTATATATTGCAAGTCCAAACTTAAAGGGCAAAAAGAGCAGTAAGAATTAGGACAACTATTTACTAATGACCAAAAGGTCTAGAGAACAGGGTGGGTTTGGTTTTTTTCCTCACATGTATGCCAGCAGAAGAAATCAGCCCATTAGAATGGAAGAGAAAAATAAAACTAAGTGCTCTAAGTATCTAAATGGCTTTGAATAAAGTATCAGAAACTACAGAGATCCAAACAACTAGAGCATAACGAAGCCTGGTAGACAGAGCTAGTGATAAAAAGCTGGAGAGGGACCACTTGGAAAATGCAATGATAAATATCATTAGATCTAGATGATGCGCCACGTGGGGTGTTTAGGGATTGCAGTAACGAACATCATGAATACTGGTAATTAATTCTGCAACACCACACTGAGAAGGGTTAGTGAACAATAGCAATTTGATATGATAATCTGGGATTAGTTTATCCTGGTGCTTATGGAGAGGTGTTCATCAAAGTGACATAAAGCAAGACTCAATATACTCTGCTTCAGAAAAAATGGAACAGCCTTTGCAATCCCTGCAGGTGCTGGGAAGATGGGTCATCCTCAGTCCCAAAAGAACAGCCCACACTTCACAAGGTTGGACACATGCAATAAGGCTCAGCATTACAGGGCTAGAGCAACAACCGTCCCTCTAACCTGACCCATCACTGCCTTGGTCACCACCTGCAACAAGACAAGCTCTGTGGAAGAGCATTGTTAAAATCTCCTTATTTTAAAGCTGGTAGGATCTAGGTTTTGGCTATAAAAGTCCATCTGCCACGCCAGGCACCTAAAACTCTTTGTGGCATTTGCCAATAGCACCCTAGATATCATGGCATCACCCTTGGGCCATACGCACAGCATCAAACGTAAAGCGGGTCCCAAACCTGTCTGAGCTGGTGAAAGCTCCTGATGGAACTGAAAAGAAAACTGGGTCAGTGAGAAGAGGAGCCAAAGACAATGTAGTGATCATGTGGGAGACACCTGTGGGAAGGCGCTAGGTCTGTTTTTATTAAGCATTTAATTATCTGCAAGAAGAGAAAGGCAGGATGTTAATTAAATGTATTGACGATTTTATATTAGCAACCATTGTGAACATCAGGCAGAAATGACAGGGCAATAAAAGCTGTAAGAAACCAAGAAAAGAAACAGGAAAACTAGAGGTAACATGAAAATCGTGGTGTTGAAGCACAAGGAAAGACATACTAAGAGCGCAGACAGGCTTTTCATTGGGGATTTTAACAAGGTACATAGCATTTTTATTGGGATTTTTTTTTCCAGGTTATTTCTTAGGACAATGTCCACAAGTCCTTGCTTGTTCCTTTCCTATAATGCCATCTAGCAGCAAAATTTTCTGCTCCTTCTTCAATATCGAATGGGCTACCTTCTAAAGGAGCAACGCTTCCTGAAATTCCTAGAAATTCCCAGTACGCAGCTCATACATGAGCTCCTGGGCACTGTGGAAATGAATCATCGGATTTGTCTCTAGTAGAGTATCAGTTGCCTCCTCCTCGCCCCCAAGCTCTATACAAGTATTTTCCCTGCCTAGGGAAAAGCAGATCCTCTCTGAACACACCAGTTTCCAGCAAGGCCCAGACCCCTGGCTAACCGGACCCTTGGTCTTCCATTCCCTCCAGACCATGAAACGGCACTGTGGCTGTGCCACCGTTACAGATGTTATCAAGAAAATAGTCAATCTAAGCCAAAATTAAACAGCTTCCATATAAAAGTGAGTTTCTGCAGCACGTGGCAGATGCCTGGTGCATAAAAGTTAGCGTCAGCCAGGAAGCAGAGGACAGTCAGACCCACCGGTCAGCAAAATCTGCCCAACATGCTCTACCTCCTATTTTACGCCTCTTCCCCTCCCCATCAGGTGCCAAGGGCATCACTGTTGAACCCCAGCACGTTCCTGGCAGAGGGTGAACATGGGGCAGGGCAGCAGCCTCAGCCCCAACATCACGCTCCAAAGCTGTTAAGCGGGGCCAGGCAATGCCACCAAGGCATCCACAGGCTTAAAAGAGCACGTGCCCTGAACACCCACCTGGAAGCTTAAGTGCTTTAAAGGCAGGGGTGTTCATTTATCTCTCACTATTAGAGGCACCAGTGACCAGCTAGAAATCCATATAAAGCAAGCCAACAACCTCTGCAGATCCAGTAAGGCCACTGAGAGGCCAACGCAAACCACTTTTCACTTAGTAACCTTCCGTAGGGTGCTTAGAAATAGCAGAAAACAAGAGAATCACTTCCCCTCTGAAGCACATCAGTACAACATCACAGCCTTGGCACCAGCTACGGCAGGAGGTGAGACTCTGTTGGGCTGGAAGCCCAGCGGGAGGGAGGTGGTGGGGGCAGAGCCTCCCTGCCCCTGCTGCAAACACAAATCCGGGTGTCCGGAGCACGGGAGAGAAGCAGAGAGCTGGGAGTAAACAGGAGCCCTGAGGTGGGGGGGGAAGAGGTTTATTCTATTTACCTTCCCTTGCTTTTCCAGCCCTCACTGCTTTTCCCTACAACTGCCTTCAGCGTGTGACAGCCGTTACATAAATAACAGTCATTTCTGCATCTGACAGAGATTGCAGAACACCCCATTTGCATTCAGTGACTCTGGACTCCCCCAGGTTAATACTGTGGGGTGTTTATGCAGCAGAGCGTTTCACAGCCTTTACCTATCTCAAGTATGCGAGTACTTAAGTTGCCAGATATACACATGCATATTAAAAATTTAATTAATTGAGTCAGTGCTGATGTACTCCTGGCACAGGTATCAGGCAGGGCACCCACTGAGCTGTGTGGGTTGCCATTCCCAGTGGATTACATGGCTTCTTAGAAGAAGCTTGGCAGAGGGGTTCTCCATAATAGACTAAATCNTTAGAGAAGGTGTGTGCACAGCACAACTTTTTGACCTCAAAAAATGCAGCAGAACAGCCTCTGACATGTACCATGTTCCCCCCAGCACGGTAATAAGTAAATCACAGTGGCAGTTTCTTGAATTTGCTTGATGCAGATCTCAAAAGGCACACCAGCCTCCACGGGACAAATGCTCACCACCAGCTTTCTTGCTACGTGGTGTTTTCACACATATTCCATCTGACTTGGAGCCAAACACAAACCTAAATGCACGGAGCCATGGCACCTTCTCCAGAGTTCTTCCAGCCTGGAGAACAGCTGGCACCACATCTCTGTGCATCATCTCCAGCCTCCTTCACCCACACCGGGGGAGCACAAGCGTTGCAAAACTGTTTGGCAGGGAAAAGTTCCCTGAAAAAAGTGAAAAAAGTTATACACAGCAATGTGCCTCACTAATCCATCCACTTCCAAAATGTTTTGCTGTATGTGAGCACGCAGAAATAAATGGTCTATATCACACAATAACACAACGTTAGCTGGATTTGGGTTTTGTACCCTACGCTGTGTCATGGATGAGCTCAAAGCAGAGCCTCAGACTGACATGCTTTGAGCTACAACAACTTCTGCAGATTTTCATTCTTTTAAACTGAACTTTCAAATCTGCACGTGTGAAGAAAACAAGATGACTTGCACTTACACAGGACCGTTGTCTCTTTCCAAGCTTTGTATGATACGCATCAACAGTATTAAATGTCCAAGAACCAGAGATGAAATGCCTTGAAAGCTAGAGGACAGTTTAATAAGAGTTTGCAAGATTATTTTTTTTTTTGTAACGTTGCAGTGACAGTGGTCCAGCACTGAGACAGGGGCCCAGAGAGGCTGTGGCATCTCCAGCCTTGCAAATTTTCACAATGTGATTGCATGACCATGACCTGTTTAGGAGGAAGCCCTGCTCCCAGCAGGGAAATTGGGCCAGAGACCTCCAGAAGTTCCTTGCAACTTACATGATGCTATAGCAGTACCATATCCCACAAAAGACTTCCAAGGAGAGCTCATCCTAGATTGCAGGGCTTAATGTTTAAGGGCTAAACACTTGGTTTGTCAGTGGCAGGCTACAGAGCAACCCATCCACTGCTGTACGTGTACTCTAATAAGTACACATCCATCAATGTGCTGCTTGCTGGAAAAGCAACCAATTTTAACTCTGTAGAAAAAAGGTTTTCAAGTGAAAGGCACCCCTGTGGTAGAGAGGAGACCTCCCTTTACTGCCACTCTTGAAATCCTCTGATTGAGGACTGCGTGCTTCAGTGCACTGATGCCTCACAGTGCCCTTGCACCCAGCACATACATCCATGGTGAGGAAGCACCGTGATGCTGCACGCCAGGTCCCTGATGGCTGTGACCATCAGTGTCACCCATGTCTCACCGGAATCGGTTCAGCTGGGGACGGCAGGCAGTTCCCAGGGGAAGCAGCTCTGCCTTTTGCACAGAGACACCAGCACACAGCACAGCACCAAGAGCAGCCCAAAGCTCTTCCTCCTTAGGACACCTGCTGCTCAGGTACCACTGCAAGGAGGAATATTTAACTGCACAGCGAGCTGTTGTTTCAGATTTTGTTTTGTAACCACTAATAAATATTTTATTACTCCGCAGCACCAGGTGGATTTAGGAAAAATTCAACCAACGAGCTAAGCATCCCTCATCATCACTGCTTCCCCAGCCAGAAACCCAGCCATGACATGGATGAGGTGGAAAGGAAGAGAGGGAGGTGCGTGGGGCTAGAGCAGCTGAACAATGGCCTCGAGGGAGAGGCCAGAGGCCCCCAGAGATGGGCACAAGACTAGAAAAAAACCCCCAAAACCAACAAAAAAACCCAACCAAACAAAAAAAAACCCAAAACACCACCAACCCCATCCAGGTTATTTTGCACTAGAAAAAATGTGTCAGGTTCTCCCTGTACCAATGCTGCCTTCCCCCTGACAGGAGAGAGGGTGACACAGGGAGTGGCTGTCATCCCCATCATTCCCAGTATTTGGGGTTTTATTTGCAAACTCTCCTGGGCAGACCCGGCTGCTCTGCAAACTGCTGAATGTCGATGGCTTTTTGCTGTTAACCTAAGTGAGCAGTATTAACTGTCAGTCTTGGGGAGCTCTTCCCAGCTGCCTAACACTGTATTTTTTGGTCGTTCCGAAAGAGTTTAATATTTGTTACCAGAGAGAGCTCCTTGTGCTTTGGTTTCTGACAGCCACAATACATCTTTCCAGGGATACCGAGCCAGCACGTCCCTTTCCCTTACAGTCTGACTACAGGTGAATTGCTGTGCACACACCCGCTGAGCTATGGGCTGCCTATACAATTCCCTCTTCACGGGCACTTGATTTGTTGCCTCCCCCTTCCAGCCATGATTTACTGGCCCTGGTGCACCCACGCTGCTCAGCCTCTCTCCAGCCACACTCATCCTTTATGGACAGCAAACAAGGAAAGCACGGGTCACATCCCCAGCCACCCATCCTGATGCCACCTTTTCCTCTCCCAGAAGAGATACCCACTTGATTTGTTGCAGAGAAAATGACTGTACCATCACCATGCCTGGGTTTACACACATGAAGCAGTGAAAGGCACACACCCCCCCCTTCTGCCTGCAGCAGCTCATGCCCTGCCTTCTCAGCCCATCTACAATATTGGGGATGGGTCAGAGGGATGGAGACCCTCCAAGGAGCAACATTCTGATGTACCTGTCTGTCCCAGGTTCAGAAATCAGGCTGGGTTCGAGCATAATCAGGGTCTCTCGATACCTCCGTCATTGCAGGCAAACTCCAGCAGCTTTGCAGCGTGAGCAGCGAGTGCTAAATGATTCTGGCACTTGCTGGAACATTTCTTCTGTAAAGAGGCTCAAGTACTGCTGGATAAGTAATAGGAAGGTAAAACATCAATCTCTTTAGTTAGGCCAGTTGCAGGCACGGAACCTCTAGACTGAGCAAAGCAGATCTCAATTTTCTACTGTACCAGACTACACCCAGCAGCAGGTTTCTCAGAAGAGACAAAGCACGGGCTCTGAGAAGCTCTCTTCGAAACTCATGGATACTCTTCTTTGTCCCCTTGTATCCCAAGTGCATTTCTTTCATTTCTTTTCTATGATTCGCTCTGCTGCTACTTTGGCAAACATGAAAGACCTGTAAGGTTATCATGACTGCTCCTACTTTCTGAAACACAGTGATGTACAACGCTAAAAGAGGAACGTAAAGCCAGGATTTGGCACTGGGCCTTTACCATGATGACCTTCTCCCTGGTGCTTTCCAAGCTCCATCTTCCTTCTGCAACCTGCCACCACAGGGCAAGCCTAGATGCAAGATACATCAAAACATACCTCGCCATTGCCTGCTTCTCTTGCTACCTCCCTTTGTACCAGGTATGTCCGTCCAATGCTCACATGCCAAGCCTGCATCTCCCCCCTGAAATGGGTCCCCTTTTCCATGAAGATCAACTCCTCTTATTGAAAACAGGAGCTCTGTCAGCTTCATGAACTTCTGCTCCTGTCTCCAAGTCTCCTTCCCCTGCTCTCTCTTCTCCCTGCTGGTCCCTCCTCCACAGCAGGTATACAAGTGAATAACCCCAAGATGGAGCCACCTGACGAGAGCATAGAAAACTTGGAACTTCTCCCAACTTTGATCTTATTTTACCTAAGCAAGCCATTAGCAGAGTGAGTTTGCAAGAGATCCAACAGACTAAGCCAGCCCTGCTGGGTATTTTTCTGTCTATGATCAAACAGATATTCGCTCCTATTTTTTTTACTGATTAATAAAAATATGACTTTGATCTCAGAAGAATGGAGAAGCCAACAAAAAATACAAGCAAGAAATAGCAACGATGAAATACTAGGCCAGTGACCGATCATGGGCTGAGGGGCAATTGCTGCTCTAAGAAACCTCCCTGGTGACTTCTGCTGTGACAGGAGCCTCGCCTGCTGGGCTCGGCTGGGTAAAACACATCTGGCAGCTTTCAGCAGAAAGCTTAGCGTCATCCTGCCTGTGGTAATAGTGTAGCTACTCTGTTAATAAAACAGAAAAAACAAACCCATAAAAATACTAGCAGAAATACAGCTAGCAAATAAAACCTGGAGGCAAATAGAATGGAGGTTGTTTAGGATGGGCAGAGCGACATGCAAAGTCCCCCAACACTGGGTGCTTTTTAGGCAGGAGACAAACCCCTTTATTCCCATGAGGTCTCCTTCAGATTGGAACCTGCAGCTGGATTCTCTCCTCCTCTTCCTCTCTCCTGCCCAAACACTCTCCTTGCTCCCTCCCAGTCACCTTGTGGTTAATCTCAAGTCTCAAGGGCCACTAATGCAACCACTTACACAGTCTCCTCTGGAAATTCCTGCTAGGCAGGGCCTTGGTCAGAGGTGCAGGTCAAGACATACTTGCTTGGACTGGCGTAGGAGCTCTTTGCAAATGCAACAGAAATGGCTTGGCCTGACCTTTACCTTCCACATGTACTGCACTGTTGGAGTAACAGTCCAGTGCTGCTCTGAGACATTAAAAAAAAACAACCCCAAACTTAGCCCAGGAAAAAGGATCAAAGAAAGATTGTCCTCCTCCTCTCAAGCCTTACAGGCAGTCTTGGAAAATAATGTTTTCACTCCTCTTTTTCTTCTGGGTAGAAAACAACACGTGGCCTCCTGAAGCTTGTGAATGTTGATGTGACAAAGCTTCTGGGATGTTACCTTGCATACTTTCATGGCTCAAGACCATGGTGTGCTGCACAGTGGAAAGGCATGGTGTGGAGCTGAAGAACACCACAGGTCATCTCCCAAGAGTCATCCATGCCATACCCCTTGGAAAAGTCAGGGAGAGACTGGGCTATGAACCTATTAGAATTTATAGTTATTTCAGAACATTTTGAGGACAATTTCCAGAGCTTGGATGTTTTACAGCCTTACTGACAAAGAATGTAAAAACGCCAGTACAGGGTATGGATGCTGCACATCTATTGCCCAGTGGTCACAAAGCCCTAAGCCTCCTGCTCTGTCACAGAGACAAGAATATATAAAACTCTCAGTTTAGTCAACTGCAATAGATAGCTGATACTGTATTTATTTAATAATAAAAATGTTTTGTGAAAATAACAACCAAACAACAAAACTCTGAAAAGGTAGATTCCCAAATGATGCCCAGGTGCCCAAGAGAAAGAATTGTACAAGAGTGAATGGTTTTACTGAGCTGGTCGATGTGGCCAGAGCCCCTTTGACCAAGGACACTCTGCCAGCCCCTCCCAAGGGGTAACTAACAGTGGACAACCTCTTTCCACCACCCTGGTCAGTGTTATTTGGGCAGTACAGTACTTTGAAGTTCAGTAACCTGCAATTGCTGCTGCTACTACACAAGCACCTTGGTTCTTGGATTACTTTAGAAGCTACACAAGGCTTGATATTATCCTGTGTTTGGAGCATCACACGCAGAACCTAAGGACAGCTAAATACCCACAAACTGACTGAGTCGGAAAAGTGGGTGAGGGATGGGGTGAGAACATAAGTTCTCATGCTGGCGGGATCCAGTGTCCCAGGATCCAGGCAAGTGCTTGCTCTTCAACAGCCCAGTTGCCTGCTGCTTTTGTTCTGTATTTGTGAAAGGAGAGCAAGAGCACTTCGCTTCCCTCCAGAAGTAGCTACACACATGAAAAGACTGAGAGCCTCTCATAGACTAGAATGGCGGGCTACCCAAGAAGAAAAGCAGGCTACTTTTAGAGAGACACTTTTAAATCACTATTTGAACTATTTTCATCTCTATGTTCCCACTCCAGGCAGACCTTACATACCGTAGAAGCTAATCATCCTTCCTGGTTAATGCATACAGCAGCTCATGCTGACTTGAAAACATTAAACAACCAGAGCTAAAGATCTCCTACCGACATTTCAGATCTCCAAACAAAAAACCCAGTCTTGTCTCTTTTTTATTAAAAAAAAAAAAAAGGAAAAGAAAAAAGTACATTCACCATCACCAGAGTTATTTTTGTACCATTTTCATCATTAAACTCTCCTCCATGTCACTCACTATTTTAAAAACAGTTCTTACTGGGCAGAAGCGATGGGCAAATGAATGGAGACTCAAGGACTCCTGGTGTGTCCCAGCCTCTGTGAAAGCAGTGTTTTCAGCCTGGCAAAGTTAGCGGGGAAAGGAACATCTGATAGGACTGAACAAGGCAGCAAGAAATGGACAGAAACGTCCAGGAAGACAGGGCTGAAATGCTGAGCCCTGCCACGGGCATCCCTCACGCACCCACTGCCCCTTGTTGAGAGCTGGGGGAACCACTAACCCTCCAAAATGGAGCGTTACTCTCTAAACCAACTTCAAATTGGGCTGGCAGGGTAGAAAGGTGAGCACACACAGATCCGAGTGATATTTCTTTTTCAAAGCAAGCACATTTTCAAAGCAACCCATCTAGAGATCTGACCTATTACATGCCAGGACTCTGGCTAAATACACCTTGTCGAATCTGACATTTTCCCTAATTCTGTGCATGTGCTATGAATTCCAGGAAATAAACAGAAAAGAAGAAAAAACTGTTTGAGCCAAACACATCTCTGATCCAGCAAAAGATAAGCTGTCTCCTTCAGACAGCACTTGAAAAAGGTTCAATCAATCAGTCAAGACAGAACAGAACTTGTTTCTAGATGGAAAAACAAGAGAGAAAAGGTGTGAAACTGTAGTGCACCTCCTCCTCACATTTCCTGCTAAAGTGAGTAATCTTAGATTTTACAAGGGCATGTTGTTTGGAGCTGGAAAAAAAAGTTTGGTAAAAGGTAGTTTGTTCTGAGGCAGCAAACTACTGAGAAAACAGAACATTTCAAGTTTGCATCTCCATTGCCGTGCAGAGACATGGGAATATACCTTTGCATAGTGGCTGGTACGTAACTGAAATATCTGAGAATGTCTGCTCCTTCCAAGACATTAGGGAACACTATATGCAAAGTTCTACTAGGGTTATTTATTATTATTTATTTTAGGGAAAGACATAGAATTATGCATTTTTTTTTCCATGGTCCTAGTCTTTGGATTCAGTTTATACCAGGACGCTGAAAATGAAAGGGGCAAATCTCCTGAGGCATCACAGAGACAGGGTGAGAGCCCCATGGGGACATACCCCTGGAGGCTAGTTTAGCTCAAGCAAGTGCTCAGATTTCCAGGCTCAGAGCACATGCACTCAGCAGGGGAGGCTGGAGGAAGCAGTGGCCTTTTCTGAGCTTAGGGTTGTAAATATAAATGCAATGTAGCTAGGGAAATCGTGTTCACTACAGTGCACACACAGCATGTGTGCAGGTCCCACACCGGCATCTGCAAAGAAGACAATTAGCTGCTTCCATGAATTAGGCACAGTGTTCAGTAATGGCTTTTAAGATAAGGCCATTTGCTGGCTCTGGAGTCTGCAGCGATAGGTCTGAGCCTTGTAACACATGGACATCTGCCAGGGAACCAGTTGAAAGACAGGCACCTCCAGGGTGAGGTTTCCTGGCCATGCACGGTTTGCCACCAGGACCTTCCCCACATCAAAACCCACCAGTGAAGTGGAAGAAGCAATTCCACAACCAACATGTGCTTGGAACCCTCCCCTGGGGCATCTGGCAGGGGAAAGAAGGACACCCTAGCTCCCTGAGTGATTATCCCTCTGACCTTGGTGCCTCTAGCTGGCATGATGGTTGTCTTGTGCCTTTCACCTCCTGCCAAGTTTAATTAGAGCTAAATAACCACTCCCTCAGCACTGCTTTGCTGTGGCCCAGAACCAACCATCCAACCCCACCATGGCAGAACCCAATGAAAAACACCTCACGCTGGCTCCCTGGCACAGAGAGCAAATGCAGCCACATCTGGTCCCATCCAACCTGCCTCCCCAGCACCCACCTGCAACCTGGCCTGGAGGCAGAGACAGTGCTGCTAAACTGGAAGTAAAAAACCAAAACACATAAGTAAAGCCTTTTTTTGTGCCTTTGATGGCCCGTAGTGCCTTTTGGGGAGGGGTGGGGGTGGCAAATGTAAGAGATACTAGTTCAAAATATCCAGCTTTTCTAACAAACCCAGAAAAACCCTAGTTCGGCACACAACTAATATATTAACTACCTAAAGTCTAGCAATTTTCAACACACCAGTTGTATACGGCCCTACATAAAGATCCTTTCCAAAACTATATGTCTGCACATTAAAAATGCTCTCATTTAAAGCTAGGAAAGCTGTTTTAGGGATGCCTGTGCAATGCCAGTACACTGATGGCTGTCTCAAAAAGAACGGAGACTCATCTTTCTTCTTTGGGCTTGAGGCGGGATATTTTTAAGGTCTTTGAATGATGAGCTCTGGGCATTTCTGCTGGGAGGGTTACTGCCTCCTGCTATGCCTTTCTCATCAGATGGGCTGCCTCTGCTCCTTGCTTGCTGCAAAGTTGCGTGCATATGGATGAGAAGAATTGGAAGCTGATGCTACAAGAGCAGTGACCTGCAGAAGAAGGGGATCATAGAATCATTCAGGTTGGAAAAAAACCCTTGGGATGGAGTCCAACCATTAGCCCCACTCTACAAAGTTCTTCCCTACACCATATCCCCCAACACCACATCTAAACCACTCTTCAACACATTTAGGGATGGGGAGTCAATCCCCTCCCTGGGCAGCCTATTCCAGTGTCTGACCACTCTTTCTGGGAAAAATTATTTCCTAATATTCAGCCTAAACCTACCCTGTTGCAGCTTGAAACCATTCCCTCTCCTTCTGTGTGAGAAGAGGTCAGCACCAACCTCTCTACGATGTCCTTTCCAGTAGTTGTAGAGAGCGATGAGGTCCCCCCTCAGCCTCCTCTTCCTCAAACTAAACAGTCCCAGCTCCTTCAGTCGCTCTTCATAAGATTTATTCTCCGGACCCTTCACCAGCTTCGTTGCCCTCCTCTGCACTCGCTCCAGCACCTTGATATCTCTCTTGCATTGAGGTGCCCAGAACCAGACACAAGGTGTAACAGATGGAGCAAATATCCTCTTCAGCACACACCCAGAAAGTGCTGTCCAAGCCCAAAATGCAGATTTCTTATGTCTCTTATGTCACCTTATCGCAGGCTGAAAAAGCCCAGGAGGAGAGAGGAGAGAACGGGCTGTGCACAGAGGTAGCAGAGCACATTCCTAAAGGGCAGGAGGGAAGAACTGCCTGTTACTACATCTGGTCATGAGTTTGTCTGCACACTGAGAGTACAAGCTGAAACCCCCACAAAAAAAAAGCTACACAGCTATTGCAGATTTGAAGCATATAATTTCAGAGGAGTGTTTGTAGGAGCAGAAAACACGGAGGAGGAGGAAAAAAAAAACCAACCTAGAAGGAAGAGAAGACAAAATCAAATTATTCTTCATAAGAGGCAGCTGTGCTAGAATTTGCCTACCATGTTCTCCATCCCAGAGCTTCACTTCTGCCCCCAGGTTCCCTGAAAGAGGTCACTGAAATCATAAGAGTCAAAACAAGCTCCCAAAATGAGTGCAATGCATTGAATCAGTACTCTCGTTTCCTTCCTCCCAGCTAGTGCAAGGAACAGGCTGTGTCCTGGAAGCAGGTCTGTGCAGGTGGCAGATCCCAGGGCTCGGTGGCAGCTCTGCTGGCCTGCAGGACCCCTTGTGCTCTGATCCCACTCTGTGCTGTACACAGACACACAGTCCCAGAACCTCCATCTCACAGCATGGATTTCTTTGTTTGTTCGTTTTGTTTTTTTTGTTTTTTTTTTTTTCCTTTTAAAACTCAAACATTTTTATTAGAAGCCTCAGCCTACACCAAAGAATTAGAGATAACTGTTACCTGCGGAAATTGGAAGGAAAAATACTGATCTTATATATCACTTAAGTAAAACCTGCAAAACTGAGGATCTGGTAATCCAGTCTTTTCCCTGAAAATGCCTCAAAATATTTGAAGAATAAGATCTGGGAGTTCCACTGCTGGTGCTAACCGATGGGCAGGCACTGGCATGGCCAGCCATCGCCTCTCCTCAGGCATGTGGCCCAGTGACATATTGCACAAGTGGCCCACACAGCCTGCTGGGGAGGAGGCGGCCCTGATTGACGGTTGTCTTGAAGACAAAATGCCTTCGCACCCCTCTGGGATAACGGCAGCGAGCTTCCCTGGCAGCTGGGCGAGGGAGGAAGCACGCTGTGAGATGGGGAGGGAGCCTTCGGGGTGGAGGTGAAGGCAGGCGCTCCCAAAAACCACAGCACCAGCTTCCTTAGCTCCTCACGTGTGGCCTCAAAACCCCATGTGAAGAGGGGACTAAGCTGAACTGTGACCATGCAGGTTTTGTCCAAAAAGCCAGGCAAGGTTGGGGCACGCATAAAAAGGGAAAGCAGTGATGCAAACAAACCCGAACCCCTTGGTGCAGTAGGGTTTTCACACTGGCAGGGCTTTCCCCAGTGATGCCAGCGATAATTTACCATTCGGCCCC
Source organism: Nycticryphes semicollaris (assembly GCA_013400055.1). Taxonomy (NCBI): domain Eukaryota; kingdom Metazoa; phylum Chordata; class Aves; order Charadriiformes; family Rostratulidae; genus Nycticryphes; species Nycticryphes semicollaris. The sequence continues at coordinate 734,775 of VXBJ01000825.1, forward strand.
TCCTCGTCTGCAATTTCCAAACTTCAGAGCTACACACCATGGTTACTTGAGTGGGCAAGCATCCTGCCCACACTGACAAGAGAAGGACAAACGGGCATGAAACTTTGTTCTGCCTCCAACTCATTCCCAGGCAGGCTTCAGAGCTTGGCTTGACCCACGCAGCACAGAAAGCTGCCAGGCTCCAGCCAAAACCCTGGCTGTGGGCTTGGAAAGCCAGAGATTATGCATGCAGTGGCAAACAAAACTCAGTGACAAATTTTTCCCCGCAGGAAATCTTGGAAAGAAGAGCCAGGGAAGCTGGCAATAGAAGCCACCTGAGAACTTCAGCACCACTGCTCATCGAGAAGCAAACAGGCAGCACCAGTCCTGGAGAAGATACTTCTTCTCTTCAATGACTCAGAAGTCAAAGTCTTGGTCATGAGCAAATCTCCCCAAGCCCGAATGCAAAACCACTGGGCACAAGCCACTCCTCCCGGAGTTCATTCTCTCTCCCATGCTATCTCCTGGGTACACCTAAGCTCCTTTTTTTTTTTTTTTCCTTTAACCTTCTACACCGAGACAATTTCTTTTCAAAACATGTACTGTTTCGTTGAGCTTCGGGATTAATTCCTAAGACAATTTTCACAGAAATGTGATTTAAGCAGGCAAAACAAATCCCAATTCATCCAGTTACAACAGAGAAGCAAAGAAACTGCAGATAGCATCAGAAAAAAAAAACAACAAAAACCACAACACAAAGACAGATGCCTTTGCCATGCTGCAGGCCAAGAGCAAACAGGCATATGCAGGAAGTGCAGGATAGAATAAAGAGGCTTATCTTGAGTAACCCAGGGTCTGGCCAACATAAGTCAGTCAGAACAAGGCACCCACCAGCCTGTTTGGAAGACCAAGGAGGTTTCTGAATGGGTCTGGTAGCTGAGCTCTCTGCTAAGCCTGTGCACAAACCCTGTTGCCCAAGGGCTGGCATTTGGGTGGGCGACACAGGCTGCTTTCCCTGCTGGCAGGCTGCTGCTGGAGAGAGTCCTACCAACGGAGGGCCACAGAGAAACCCTCTGAAGCACCGCACCAAAGGCTGGAGTTCGAAAGAAATAAGACTTTTCTTCCCTTGTTCTTGGCTCCTGCAGAACCAGCATTAACCCCCACCACGCTCTTCGGCTTTATGGGCTCTTCCCAAGAAAGAAAATAACAGAACATTAAGCTGGCACAGTACGTATGAAGCCATAGCAAGACCCCTCGCAGTAAAATCTCTGTGTGATGCAGAAGGAATTACCTCCACCATCCTATTCCCGCGAATCCTGCAGCATCAGGCTGTCTGACACCCCGTGGGGGGTGTTGTGCTGCTGATGCCAGAGCGTGATTTCCATTAGTGTTAATAGGAACTACCGACAGCAGCCAAGAAGCCAAAAACCCTCCACTCTCGATGATCGCCTCTGATAAGTACAGAGCTGCATTAAGTCAGCCCTAGCAGCTGTGCCACACAAACCATTGCTGCTGCAAGTGTGAGAAAACAGCCAAGACTCAGAGTTCAACACAGTCCAAGGAAGGGCTGGATCCCAGTTAGGATGGGGAGTCAGAGCTGGAATGGTGCAAATGGCCATCAAGGTGGCAGCAATAAGCCTACCCCATAAGCCTACCCCACATCCAGCATCCGTGTTACAGAATCACAGAGTCTTCATGGCTGGAAGGGACCTTCGAGATCGAGTCCAACCATAAACCAAACCAAAACAAGCACCACCACAACAACCCCCACCGCACCCAACATCTTGGGCACTAGAGCATGCCCTGAAGAAGTACCACATCTCGCATCTACACGTTTCTTATACGGCTGGTTACAGTCCTTGGGAGCAAGCTGGAAGGAGCCAGGTGGCCACTGCAGCCTTTCATGTGGCTAGTCCAGGACCAGCTACTGCAGTCACCAAGGTCCTCGGGATGGGGCACGGAGGCTGCACTTCTATCCTCAGTTCTGTTCTGTCTTATGGAAACATAAGATAGTTCACGAGGAAAGGATAGGTATGGAAAAATAAGGGCTTAGAATCAGAATACAAGAAGAAATATAGATGGTCCATGAGAAAAGTAGAGGCATGAAAGAACCCTTGTTCTCCTCAAAAGGGGCTGTTTTGGGTTTTTTGAGGGCTATATCTAACTTCACTTGCAAAGCTCTGGAACAAGCAAGCACCAATAAGTATTATTGCTTCTCAGCTAAATGCATGTGAACATTTTCTTGGGAGTTGTCTGAAAAGTCCTTGTTGGGCAACCTTGTTCAGGTTTCTGTTTTCTGCAGACACCCCTGTAGTTTTCAGGCCCCTTAAAGCTCAGGATCTTATAAACTGAGATTTTTGATTGAAAAAGTTAATAACCCTTGCTCAAACACAGCACCGCATCCAGACCCTGGGGTTGAGCTGCACCTACCTCTGTTTCAGAGTGATACTTTAGTGTTATTTTTGCCTTTTAAGTCCTTTATACCGAGGGAAAGATAGTTGCTTTTATTTTCATTGGGTTTTATCAGACAGCAATTATACAGTCATTGCACCTTCACAGAAACAAATCCAATTCTAAATGTACTAATTTACATCCCCCATTATGGTCCAATATTTCAGACGGAAGGAAATTACACCATCACTTCGTGTCATCAAGGCTTTTGGATATGCAGAAGCCTAGAGGAAGTTTATCCCCAAGATATAAACATAGAATTTTATTCTTTAGAGCAAGAATCACATATAAACCTGCAGTCCTTTGAGAGCAGATAAAATAGATGTCACAGTTATTTTCTTCAAAACAGTTTAAGAAGCAGGTGCTGAGCCGGTGGTGGCCGTCTATCGAACGTGCTGCACGAGGCGAGCGAGTCACTGGCACATCCTTGGCCCTTGCAATTTGCAGCAAAACCATCAGGTCTCACAGCAGATCCCCTGCCAGTTTGGAGTGTCTCCCCACCACCTCCACCGCTCGCTTCTCATCAGCTCTCCAAAGCCGGCAACAGATCATTGCATCCTGTTATTTATGCCACAGAAATTTAGACTTGAGGAAAAATAGGCATAACAACACTACACCACTTAAGCAAGCAACTTAGCTGTCTACATCAAGATCTGCCTGAACTGCTGGCAAGAGCAAAAGACCTTTAATTAAACTAACTAGCCCTGAGCCAGAGAAATACTTTTTTCCTGCTGATTCACTTGATAGGAGGCGATGGTGCTGAGATCACCTTCACAACCCAAAGCACCGCTGAGGGCTTCCCTACAGCTCACTCAAATCCCTTTGGTTGCAAATGCCTCTGCAGCAGCCTGGGCTTCTCACAGACCTGCCTTGCCCCATTCGCACCCAGGTCAGCTCCAGGGTTTGTTTTTGCTGCCAGTAACAGGACTCTCATGGCCTCCTTGTACTGCTCAGTGCAGAATGGAAGTAAAGACAAACCCCACCAGCTTGTGCCCCAAGGTAGTTGTAATTCGAATAATTTCACATGATAATCCACGAGAGCCAGGAGCAGTCCCTTTCACAGGGCTGTGTCAAGGACACAGGGCTGCATCCCTTGGGCACAGACTGATGCTGAGTTCTTGGAGGGGAGCCCAAGATCGGTGCAGGGGCAGGAGGCAGCATCCCCAACTCCCACTGTACCTCTGCTTGCTCATGTCAGGTTTGCCATCCACCTTAAAAAGAGCCACGCTCTTCATGGGAGCAAACTGCTGCAGGGAAGAGACATAGCTTTGTACCACCCAGCATGATGCTCTGTCATGTGGCCCTGTCCAAGCCCACACAAGGCATTATCTTTTACTACACACTGAAGCAAGCTGCATTTTCATGATGTTTTTTTTCTTTTCTTCTGGAAAGGAGCTAATTAGAGTGGGAAAGGATCTCTATGGCTCTTACATGTATGACTCCTGTACTTCTGAGATTTTTAATTTGTGTTATGTGACTACCATGCACACGCTGTACTTGGAATTATATAGCACATAACCTAATCAAACAACACTAAAAACGCCAGGTAGTTAAATCACGCTGTGATAAGCAAGGAAAACAATTTTGTGTAGGCATGGTAAAGTCTCCCTTGCACCTCGGTCACAGTGGCATCTACTACCAATTATCAAGCTGTCAAAATGTACCTGTTACTGAGGGCAATGGTTTAACTTAACACGCAAAGTGCTTGGCCGGGGGTGCATTAAAGTCATTTGCCCGGCACTATTCAGCTGTCAGCTGAGTGGACTACAGGCTGAGCACAACCAAAGGGAGGTGTACTGAGTTGTAAAAATATCCAAAGCATGACAGAGGTGTGTAGATGAGGAAAGAGGTAGAGGGGACACCCTCCTTCCCCTGGAGCAGGGAAGGGGCATCCCAGCAGGCACTGACCACCCAGGGAACCCCTGAGAAGGGAGCAGGAGCCAGGCAAGAAACGTGAGCCTGGGGAAGGGCTGTGGGAATTACACACAAAGCCTCAAGCAGGGAGAGGCTGTGAGGACAAGAGTCCTCAAAGTACAGAAAAATCTGCTGCAAAGGAAAAAAATAATTCATTCCCTGCCTCCACAACAAGAAATTATAGGTACGTGTTATAGGAAGGAAGCCAGGCTGGATACTGAGGACAAAGCCCCGTCCCAGTAAGGATGCAGATGCACGGGAAAAGGTGGCACAGGAACCCATGTCCCCACATCCCTGGTGGGACCAGGCAGACAAATCCCACCAGAAATTACCTGGGTACATTCAATCCTGCTTCAAGGGAAGAAGAGCATTGAATAGGGTCCTTCCAACCCTATTTTTACAGGATTTCTACTCTTGACTCCAGCTACCCCACCTTTCCTCACATGAGGCACCCCGCAGTGGCCCTTGCAAGAGGTGCAGGCTATATTTATTCTGGTACATTGCAGTGGGAAGCTTTAATCTGTGTAATCGCCTCAGAGAAGATTTCATTCAGTGAGGGGAAAGCAATTACTATTTCATTTGCAACCGGTTGCCTTTCCCAGGGTCTTCATCTATCAGAGCTGGAGGGTCCTGTCAGCCCCTGCACCTGCCTGGACTTTTTTTTTTTTTACTGAGATAGGTTCATGCCTCTGACAAATGCATCTGCAGATACTCAAGGTTTTTAGCCCCTGTTCAAAGCCATTTTTCTCCTCCCAGCTGCTATTGCTTTTATCTGACAGCATACACCCTGCATGAAGAAAACAACTGGATATAAGCCTAGATTAAAGGGATTGTAACGCAGAAATAAATACAAGCCATACCCTTGATAGGACTCGCTGTCGTCATTCACCAAGCAGAGACCTCGGCTGTTTGGAAGGTGGGCAGATGGTGGCATTTTGGATACTCTCTGCAGTTCCCGATTTTCCTAGACAGGCAGTTACATCTCCCCACATAGGTGGGAGGAGAAAACAAGAAAAAAAAGCCCAGCCCTTACTGTGATGCTGCACTAAAACCCCATTGGGATTTCACCCTGGAAACTAGAAACTAAAATCCTGATGGCTTCAAACTCTTGGCAGGACCCTGTTGAAGCTGCTGCACCTCGGTGCTAAGAGGGTCCATAATACCACAATGACCACTCCAGGAACTGTAAGAAGGTGACAGTGGCATATAACAGGCAAGCAAAAAGTCCCAAGGAAAGGATATTCATTGTCTAGGGAAGCAAGGGCCACCACAATAGCTGAACAATGCAAAAGCCCACCAGGAAATCTTTATGACTTTATCTTATCTCAGAAAAGCCACCATATACTTAAATGCACAGCTGTATATTAAAAAAAAAAAAGAAAAAAGAAGGCACTTTAATCTTCTGCTCTTTCCAGCCTGGCAGCCAAAGCAGCTTGACTCAATAAAAAGACTTGAGAGCTGTGGAAACTACATATTAAAGGAGAAAATTTCCAACTGTCTTTCTCTTGTAAATTGTGGAAGCCAAAAAATCCAACCCTAAAATAAAGACGTGCCTGAAGGTAGCAATTTTACAATCAGCAACATAATGATTTATATCACTGCTGTCATCTTTGTTGGGGAAAAGGAAGCCAGGTATTATGATCATTAGCTTTTTGATACAGATGATCTTTTTAAATGAAGAAAAACACATGCATTTTAATAAGGAACTGAAGGAAACAGTCCCAAAATACTAACAGAAGAATCTGCAGCTCACGCAGAGATTTGCAAACACAGGAGGTGAATATTCAAGCCGACACTATCGTTGGTGACATCCTGAGCTGCTGCACCTCCCTGAGTCACGGTGTTCAAGGCCAGGCTGGATGGGGCTTTGAGCATCCCGGTTTAGTGGGACGTGTCCCTGCCCAGGGCAGGGGGGGTGGAACTAGATCATCTTTAAGGTCCCTTTCAATGATTCTATGGATCTGTGAGTCTCTGCGTGTGTGAGTCTCTCTCCACTTTAAAGCCAGTGACCCCACATCCTTGCAAAACACACATCCATGTGCCACAGGCCCTGAGTGACCACAGCCTGGAAGCTGGCCCCGCTCCCACCGAAGCCTGTCAGTGTTTTAACATGGGTTTCCAGGTGCTGGTCCTCAACAGCAGGGTTTTATTGCTCCTGCCCCAGGACAGGGCTACACATAGCGCTGGGGCTCCCCAGCATCCCACCAACAGCGGGCACAAAGCAGCAGCACTGTGTCCCTCTGAGCAACAGCAGATCCAGGCTCTCATTTTTAAACAAACTGGGAGAAGAGACATTCCTGCCTCTTTTCTCCAAAAAAGTCTCAGAAGCAAAGCCTGGCCTTGCAGGTGCCTATTCTCTAAACATCTGCCTATGCCTTGGTAGTCACACACTAAATTGCAGATGTAGAGATAGGAGGCAGCTGCCACTGCTACTGTCAAAGGATTAAAAATCAACTGAACTTGACCTTTAATGCTAAAATTTAAAGCCATGACCCGGCTTCTCATGCTTCCATTCCCTAATGTAACCATAATCAGATTTGTGGCTGAGATCAGAAAACTGTTTTCAGAGACCAATTTACATGCAGCTTTCAACTAGCCTTGGTGATGTGACAGGAAGGACATCAGCGAAGACTTTCTCAAGCCCCTGACAGAGCAGGTTCGAAGTTGGGAGGCTTTTTAAGATCACAGAACAGGATTTTCTGCAGGTGATACCAGTAGTACATCAAATTTTGCTGAATGTTTGCAGAGAAAAACAGCAGAGAAGTCACAGAGGGTGCTCAGCTGGGATGGGAAATCCACGTACGGGAACTCCAAACCAAACAAAAAGTCTCGAGCTGCAAAAAACAGCCAGCTCTCAGTGCAGATGAAGAGGATCAAGACCAAGTACCATGCTTGACACTGAAAAGTGTTGATTGCAACAGAATTTGCCTTGTTTTCTCAAAGTAAGTCTAATTCAGTATGGTTCTGCCCCGGGAAGATGGAAGAATACCATCAAACTTTGTGCAGGGCCCTCCTCCTGCACAGCCCTTCTCCTTTTGCCCAATATATTGAGCCAAGGGCAGATGAAGCCTTGATCTACATGCCAAGATGTGCACCTGCAGCTGCGTTGAGCAACTCAGAGGAACATGCCAAGCTGGAGGTGCTAAGCAAGGAAGGGCTAAGATACCTCTCATCCTCCTTGACCCACCACGGAATCTGACGACCAACCACCTTTCTGCCAACAAACCCTCCCCATCTCTGTTAAAGTTACACCAACACCCCGGACGCGGCCCTACCTCATTTTTGAGTCTTCTGCAGAAAGTTGTGGGTACGCAAGGGAGTCAGAATCAGTTCTAGAGCATCCCTGTGGAAGGGTGTTTCACACAGCCAGGTACCGAGCCCTTCCCTGCTTTCTGATTTCATTTCCGCACAACAGTTAGCACAGATCTCGGGTGCTCACCTGGGAGTTCATCCTGCTCTGTGCAATAGTGCTAACAACAAAAGCTAACAGCAAAACCTCCAGCAAGGCAAAGAAAACCAGAGTACAGCCCCAAAACATTAGTCACTACAAACACTCCACATAACCTGAAGCTGAACACATGCAGGACACATTTTAATTTACCTTCTTTTAATTATGAATGAATGTGGGTTTATTTGGCATTTACTCCAGAGCAATAAAAATTCATCCAAAATTATAAATCCCCCTGCAAAGAATCATCACCAGGGGATGCCGACCTCAACCACCAGAGCCAGCACAAGCAAGTGGAAATACCTTGGAATGCCAAGGGCTGATGTTTTTCACAAAGGAAGCCCACCTGGGAAGGATTGCCTGGATTCACCAGAACAAAGGATAATCATTGCTCTGATCTTGGGTTGCAATTGATTCATTATGAATACACACCACCAGCAAGGTACCAAGGCAGGGAAGAAACTTTATTGGAAAGGTGCAGGAACTGACCCCAAAAGTGGGGTCATGGCTCTCCAGAAGATAACCCGAAGTGCTCATTGCGAATGGGAGATCATATTTTCCTGCTCATGCTGGACAGAAGGGCAGATTATATCATTAAAGCCCACATCACATCTCAAAGTCCTTGGAGGGAAGGGAAAGTGGTACTTCATATTTCTATAAAACAATTAGTATTGACAGAACGGACTATAATACAGCACTTGACCCAGAAGAGTAATTAACTATCACGGCAGCTTGCTTACTGGATGCAGATAGGAAGCAAGGAGGCAGCAATTACAGAGCAAAAAGGCAAGCCAGACACATGGATTTGCTATAACGAGGTATTGACCCACGAGCCCTCTACACAGGTGTCTGATGAGACATCACATACCCCAGACTGGGCAGCAGAGTGTCCCCAGCACAGCCATCAGCATCTCCCTGGGCAGGGCAGGGAAAGAGCTCGAGCCCAGCACTGATTCAGGACTGCCTTCCCCACGCAGGTTGTGCTTGGCCTTTCTTTCTTTTTCCTTGGTTTCTCTGTGCCTTAAATAAGAGGATGGCTTTAAGCCAAGCAGAGCACTCTGGCCACCAATAGCAGCAGTGATGGAAAAGTACCACCACTGTACAAAGGTCCCTGGGAAATTATCTGTGAGATACCACGTACCATCAAATACTTTTTAATCCAAGTTCAAGGCAACTGGTTTCAGCACCCTTCTAATTTGCAAATCTCCGAGTAATCCTGGAAACTGAAGCCTCAGGAACAGCTAGGGCTCCTTGCATACCTTTTCAGCCTCAAGAGGCTTGGCTTTAAACATCTCTGGAGAGAAATGATTCGCATCTCAGTTTGGGGTCCAGAAGAAAGGACCTCAGGTGCCAAAAACCTTCAGCATTTCCCCACCCAAACCAGAGAGGTACTGTGGATCTGTCTCTAAAAAGCTTAGGAAAACACACCTGGCAAATAGGCTTTTCAGTATAAACTTAGTAATAGCCCTTTAAGCTTGCTCTCCTAAGGAGATAATAATAAGATCACCTGTGCTCTCTAAGCAAGGAGGGAACCGCAGGGGAAGAACATGTCCCTACATTGGCAGCATTATAGCACCAAGAGCACTGGGGTACAAGGCACCAAACTCCAGTTATGGGCCAAGGATTTGGGTGGGTTCCCACTCCATACCCTCGTCCAGCACTATCCCATCCTTGGAAGGCACTGATTCCTTGTTCTACTTTATTCCCAGCTGCTGGGGACAGCATCCTGGCACAGCCCTAAGGCCCTGCTCGTCTCTTTGCAGGCAGGTGAAGCAGAAGCAAACAGTGTTTTTTCTCCTTCAACACCTTCCTTCCACCTCTCCTTGGCTTCCCTTCTTCCCTTTCTCCCCTCTTGCCATTAGAGGTTTCCAGCACCAACTGGTGATGCCCCTCCACAGAGTAGCTGCCAACACAGGGAAACCCATTCCATGTGATGCCATTGCATTTATAACCATCCACAAACTTCTGGCAATCAGCTCACAAGTTGGGCTGGAAACATGGCAGAATATGAGAAACAAAACTCTTTCCTCCTGTGAAGTTTTCAAAACAGTACCAGGAAAAAGCTGGGGCTACGTGTGCAGGGAGGAGTGAAGGTGCAGCAGCTCCATGTGCAGCTCCAGAGGCAGAAGACTATTCTGCAGCGATGCAAGTGACTTGCTTCATTCCCAATATCCCCAAAGATAAGGGAAGGCACTCGCCCAGCAAGGGTTTCACAAGGACACCAGGCTCTCCAGGGTGCGGGTGCCGAAGCACGGTAATGATGAAGGGCAGCAGAGGAGCAGGAAGACATCAGGCACCACTGGGCCACAGCGAGTACCACAAGGACTAAGTCATTCTCTCCAGCCTGATCAAACTCTTACAGCGCAGTTAAATGATTATTTGAGAAACAGATCTGGATTTGGAGGCAAAACTAGTTTCTGGAAATCAGCTCTATGAACGAGTTGGGAAGGAACGCGAGACTGCTGCAGGGTTTGCTGCAAGTGGTTTAGGACACGCAGCCCACTGGGAGACACCAGTTTAGCAACCAGACTGTCCAGAAACCAAAGCTACAGAGACCTCAGTGTCAAAACCGTGACTCCCACCTGCCGATGCCAAACCTTGCCCAGTGGCTGAGAGCAGCAGGGTCTCCCCCGCCACCTTCTCCTCACAGCCAACCCACAAGAGCAGTCAGGAGAACATCAAATACGGCATTGGGGTTTTGGACACAAGGATTTCAAGGCTGGAATTCTGACAAACCTTTTTGTCATGTTCTCTGTCCACCTGGGATACAGAACTCCCAGCAGTTTGTTATCACCGTATGTGTCATTTCACTCATTAGAGCAACAGCAGCCACTCCCAGGCTTTCTGGTGACAGGGACCAGCACCCTGCACACCAGGAGGACATCAAGGAAGACACAGTGATAGTATTCGGAAGATGCGTTCAGTCAAATCTCATCAGCTCCAGGGAATCCCAGCCTGGTTCTGAAGATGCAGCAGCTGAGAACAGACAGTGCCACAGAGCTGCAGCCACAGAGATGACAGTCCTTTAAAAGCAGAGCACTTATTTTCATTTCTTCTCTCCCCCAAATGCTATTGTCAATCTTGACACACTAGGACGAGAAAGCTTTGTTTCCCCTGGAATATTCCACCAGTATTCCACCTTTGCACTCTTGCTCCACGCAGTGAAAGTGACGTGATTATTTTGCCACTGACGAGTCACCGCTTTACCTCACCTCAGTGTCCCAGCTCATATGCAAAAGCGGCGCCTGTTTTCACAACACAATTAACTGTAGCAGCAGGTAACAGCCAACACACAACTCCTGCCAACACAAATGTGCTGGTTTCATCTTGGGACCTACTCCTCTGCTGATAGAGCTCAACGTTGCTCCGCCAGCATCAAAGAGCAACAAGACAGGCAGAGGAAATCACAGATGAGTAAAAACTGACAGCAGCAAACCAAAATACGCTGGTCCTGCTGCAGGAGTTGACAGATCATATTTAGGTATCAAATCAGGTCGAAAGGAGAGAGTAAAGGAAGGTGGGAGGATATGGAATAAAATTTGGCAGGTGCAGTTCTGGTGCCAGAAAGGCGGCAGGGCAGGAACGCGGCTGGATGGTGTTGAGGGCAGAGGCAGTTTCAAGGCACTCAGGTTCATCCCACACTACTTTACTATTACTACACTGAGCAAGCAGCTCTCCCCCCTCTCTTCTCAGGCAGATGATGTTAGAGAGGGAAGACATCAGCAATCGTTACTCTGCCACAACTCTGAAATACTTTCCCCATGTACATGAGAAACCGCTCCCATCACAAAAAGTCTAATTTCAGCGTGCATATGCATGAATGCACAAGGTAAGGACTAAAAATAGAGGTACCCTATTTCCATGCATCGAATCAGCAGGTACAGAAACAGCATAAACAGTGATTCAGCAGCATCCCGTGTTGAATGCAGAAGGTTGATCCCTTGCCTCTGCCTCCCTCCTTGCAGACTTTCCAACCTCAGCTCGGTCCCCAACTCCCAGCAGTACCCAAGAGTGATGCCCAGGACTGCTCTGCAGGCTGAGGGAAGCCTGACAGCCCCAGGGGACTTGCTGGCTGCTCAACTCCCTTGGGAAGGGGGTGATGTGCGGTGCCAGAGTGCCCTTCAGGCAAAGTCCAGCTCCTAAGAACACAGACATATACAGAGATTCTCTATCTACAGCAGTTTTTCTACAGTAAAGTCTACACACAACCATAATTAAGTGCTTTGCTATGGAAATAGCTGCATAATTAACTTTTTTTTTTTGCTATTTCTTCATTGAGCTTATGAGCCTTGTATCTACAAATCTTAGTCATCCAAGTAGGGTACAAAAAGATGCACGATGTACAACTGTAGCGTATGGTTGCCATCTCTGGTGCAAAGTGGTGCTGTGACTTCATAAACACCCCTGACAAATTGCACGAGATGACACCAAGGACATTTTTCAAGTCCTGTGAGATCTGCTACATAAACAGCTATGACCTTGTACACATGGTTTCAACAGGGCCAAGTTGTTTTTTTGCTGGTTCTCACCCCCAATGTTTTCATTAATGTTTGCCAGAAGGATGAGCAGATATATGAAAAGGAGAAAGATTGAAGAGTAGAAACATCATCTTTCATTTACCTTACATTTTGTAAAACTGTAACTTATCTCTTCAAGCTGAGGGTAAGAAGACATTTCACCGTCTTCCCACCACCCAAGCTCTCTCATTCACCCTCTCAAAGCCAGCAAAGGGAAGAAAAGCCTCCCAAGAACTTGCTGGATTTTTTTTTCATGCTCAAGAAAGTGCCTGTTTTTAAGACACCCCTCCCATGAACGAAGCTAATTTAACTAAAAGCACCGAGAGGCAATATCTAGAGAAACCCTACTGGCTGGGATGCCCAAACCAGGATGCACCTCCACAACACCAGCCTTAAAAACCTCATGGGTTTTGTTGTTATCATTGTTTTTCTGGTTAAGATGAGTGGAGCCAGCAGCATCACCAGGGAGACGGGAACACTTAAAGCACAGGACATCCTCTGCACCCACCCCATGGCCTCACACCACATACACTGGGCACCCACTGCTGCACCCCAAGGAGCTGGGGCTGCCCAGGGCGATGCAGGCAGGTTGGAGTGGAGACCATGCCCCACAAATCCCCCAGATATGACGCAGAGATGCCAGACCAAAACCACAGCCTGTGCCACTGCACTGGACATGCCGCTGCCCAGATCACACACCACTTACCTGCTAATACCTCATGCAAACATGAATAAATAATAAGGAAGTTATTAAAATCAGGGGAGCCGTCATTACAGAATCACAGAGTATCAGGGATTGGAAGGGACCTTGAAAGATCATCTAGTCCAATCCCCCTGCCAGAGCAGGAACACCTAGAGCAGGTCACACAGGAACATGTCCAGGCGGGTTTTGAATGTCTCCAGAGAAGGAGACTCCACAACCTCTCTGGGCAGCCTGTTCCAGTGTTCCATCACCCTCATGGTGAAGAAGTTATTTAAGTGGAACCTCTTATGTTCCAGCTTGCACCCATTGCCCCTTGTCCTATCATTGGTCGTCACTGAGAAGAGCCTGGCTCCATCCTCCTGACACTCACCCTTTACATATTTACAAACATTAATGAGGTCACCCCTCAGTCTCCTCTTCTCCAAGCTAAAGAGACCCAGCTCCCTCAGCCTTTCCTCCTCCGGGAGATGCTCCACTCCCTTCATCATCTTTGTAGCCCTACCCTGGACTCTCTCAAGCAGTTCCCTGTCCCTCTTGAACTGAAGGCCCCAGAACTGGACACAGTATTCCAGATGTCATTACAGCCACAACTTTCATTTTTCTGTCATTTGAGGGATAACAATCCTTTGAGTGTGCAAGTCCTGCATGTAGCCAGCAAGCCTTTTAATGCATGACAAAAATATCCTTGAAGGGTTTTCCTGCACAACTTTTGACATATCCCCACACCATTCCTCGCCAGCATAATTGACCAAGAACAATTAAAGCGCACAAGGATTTCAACATAATCTCAGAATGGATTAATGTCCTTTCTACTCTCACCTTGACACACTCTGAAGCCTGGATGATTTGCATTTTGACATCTAATTGAAATGAGGATTGCTACCTGATGGGCCTTAATCTTCTCAAAACCATGGCTGTGCCTCCCTCCCCAAAGGAAATATTTACCACAGGATTCACCTTGAATATAGGTCACAGCATTGCAAAGCAAGTAATCAGAGCTGTTAAAAAAAAATTAAAGAAAATTCTGTCTAGGTAAAAAAAAATAAATAAATTCAAAAGGCACATCTGCTCTCCTGAGCCACAGCAAGGAAAGATTATTACCATTAGTGTGAGGGTTATACAGCAAATGAAACAACTGGTTAAAGAGAAAAAGGAAAAAAAAAAATCACTTATAGTGTCATCTTTCATCATTAAATTTGCATGGAAAAAACCACTGTGATTTGTTTAGTCTGAATGTATACACAATGTAAAGAGACCATCTGACATCACCGAGGCATAGCACCGCAAGATAAATGGAGACAATTTGCCACACTACTGGAGCAGCTGTAGCTCTCTCCCAGACCTGCAGCAATTGGACGAAAGGGCACAGAAATAGCGAGCCATCTGCTTCTAGTTGACCACTGAATTTCGTGCATTCGACTGATGGGAAAGACTTGAGGGTCTTCCTCTCCTCCTGTTCATACAGGCTTAAACGGGGGGCAGTTGAGCTGTTAGGCTTGTTCAAATGCCCATCTCTTGCTAGTCCCATTTTGGTTGTCCCTGCAAGCCTTAGCCATCACCACATCTGGGACAAACATCTGGAGGCCGTGGTTTGTACCGAGAGCGCCCTAAGCAAGGGCATCCGGAGCACATGCATATGCATCCCGAGAGTGCCTGTCTGGAGTGGAGTCTCGCTCTGCAGACTCCCAGCAATGCAAAACCAGGCTTCAGGCTGCCTTCCTTTCACACAGCAGTTGGATTTTGAGAGCATTAAAAGGAAAAAGAAAAGCAGAGTAAATAAGGCCGAAGTATTTTTCCTGTCCTGCTTCTGCATTACAGTGCAGGTTCCCCCGCTGCACCCTCCCAAAGGTTGGTGGCATCCGTGATGAGCCTGGGAGACATCAGAGGAGTGAGATGTGGGCAAGCCATGAACTCCTCTTGTATGGAAACCCCGGGCAGCCTGCTGCCCACCTTCCCAAGTGCAAACAGAGAGGAGGAAAGGGTGCACAGCTATTGCATATAGAGTTGTTAAGACCTATATGAAGCCCCACGTGTGTACATTAAACATCGGCTCCTTTCATCATTAAGTGCCGTACAGCTTGTAACCATGAATTATGCAAGACTATTAACTGTCATCTTCTAAGAGGGAGCAGCTGTAGAGGCTGCTCAGAGGACAGAGTAAGTGCAGAAGGGGCAGACTGAGGATTCTCGGTGTCTGTTTGTGTCTGAGCTGAAGCATGGTCACTCCCACCGAGTCCGGCCCCAGTGCTCCCAGTGTCCCATGCATCCTGTGCTGAGCAATCAGCTCAGCATCTCATACACTCTCACCATCTTCCAGCACTCTATGGAGGAAAAAGAAATCTTTTCATCACCTTTTTATTGGTGGCAGCTTGAGAAAGATCTGGAGAACTGTACAAGCTTGTGAAGGAGAGAGCAGGGAGCTGAATCTGCTCCCCAGCTCAAACCCAAGCCAGCACCCAAACTACCAAGCTCTGCCTTCGCTTTTCTCTGGGAGCACAAGGAGCCTGAAACAGCCAACCCCCTCCGAGACCAGGGAGATCCCATCCCTGCTTCAGTTCAGTAATTTGCTCTTTTACTAATGAACCCCCACACTCATCTGGAGCACACTGGTGAGGACATCATCCTCAGGCAGTGCTGCACAGCCCACATCATGAGCACTACCAGGTCACAAGCAAATGCTGGCCATGGGCAAGTGCTGGCCACAGGCAGAGATGCAGGCTGGCATCACAGTGCACTCACCTGCCCTGAGCTTGTGACCTGCAGAGCACAAGAGGCTACCTTACTCAGCCCCATCACCAAATCCTAGCTGAGCTGACAACACGCTGAGCAGATGTGCCAAGGTTACTGAAGGCAAGCTCTGCCCATAAATTACCTATGGGGTGAGAAAGCTTTTGATCCAATTTTACATAAAATATTAATCTTTCCAGTCAATACAAATGCTGTTAGGATAGAGCAGCAGTGCTGTATGCAGCTCGGAAGCTTTTTGGAATACAGCAGGTGCTGAAAGGGGAGGCACAGATTGGTCTTAAGACCAGTTTCATTTATTGTATATATCATGGACTTGGAAGAACAAACATCAAGCACCATGATTACATTTACTGATGATTCAGATTTGTGTGGGCTCCTCAGTACACAAGAGGTGGGCAATAAAGTCCTGGACAACTGTGAGCAAGCAAGCACCTCAGGGGATAATTAAATTAATTCGAGCTATGGAAATGCCACACAACAAGGCTAAAACATAAAGAAAAAAAAACAATGAAAAGGATTTTGCACTTGGAGATTGAGACAAACCCAGCCTACTGCTTGCTCCCAGTTACCCACTCAGGGTGTCAGGCACAGTACAAGCAAAAAGCCCGCGTTGTCACAGCCATCACAGAGAGCAGATAGGTGAAAACAGGTACAAGATAAACACAATTAAAAAAAGCAATCCCAGTGATATCAGTTGTACATGCCTCCAATCCAACACATGGTGGCTTTAGAGAGGGCCTGTGCCACATGGAGACCACTGGGGATACAGCAGCTCCTGGGCCACTCTGGCAAAACAAATCCATGCAGGGAACCTCATCCTGAGTCTACTGCCTTGCTTACCAACTCCCAGCCCCTGTTATCAACTCCTTTCCTGGCTCTTGACCATTGCTCCCCATTTCCAGATCACGAACCTGCCCCTAACTGTCAGGGTGGCCTCGCCATGATAACCAGCCCTGCCACAGGAGATACCAAGGCGTCTTGTCTGAGCCATCTGGCCCAGCACAAGGACCTCTGGCAGGGCATCGCAGAGCCCTTTCCAGGAGATGGGCCCCGACAGCATGTAGGAGTGAGACTGGGGAACACAGAGCATCTGGAACAGCAACACAAAAAAAGACACAGGAGAAGTAAGAAGTGGCAGAGCTGCCCAAGGCCCCGAAGGCAAGGAGATGCTACTAAATTTGATGAGGTTGAGGAAGGGAGCCAAAGGAGGAATAAATAGAGCTAATGAGAAAACAAGGCATGAGCATTCAAAAACCTTTAACACACTGCTAAACAGCAATAAAAAGGCAATTAGAGTTCCAAGATGCATGGAGGGTAATTGTATGCACTATAAATAGGTGGTGGGAAGACTATCCTGCTCAGCAGGATGTGTTTCACTTTTGGGGTGACTTCTGTGCAAATAGGAATATTCTGGTGTGAGACAGAAGCTGAAAGAAGAGAGTTTTACAGAGGGATGAGATTACAGGAAGAATTTCTATCATACATATCCTTCTGCATGAAAAATCCACCAAGCAGGAGCTCTGCAATGGAGGCTTCAGTGGTCTGAGCTTGAGGAACTCCAAACAAAAGTTCAGCAGCAGAGATGTGAAATAGCCATAGAAAGAAAGAAATACCCATTTGATGCCAGCCAGCAACATGTATGGCACTGGAGTCCGGGCAGTCCAATGGCTGCCACTATTGATGGAGAGACTCACTAACCATGGAGATCCTGCCCCGCTCCACTTGTAACCCTGGCATGAGCATGTGCACACATGTACCTGTATCAGCATTTAACAGCAAGCAAAAAGAGGGGCTTAAAAAATGAATTCAAAACCCAAACCCACTTAAGAATGCTCCTCATCCTGCCACCAGTGTCTGTGCCTCAGGTGTGCCTGCTCTGCTCCACAGACACATAACCCTCTCCCCTGGGTTGGTGTAACCCCCAGGGGGGATGCCCACATCGTGGCCGTACAGGCTTATGGTAGCCAGTGCAAACAGCTAATTCACTATTTAAAGACCAAGCTCTCTGACGGGATTTCCTGCCCAGCCTTCCTTCCCTGGGCCAGCCATGCTGGAGCAAATGTACCAACTGTCCCAAGGCTCTCTCCCTGCCAGGAACATGGCTCAGGCCATGAAAGAACACACCACAAGAGATCCTGAGGAAGAAGGAGCCCTCAGAGCAGATAATACCCACAAGACCCCAGCTGAAGGTAAGGACAGAGTCTTTACAGCATCACAACCAACATCTTTAAGAGCAGAAGGTACCACTGAAGTCCATGGAACCTGCCAGAGAACAGAAACTGTAATGGGTAGAGATCCATGGCCTACATAAATCACCAACTGCATGATCAACTTGAGTTTTTTAAGGATGTCAGTTCTCTGTCAAGGCAGCCGTTGGGTAAAAAAGTAGTATTCCCCACTATCCCCACAAGGCCCTGCTGCAGAGAAAATGGGAGATGGAAAAGGAAAATACAGCCATGCCTCAGAGCTGTGAGCAGAGCAATCTCTCCTGCCTGTCCCAGCTCCTTCCCAGATATCTTCCAGAGGGGAAAAATTTGCAGACTGAAGCACCAAAGGCCTGAGAAAGGAAAGGAGCAAAACTGCCACTTCCCAGCTCCAGACCCCCTGGACCAGGCCTGGTGCCCTTCCCTGCTCCTTCCACCACAGAGCATCAGCTTTGATTCACACGTGGGAGCTGCTCTGCCCTCCCGAATGACTGAGCACACACAAAGTCTCTGCAGCCCTAACTCCAGCTAGCTCTTGGCCACGCACCAAGATACAACCCCGTGCGGCTCAGACAGCTGCACGTCCCCAGATAACAGCAGCAGATGGCTTCTGCCTAGAGGTCTCCCTGGCAGAGGGTGGTCTGCGGCACTGGGGGTGGGAGGCAGAGGGCTGGTTTTCCTAGCACACACCGCTGGCAGGTCACGCAGCCTCGCCTGTGGCTGGAGAAGCACTGGCTGTGTCCTTCCTTCATCCTTGCATTGTCACCATGCAGGTAGCAAAGCAGCTGGCTCCTGCTGCGTCACCCCATTAGCTTCCTTCCGAGGCAGCGATGAGTCTGTCGTCTCTGGTTGTAAGAAGGGTGGGAGCCGTCTGCGAGGAGGGAGGGGAAATCTAGGGGTGCAGGCAATAAAAGCAAAATCCAGCATGTGCGATACGCAAAGCGTTTGTGCCCTCTTGCTGAACCTAGAAAGGACATTTGGCATCTTAGAGGAAATTTGCCTTTTGCTCAATGTTCTGCTTGCGTGGCTCCTGCGTCACCTCCCAGCTGCCTAAATCCTCTGCTGCTGCGGTGTGGGAGCAGCTGACCCTCCCCACAGCACACCAGGCAACGTGAAAGACCCTTCTTGCAAAAGCCAGCCCCTGGCAACCTCAACAGCAGTCCCAAAAGAACTTCCAAACAGCTTCACTTAACAGCTCCCGCATCATCCCATGTTTTTTGTCCCTAAAACCGAATGTCTGAACCCTATCTCCTTCCTGGCCCCAACCCATCAGATAGGGACATCCAAAGGAATGGTACATGGTCTGTATCTGGCCAGCTGCTCAAGGAGGAGATTCTCCCTTCCACTGCCACCTGCACCAGCTGCATGCCAAGGCCAGAGCAAGTCCAGAAACCTCCTCCCAAAGTTCCTTTGCAAGTATTTTGTTTTACCTGATCAACTGGCTGGACAAGGCCCTCACAAATCTCTCCCTGAGATAGAATTTTGCTCCCAAGCAAAGCACCAGTCCTGTTGGAAGTGAGATGGGTGGCAGAAGGAACAGTGAGAACACGTATGGAAAAATGCATTCCTTATACAGGAGGAAAGCACCCCAACACACAGCCTTCTGTGTCTCAGGGCAATGCCAACTTAGCATCGCCTGGACTGGTAATACGATAAATTCCCCAGGCAAGGGAGAATCTCTTCCTACAGGAGTTGGTGTGCCCCTACGCACCTCATCGACTTGCAAACACACACTGCAACTAATAAACACCAGTGGTTACTACAAACTTACAGCATCCCCAAACTCCCAGCCCCATCCCTTCTAGCTCAGCAGGTGCTTGGGATCAAATTCAGATCTTATAGCAGACACCACTGATGCTCTTCACAAGGCAGAGACATGTGAGACTGTTTCAGCAAGACGTTTTTTTAACAACTAGCTTCTATCAGTAGTTTCTCATGGTGTGAGCCTGGAAACTGGCCTTACCTCACTATTACTTTCCTCCCCTGTGCCAGACAGGCAACTGGGAGCAAACCACCCCCCTTTGAGCCATGCTCTGAGGAACCACACTGAGCCTCTACACACTGCTGTGCTGTGGCTGCTCTGGATACGGGACTTCTTTCTCCTGCAGAAGTACGTTAGGCAATCACAACATCCAAAAAAAGTGCTTTTTGCCACTGCATAAAAGCTGGAGTTTTTACCCTCCACCATGATCCTTCCCCAGGCTAAAGACAAACAGCAGGTGATGGGCTTGCAGGGATGGGGGTCACTCTGCTCTATTCTTATACAGTACCAGATGCCAATCGTCATCCTAATCATCAAGTGTGGATCTAAAATCCACCCAAAAAGGGAGCAGGAGGTAGAAACAGGTAGTTTATAAAGCTAGACATGAAGATTGTCTCATCATATTCTGAAGACAAGGAGCACCCTACCCTCGGGTGAACATCATCCTAATTCAGCACATGAGATCACAAAAGGCCACTGCTGGACCATTAGTAGGCAGCCTTGTTTGCCAGGCTATTGGTACAAATGAGTGTAAGCATCAGCCCAAAGTCCTACCAAAGGCAGTGGAGTTCTTCTGAGATATGCACACTGCATCTACAATTCCCAAAGAGTAACACTGCAGCACCATCATTAAACTCCCCTTATCCAGCCCACACTAGGAAAATCAGGACTAAATCTAGATTTCCTTAAGTTTCTTCGTCAAACGTTACCATTTGGGGATGAGCAGATGCTCAGCACTTGACCGGTCCTGGTCACACAACTGTCCAGAAGGACATGGGGTCATGGGTTGTATGGCCTAAGTAATTGACTTGTGAGCACAGGCTGGAGGTAGCCTGTACTAATGGCCCCTCACAATAGTTGTCATATACCTCACACTACTACAAGTCCAAGCTTACTGTGAGACAGACAGGTTTGGAACTATGACAACTACAAACATGACATCGCTTACCCAAGCTGAATAAACATCTGTGTGACATTTGGACTCAGGTGTTTCAGTTCTAGAAAACTTCTGAATTTATCAGCCTGAATCACAGACAAACACTACCAAACGTTATCACTAAAAGCACCTTTTCAACCAACATTTTCACACATTCACATCAAGCACTCAATGACTGTACTTATGTCCAGTTTTAAGAATGATGCCCACCCAGTCCAGAAGGAAACCCTTTCAAAGTACCCCAGATATCCTGTACCCACAAATAACTTCTTCCAAAGGAAGCACCGGGCCAGGATGCTCCGTGTATTTTTCTTTCAGTACCTACAAGGTAACAACATGGGGGAACTCCACAGGAACCTGCCACTTCTTGCATCTCCCCTCTCCCACCCTCATGAATACACACCTGGACCTTCCTGCTGGACCTCAAAGCGTGCCCTGCAAGATGGGTGGCCTAGTTCTGACCTGTTGGGACCTGGTGGTGCCACCTGCTGTGCGGAGCACCCAAGGCAAGGAGACAAACTCTGCTTGTCCTCCAGTGTCCGCACCAGGGTCTCCAAGAGCTGAGGAGCAAGATGTCACCTTCTCTTGCACATCACCCTGCTCTGTTTCCAGGAAAGGAAGACCTTTGAGGGGCCACCCATCCCCCTGGGTAACAAAAAGAGGACCTGCTCACCACCAGGGAAGGTCCCCATATCTGCTGTTTTAAGGGAACTCTACCCTTTTAATTAGTCTTAGTTTTGAAAGCCACACTAATACATACATCGCTCCTAGAGATCACTTTGTGGGTGAAACCCTGGAGCTGCTCAAGTCACCATCTGAATTCACATCAATATCAACCAGCAACAGCTTTATTGATTATCCTGTATTGACTGGTCTCAACATTTTAATCAGGTTACCTAATTAACTAGATATAGGGTACGTACCTTGTGCCGCCCTGGACTAAAGTATTGTCAGTAGCTGTGAGGGGTTTGTACGCATTCCCTGCTAACAGCAGCGCTGTGATGGCTGGGCTCTTACTGCTAAACCACACTAAGACCAGATTAAATACCTCTCCAGCTAAGAAAAAATTACACGGGGAAATGACTTGCTGACCGCTTCTCGCTTAGGTGAATGGAGAACGAGTGACTCATCATTCAGCAGAAGGAATTACAAGTTGTGCAAAAAGCAAAGTGCTTCAGGGAGAACGTCTAGACTACGCAAAGCAAGGCCATAAATAATACTTTTTGGAAACAACAGGCTTCAGCAGGGGTTGGAGCTGCAGGATCTGGTGAGTCTTCTCCACTCGTAGTTCACAACATCTCTGGCCCAAGAGGTGCCACGCACAATAATTGAATTGTTGGGCTACAGATCAGGAACTGTGAAGTTTTACAACAGCCAAAGACCAAGCTCACAACCTATTTAATTACCTGCTTCCCAATCCAATAAGCTGCAAGCATATAAATAGCCAAAGTATGACAAATATTTAATATCTCCTAGAATTAAATTAAGATAAGGCACTGGCAAAATAAATGATAAGTGTTTTAACTGAAAATAAGCATTTTCTGCAGATTCCAGACAATTTGAGCACAATGATCCTGTTCTGCTCTCCACACAGCTAAGGAACACCACATCTCAGGTGTGCCAGACCTTCTTCCCCACAGCAATGCTCTCCAAGCAGCAGGCTCATCTTCCCTGTTGGTTAGCACAGAACTGATTCAGGGACAGCCCAGGCACAACTCTCATCTGATGGTGGCAGCAGTCCATGTCCACACCGAGCCAGCTGAGCGGTGACAGCAGCCCCCAACTACTCTTCCAGGTTTTTATGGGTGTTAGAATTAATAATTATCTTGCAAGCCCTGCTAGATGGTGTTGACCTCTGCCACAACTACAGAGCTGCAAGAGTCCAGCTCACACCTGAGACCTCGTATCTCCTTCTTAAACAGCACTAGAGAGCAATCAAGAGACATACAAAGAACAAGTAGAGCATCATCTGCATCATCTGTACCTCTGCTCTCCTGCAGAGCTGAGAAAACCACACCTCCAAGGGTTCCTTGGGGCTAGGCAGGGCAGAATCTCACCATAAAAATTCCTCCAGCAGAAAGCTGCTAAAACAAAACCCAACACCACCTGAGTCACAGTTTGTCCCAGGAGAACAACGTGTCAGTGGTTTTAGGAGAGAACTGCTGTGCATCTGGCATGAGAGTAACAACCCAACACAGGACAGGGAAGAAGTGTGTGATTATTTAGAAGGCTACGCGAGCTTTACTATGTTCCTAACTGTTGTAGCACCTGTGCGTATGCCAAAATGGCAGAAATTTGATATTTTAGGATACATCGTAACCAATTTAACAGAGTTTCTGATCCCTCACACCTGTTCTGCATTAAGCACCGTGCTCAAATCAATCGCCATTCAGCAAAGCACAAGCTTAAGTGCTTTGCTGAATTTGACTGAGAATTTTGCTAATGTACCCAACATCATCCCCGTCGGCTTACACAAGGACCCAAATCACAAGCCACTTCTCCCAGGAGTAGCTCCAGTAATCTGCAACTAAGCTGGAACTTCTTTCATCCCACATTTATCCTGCTAGGAACTGATTTACCCTCCCACATGCCACCTTCCTGCTCCCTGGTTCCGCAGGGAGGAAAACACAGGTGATAACAACCACAACTGCAGTGACGCCTGACTGAATGCGGTCTCCAGTCCTAACGAGCCCCTCTTGCCGCCCCTTCCCCAGTGAGTGCTTTCAAAAGGCTGGTAATAATCTGGAGAAAATCTCCCAGTTTGTGCTATTTTGTATGAGCAAATGCTGTTTCCTGGTTTGTGCTGTGCTTTTTGGCTGCTGTGTTTTGGTGATATTTAGCAAGAAGTGTAACCCACGTCCAAGGATGCTTGGTAGGCATACACTGCCCAACTTCCCCAGGCTGCCGGCTGAGCTCTCCTCCCAAAGGCTTCAGACTGCTGGGATCAAATGGGGAGAGGCACCGAGAGCAGCCAGTCATCTCAACTCTACTTCCAACAAGTCAGCGTGAGCTAGAGAAAAGACTAAATACATCCTGGGCAAGCAATTACCAAGCTAAGTGCCATCTGCAGGACTAAAACCTGTTGTTCTGAGAGCAACAGAGCTGGCACAGCCGCTTTTCTCCTGAGCTGCATCACGAGGCTGGAACCTTCAGTGTCCAACAAGGTGTAAGCTCTAATGGAAGCTTTTCCTCGTGGGCAACCCATTCAGGAGGTCTTCTGCTCAGATTTTCCAGTGTCTAGTAAGGGCTGCCTGCACAACTGTCATCTTCCATACCACCTGGGGTAGGAGATAAATATGGATCTCCTTCTTTTCACCAGGCTTTTAAGGGATGAATATGTTGCAGACCACTGTTTACCCATCAAATGTGCCTGGAATTCAGTAGTAGCTTAAAAAACAAAATCCAGGCAGGAACTAAGACAGCACAGACAGGTATCTAATAAGCCTTTTTCCTTAGGAAACAATGCTAGTGAGATGCAAATAAAAGAACTCACAGGTAGACATCACAGAAGTGTGGTTACCAAGTGCAGCTTTCCCACATAAACATTGAGAAAAAGCTGAAGCAGAGGTGCAAGCTTGAACACACTGATCTGAAAAACAATTTTTACTCTTTTGATGGAATTTTTGGGGTGCCAAAACCAGGAAAATACCAGTTCTGAGCAGCATTTGCTTGAATTCATCTTGAAACCCGAAACAGTTTGTTACTGGTATAACCAAGCGATGTTGTCGTGCCCACATGCAGCATGTACCCAGCTATGCCGTCCATTCACACATCCCTGCTGCTCACCTCGCTCTCGTGTACGTTATAATTTATCAATCCACATGTAATTATCTTTCTGTTGCAATGGCACCTTAAGTACTTGTTTCCCTTTACTCCGAGGTGGCTCACGAGCGCTGTAAAACACCAGGCTGCATCTTCCAGCTCCCGAGCGCTCCACGCCAGCGTGCTGCTACATAACTGCTACCCGCGGTGCCTGTGCATGACTCCGCCGTAACAGGGCTCAGGGTACCAGCCAGCTCTGATCCAGCAGCATGGATTACACACACACACCCCTCAGGAAACTACCACAGGGGATCTTCAGCCCAGGCAAGAACTTCAGCGCTGCCACTGCAACACAAATCAATCGCTCCCTTTTCCAAGCAAATTGCGAAGGACAAGATGAAACTGCAGAAAGAACCTGGGCTCCAGGAGCTCAGTGGGGGCTGCAGTCCATCTCAAGCCCTTGTGTTCCTTCCATGAAGATGGGCTGGTTCTTATTGGGTAACCCAGAGATGCTGGGTTGTGCCAGGCAGCTGCCCTGCAGGGTGACAGCCTTGCTGCCTCACCTGCAAAGACACGGTCACCCTGCTTGGGCTGTGTTCAAAGGTGGCAGCATCTCCCGTGCTACAGGGCAGAGCTGTGGGTTGGGTGAAGCCAGATTTCACCCTCCCAGCACCAGGCAGGACCTGCTGAGCAGGGCTGAGGACAGGTCATGAGTCCTCACCACTGCACAGCTCTACCAAAACACCTTTGTGGTGGCAGTCTGCTGTCTCCTTGATGCAGGAGTGGGGTCCAAGCAGACCCCGAAAAGCCTGGCTGGTCTCCACACCTTGGCAGAGCCCCAACAGGGCTTCTAAGTGTCCTGCCCATGAGCAGCAGCCACAGCGGGCAGATTGGCAGTCGGGCCCTTACATCTTCAAGGTGCCCACACATGCAGTGGATCAAACACGTCCCTCTGCAGCCTCTCTGTCCAGCACTGACAGGAGAAGCAGGAGCAAGGAGGGGGGATTGCAAACCACAATGCTTGGGTGTTTTCTGCTTCCCCTTTCTCCCAGGATGAAACCCTTCCCACACAAATTGTAGGCTGTAAAGATGGAGAGACAAATGGCATGTGGAGAAGGAAGCAGTTTATCCCCCCTCTGCGGATGAGGAAACCGAGGCAACAGGTCCCATTAGAGCAAGACAAAAATCTAGTTTTCTTCCACCTTTCCCCTGAGGAGAAAAATGCATTTGCTTCACCCTGGTAAATCCTGAACCATCTGGTATTTCCATCATTACCGAAAGCCCATCAACACACAAAGTCCCCACAGAGACCATTCCACCTGGCAGAGCCACCACGACAGAAGCTTGGCACCCAAGAGGGAACGAGTCCCACACTTTCACTCTCTGGTCTCCCTTGAGCCAGAGAAGAGAGGGTGGGCTTTCCATCTTTCCTGAGGGATATATGTCAGGAAAGCAGAGGAGCACATGGAGTCCAGCAACAAACTCCAGGCTCTGGCAGCCCTTTAACTGACTTTAACGGGAGTCTTGGCTAAGGAAAAAGGGCAAGGATTTACTCCCAGCATGACAACCAAATATAGGGACATACAGAAGACAAAACCCCAGAATGAATTCACCTTTAAAAGGGTGAATTCAATTTGACGTGTTGTCAAGTTAAATTTAGTGTTCCCAATTCTATCTCACTGCTAAGTTTGAGGGGTGATGGTAAGCCCTCAAGACGCACCTATTTTAGCTGTTTGTAAACATAAGACAGAGGCATTTCCCTGCATCGTTCATTTCACAGAGAATGATTTATTTCCTCCCGAGATCCTGTGTACCTTCCCCATTCCCTTGAGTATTGCTGCCAGTTTACAATTTTTCTCAGTACTCCTAAGTTCTTCGTTTCACCTGTACTTTATCATCCCCTTTTCTCTTTCCCTCCCCTCTTTCTGTCCCTTCACAGTGCACTATTTTGATTTCAGGGTCTACGAATCACCCCTCTTCCAGCCACTCTTCTCTGGACTGCTAATATGCTGCCTATTCCTTTGGAAAAAAAGTCCTTTTCAATTTCAGTTCACTTTCATGCAAGAAACAGTTGCAGAGCTTGTTTGTTTGCATTAATTTCTGCAAAACTATCAACTACTTCAATTCCACCTTCTTTTTCTAACACAAAGAAGTTGCGCAGGAAACAAAAGCCAAGACGACTTTGGCAGCCCACAGTCTGCTAAAAAAAAAAAAAAAAGGGGGGGTTGTAGGCAAAAATACATATTAAAAATTCTCAAGACCTAGGTATATCTTTGCTCAGCACACAAAAGCAGATCATTCAACCTTCCAGCGACACCAGATTGTCCTATATTGCCTTTAAACTACATGCAGTACGGATACACTTTCCTACCTCCGTATGTTGCAATGACTAATAATAGTCCTGTGGTGTAGCAGAACTGAATGTCGTTTGCATCAATACATCCAGGAGTCTGCCTGATTCGTAAAGGTCATTTGTGAACACAGAACAGTATCAAGGCTAAAACTGCAGCCTAAGAAAAATCACCTGAAAATGGAGAAGACAACCAGCTAGCTGTTCCAGAGCGCTACATCCCATCATGGACCTAACTCTGGCTACCACAGGGAAAAAGTTGGCTGGTTTTGACTAAAAGACACCCGCATCCACATCCTAGAGAAACTTAATTCCTGCCTTGGTCCATGAGCTTATGTCTCGGTGAAGAAACAAACTCCAAGCTGACTCCTGGGGATGGGGAGCCCCAGTGAGGGGCTCCAGCCCAGCTTCTCCCTGGAGCAGCGTGTGGCCCAGCTGCGGTGACGCACTCGGGGAGGAAAAGTCAGGATTGTGGCAGCGACTTCATCGCTCTGCTGCCACGCTTTGCTGGGAAGCCAGCGTTGGGGAGCTCACCGCATGTAAACACTTGCAAGAAGTTGAAATGAGACTCGGTAACTCCCCAAGTCAGTGCCAGCACTCCCAGTTAAGCAAACTTTGCAGCAAGCATGGAGTTGCAGAATGCCTTTGCAGGAGGCAAGGGGATATGTCTGGTGTTTTCCAGCAATACAACCCATTTCTCTCCTTCTGACAACCATTTGAAGGCCAACAGCTCAAACTTCCCAAATCCTGATGTTGCGTAACTAGAAGCAATGCCATATGTCAGCACACTGGCTCTGTGCAGGAGACAAGAGAAAAGTGGCAAAGGGGCAGGGGGCTACCCTGCACCCTGGGACGGGGCTGCTGCCAGCAAAACCCACCCATGCAGGCCCAAGGTGCCCTCATTGGGATTGCCCTTGGGGTGCCCGGGCAGCTGCAGGCCTGGAGAGCACCTGCATGGGGGAGCAGGAGGGAGGGAGAGGGGCAGGCAGGGATGCGAACACGGGGTTATTCGGGGGAGCAAGCAGCGGGGGAGGTAAGCAGGGGCAGAAGAGCAGTTAGGGCAGGGGGCAGGCAAGCAGGGAAGTTGCTGCCGGGGGCAGGAGGACAGGGGCAGGCAGGGGGCAGGCAAGGGAGCTGCCGGGGAAGGGGAGGCAGGGCCCGGCTGTGCAGCCCGGCGGTACCTTCTGTTGCCGGCGGGCCATGTCGGTGGGCTGCTTGGCGTTAAAGGGGTAGGCGATGCAGCGCATGACGAAGACGTAGAGCTGCAGCTTCCTCTTCCTCTCCTCCTCCTCCCGCTGCAGCCGCTCCAGCTCGTCCTTCTCCTTCTCGCTGGCCACCGAAGGGCTGGGGCTGGNCGCCTCGCGCGCGCGGGCGCTGGCCGCGGTGCTGCAGGGCGGGGGGCGAGGCAGCGAGCGAGAGGCCCCGACGCGCATGCCCGGTGGGAGCCGACGGGGCGCGGCTCAGCCC
>VXBJ01000825.1:763244-774109 GCA_013400055.1 Nycticryphes semicollaris
CGCCGCCATGGGCTTCGCCTTAGTGGGGCAGCGGGGTGCTGGGGGGTTGTCTGGCCGCGGGGTGTGCTCCTGCTGGGGCACCGACGTGTCCTCGGTGTCCTCAGAGACACCACTGTCTCTCAGTGTCCCCATAGCCACACAGAGACACTGCTATGTCCTTGGTGTCCCCACAGCCACACGCAGACACCACTGTGTCCTCAGTGTCCCCAAAGGCACTGTTGTGTCCTTGGTTCTCCATAGATACTGCTGTCTCTCGGTGTCCCCACAGCCCCACCCAGACACCACTGTCTCCTCAGTGTCCCCACAGATGCTGTTGTGTCCTTGGTGTACCCACAGCCCCAGAGATCTCTATGCCTACTGCGTGCCCGCGGTGTCCCCATAGACACTTCTGTGTCCTCAGTGTCCCCATGGCCACTAGTATCTCTCAGTGTCTCCGCAGCCCCATGCAGACGCTGTTGTGTCTTCAGTGTCCCCAATGACACCACTGCATCCTCAGTGTCCCCACAGCCCCATACAGACACCGTTGTGTCCTCAGTGCCCCCCCAGGCATGTACAGCCACTGCTGTCTCTCAGTGTCCCCACAGCCCCATGCAGACACTGCCATGTTCCCCCAGCTGCGTGAGCCACACAAATCCCTGCAGACTCCAGGCTCTCGGCAAGTTTGCTTTCCAACAAGCGGCTCTTCTTGCACCTCAACACCACTAAAAATCTTAATTGAAAAGCGATACTGCTAATAAATATTTCACCCGAGTCACTAATTATTACATGTGTAATGATACCATGGAGCTCTGCTTTGAAGATTACCTGGAGCGAGCTGAGGACTTCAGGGGCTGCTCCGAGGGATGAATCAGTGAAGACGTCGTGTGCGTTCAATATTTTAATTTTTGGCGATTTTCAGGTCTGTTTGAGACTTCATTTGCGCTTACGCGTGTATTTGTGGTGGGTAGGTGTTTTCAAGGTTTGTTTTTTTCTGCTCAATTAGCAGCGCTTCTTTTGTAAATGTCAAAATAGCTGTCACCTGTGATACATGTTAATAATTGTTTGTTTCGCTTTGGGGGAGAATAGGTAAACATCGACTCCTGGTGATGGGGCTGTGAGATTAGCTCTTGGGGGGGGAGAGACGGCTGCTGTGTTTCAGGTTTGTCACATCAGCTGGCCTTTCTGAGCTCCTTGCCCACTTCCAATTAAAAGTTCAGTGTAGCAGATGAGCCTGGAAAAACTTCAGGGGCCTGCATTTCCGAAAGCCACGAGGAACAGCTGAAAAATTGTCACAGAGAGGAAAAAATGGCTTTTAGACTTCCCTGCTGGAGCTGTGCCACCCTGCATGTCCCTTGGGGTGACATGCAGGAATAGCCACGCTTGGTAACCGGGCTCACTGCCACCGCCACGGGAGCTCCTTCTCCCACAGGGACACTGGGCAGCACAAGGAGAACCAGTGGCTGGTTGTAGCCCTGCAGCTGTGCATGCCATGGTGTGGGAAGTCCTGGGGATGCTGAGTGCCCTGTGGGCAAGAGCAAAGTCATAAACTTCCTGCAAACAAAATTTTCCCCGTGGTCCCCAGTGAGAATCCTGCTTCAAAAGGCTGGGATTTGGAGCCTCGCACTCCTGGCACTGCACGGGGACATCTGTGGCTCAGTCTTCTTGGGACCAGTCCCATGGAGGGCACCCTGTCCCAGGACATCAGAGTGAGCTCTGCAAGGAACAATCATTGAACAGCCCAGAGCCTGCAAGGATGCCAGCTGTGGGGCGGACCCAGGCCCTGTGGGGTGTGGATGGGCTCCTACAAATGCCAGGTGCTGGCACACACCGACATGCCAGGCAAATACAGCTCCAGACCTGTTTTCACACGTTGTGGTGTTGGGACACAGAGGCTGGGCCAAGTTGAGGTTAGGAAAAGGTTTTTCAGCCCTTCTCAGCGTCATTTCACTTCATGCCATCCTATTTATTATCCCTCAAAAGAAACAAATAAAAGTACCGTGATATCACTGCTGTGATGTGACTAGCTCTCCTCACCCAAGGGATGTGTCATGTAGTTGCGCTGCCAGTCCCTCGCGATGGGGACAGGTTGTACAGCAGCTCCTCAGTGCCATTTTGCCTTGCACACGTGTCCTAACATGACTAACGCAAGGATGACTACTACAAAGGTGGCGGGGACTTCTCAAAGATCTCTTCCCCAGTAAAGTTCTCTTATTTTTTAAAGTCTCTTTTGAGGTTTTTGAAATTGATGTGATTTTCATACTACCCAAACTTGTTGCCCTGACTCCAATTTTGCAGTTGTGCCAACTGCAAAGGCAGAAAAAACAGAATCAATTACCCCAGTGCCTATAATGGTGTTATCTATAGGTAATGCCACAACAGTGGAGAAGCCTTTGGTTTTGAGGTTTATTGTACTTTCTTCGACATAAGGCTGCCAGTGCTCTCCATTATAGTTTAGGAAGTGGATGTTGGAAAGCTGCAGCTCTCCGCCTTCCCTGTCCCGGACACGACAGCAATGAAACTCTCTGAGATGATCAGAGGGTAATTGGACTGTTTTTATGAAAGGTTTTCTTTCCACAGTGATTGCTCTGAACTGTTTAGGTGGTTGGAAGTGCTACGGATAACTCTGCAGAGGTGGATTCGCTGGAGGAAAGCAGCTGGGGATGACAGAAGCAACTTTTGCTGGTAGGAACATCACAGACATTCCGGATCTATCTATAGAGACAGATTGACTTTCCTGACAGATTGTCAGAAAAGATTTCTTAAATTAATTGATGCGAAATAGATACATACAACCACCCAAAAAAATGTTTTCTTCTTTAGGAGCTTTCAGAATTATATTTATCCTTTAGTGGGTGAGATTTTGCTCACTGGAGAAATTGGATAAGCTTGAAAGGGCCAGACGAGACATCCAGGTATAGATTAGTCAAGGTCCATCTGGAAGTGCTGCTGGTCCAGGGGAGCAGGGACACATGGCCCTCAGAGCAACCAACACTTTCTCTTTCCTTGATTCACACAGCTGTGTTTTCCCAGTGGCTAAGTCCGAATGTACAGTTTCAACATTAATGTTTTTTTCCTGAATAAATCAAAAAACAAGCTCAAAAAGTCTCGGGCTTCTTGCTTTCTGTTTCCAAATGCCATTTTTGTCCAGAAAGGTGGAGTCCCACTAACACATATCCCGCTTACAGGTGTTTGCATCCTAACTAAACCAGCACTATTACGGCATCTCCAGCTGCAGGAAAAATACCTCCTGCTGACAGCAGGAAGAGTAGGATTTGCAACAGCTTTCAGTGTTAGCCTCCCCACACCGCTCTGTGGCACTTTTTGCAGGAGCTGAGGGCTTCCTCGTTGGTGTTGGAACATCCTGAGGATATATTGCTCTGTTAAACACAGGAATGACACACGAAGCCTGAATTTTGCATCTGGAAAGATGATCTGAAACACAGGGCCGGGTGAGCCAGCAAAGCAGCCGCGCAACAGGCACAAGAGTCCGGCATCGTGCAGGAAGGGAAGCAGCGCAAGTGGAGCGATCATAAAAATTATGTGTGCCTAACTTCCAGTGGTAATATTTCATGGTGGGTAATTGTGTAATTACCCATTATGAGTGGGTAAATGCAGACAAATGAGAGCATTAGCTAAGTCATTTTTGACATTATATTGGCGTATATTGCTGTTTGCTCAGGGTACTAGAACAGAGGCTGTTTGGGTTAAAAGGATGCGTAATGTTGGGCAGCTTGTTTTCAAGATGCAGCACAGCTGCACAATCCGTGGCCCTTCCTTGCTTATCACTTTGGAGCAGGCTCCAGGAGGTTTCAAAAAATCTGCCCCTATTTGTTCCCAGCATCACAAATTAATTGCTTCTCCTAAAACACTTTCCAGAATAATTACCTAATGAGATCCAGAGTGCCTGCATAGCCAACTCTCTCGCAGGTTCCAGTAAGAGGCAATGCACCCTGTGTGGGAATACTGGACCCTCATGCCTGCTCATGTTTACACGACAAACACGGAGCAGCAAACACACACTGGTCCCATAGTACCTGAGGTTCTCACCTCAACGGCTGGAGCCACAGCAGCTGCTGAAAGGAGATCTCAGGTGGCCTCAGATATTGGAAGCAGCCTTGCCTGAAGAATATTAAAAGTATTTTATGAAAGGTTGCAAATTTGTTTCCATTTTGTAGGGTGTCATAGGGAAGAACCTGCTGATATTAGAAAAAATCACTGCTGTAGCATTCATATCCCTCTCCATTTATCCCCATTAGATGGGGGAAATCAGTGTAGATAATGATTTGTGGAAATGACTGTAAAGGAAAGCAGAGCTGAAGCAGAGGCCCTTGCTCTGGAAAGAGAGTGCCTGTGTACGTGGCACTGGCTCCTGTGGCCCTGCCTTCTCAACCAGGCTGGCAGGACCCAACAGTTTGGAAGAAACCCTCGGAAAGACTAAACTCCATTTCAAGCAGCCATTTGGGAGAGCTTAACTGAATAGCTCCCACAGGGAGGCTCACATTTGCATGAAAAACAAACAAATCCGCTGTCTTTTTATTAATCTTGGTTAAAGGCCTGAATGAGAATATTTATGAAAGCTGGAAGCAATTAGCGCCTCTGTAAAATCTATGTGCATCGATGGCAGCGAGTCATGGAGATGGTCTAGAAGGGAAAAGAGAGAGTAAAGCACATTTCTTGTGCTGTTTAGTCTCCCTCATGGCCATGGAAAGTTGCTTGCACTGAACAAGAGTTTGGGAAGGTGAGGTGACCCTTCAGGCTGCTGGTGCTGGGACACTCACTGCATCTCCCCACTGGTCACCTATCGTTCCCAGTAGCTCCCATCCCCAACCCAGCTGAGACAGTGTTGATTAAATGAGCCAGGGATGATTTGCCTTCTACCTGCAGTATGCTGGGGATGGATCTCAAAATGCTGGAGGGGTGTGCAGGGACCCGGGATGGGCTTCACCCTCATGTTGAGACCAATTGGATGAGCAGAGCAGCTCCTGATTTTGGCTGATGTAGGGGTGAGCGTGGTGCTGCCCAGTGCCAGCCACCTGGGAATCACGCATCGCCTGCTGGCTGCTGCTCTCGGCACGTAGAGGAGTCCAACATCTGCGATCATTTCTTCTGCTGGCTGTTACTCACCACAACTCCGTCCCTTTGGCAAAGTGCCATCAAAACCTGAAATAAGCGTTTGCTCACCTGTACCTCTTGTTTTGGAAAAGCAATTTTGCAATACAAGTCTGAATTTTGTATGGCAGCAGGCGACACAGGAAGGGGAAAAAAGGCACAGAGGAAGTGGCAAAGAATCTACTTAAAAATATCTTTCACTTCATAAACAGGAGAAATTTCAGCAGCAAGTGAAGTAGGAAGCAGAGGAGCTGCTGAGGCCCAGCCTGGCTTAGATTGTGCAACAAGTAGTGCTGAGTAAATGGCATCTTCTCCCAAGGACTGGCTGTGATGTCCTTGGACACACACTCTGAGGAGCCAGACAGTGTGCACCTTGAAGCTGGGCAGATTAAAGAACAGCAGTTACGACACTGAGTAATGGGAGAGTGCAAGCAGGCAGGTTCGAGCAACTCATCCTTTCTTTGAGGCTTGAATAGAGCCCAGTCTGCGGCTGCAGAGTGCCACTGTGAAACACTGCTGCTCAGTAATAACACTAATTTACAGAGGGGAAATAGAAATCCTGGTGTGTCCTAGGCTCTGTTTGTTTCACCACTTCCTAAAATAGCACAGAAAACAATCCTCGTTTCTTGGTAACAGCGTTATATAGATTGCCGTGTCTTCCAAACAGAACAGCTTAAATTGGTGCTCTTTTCACCCCTTCACACACGCTCAGCTAATATTTACATTGGGATCCTGGCTGCACCAGGGCTGCACCAGGAGCAAAGCAGGGGCCAGGGAGTGCCGCTGGCCTTGCTTCACCCCTCAGCATCAGGGAGGTGCGGGATGAGGAAGGGAGGCACCTCGGGAGACCCAGCTCATACAGTTCTGGGCAGTGCAAAAGCCAGGGTGATGCTGCTGCAGTTCTGCATTTCTCTTACCAGAGCTATAGAATCTGCTCAGCATCCTCCCTGCCCTGCGCACAGAGTATTCACAGCACAGGGCTCGCTGAATTACAGCATGAGCAAGAAACTTTCCTTTCTTCAGCAAATTGCCACCTCAGTGGGTAGCTTCCAGTCAGCTGAGGGTCAGTTCCTTCTCTGTGGTGGGACTGGTTATCTGGGTCCTGCTTGGTGGCAGCTGCCCACTGGGGACTGCCAGAGCTCGACTGCCAGGAGAGATGGAGTGCCCCGTGCCACCCACACCACCGGGAAACTGGGGCTTGCAATGAGGTCACCTCCTAATCTATTTCTGGGTAGTGTGTTTGAAGATGCTTTGGGAAAGCGTGTCAAGTCCCTCAGAAACGTCATTTGAGCCATCGTTCTCCCCACCCTTGCAGGTGCTGGGTGCTGCTCTCCAGACCTGATTAGCATTTGCAGGAAACTGAGAGCTCCCACAGCAGCCAGGCTCCGGAGTCAGAAATAGCCGCGTGTGCTGAGGTAGGAGTGCCAGTTCCACCCTGTAACTGGATTTAGACACGCTGCAGCCACTGCTGTGGGGGGGGTGCTGGTGGCTGGGTTTGGAGCAGCTCTGGCCTCCAGAGGCAACCCTGTCGCTCCCCAGCTCTCTGCCTCCCACGGTCCCCCTGCGGGAAGGAGACAGCCAGCACATCAGCTTTGGTGGCTTCTGTGCCTTGAGGCTGATGCTCCTGATGTGCTCCCTCCCAGGCACCTGCTATTGCTCCGAGGCACTGGGAGAGCAAATGCCGCAGGGAGAGAAGGGGTGATGCATGATGAGAGGCACACCAGGGCAGAGGAGGAGAGGCTGAATTGCCTTCTTGGGTAACACAGGGCAGGAGTGGGGAAATTTAACCACAGCATCGTGGGAGATGCGCTGCATGCCCTGGGCTCCCACCGCCCAGCCGCTTTCCCCCCTGGGCTCGGGCAGAGCCTGCTCACCACCTGGGATGTGCTTGACCCTGCCTCCAGTATTTGCAGCCTCTTCGTAGGGTTTATTACACCAGGTGCTAAAATAAATAACACTGAATTAGCCTGGCCCAGCAGGGCCTGGAAGAAGGCAGACTTGATGTCTGTGGCTACTCAGCGAAATCCACAAGAGAGACGTTTGTCTCCGCTTTCTGGCCAGACTGGCAGCATCACATCCGTGTCAGATTCAGCACCGAAATCCTTTTCCAAACACTACTGAGAGGATTGTAGCAATATTTTGCTGCCCAATCAACGCTAGCTCTCAGCTTTCGAGGCGTCTATAATTAAAAACGACTGAGGCTTATTGCAGATAGGAGGACCACGGGAGATTTATTAAATGCACCCTACTCTGCTAGCCCAGAGCCTGAAATAATTGCAGCTGATCTATTCCAGCATGCAGAGGGCTCCTACAAAACCTGGGCTGGATTGCTGTTGCCATTCAGTGCCTGATTGCCATCCCCAGGGTCACTGCAAGTCAAGGTGCATCTATTTACTTACTTTTAACTTTCTCACGGTAGTTTTTCAACTGGTCCTTACATTTCAGGAAAGCAGCCAGAGAAGGTAGCAATTGATTTTTAACAATTATGCTCTGGCTGAGTGATTGCTTCTCTGAATGTGCAGTACTCCCACTGCCAAGGAAATAACTCCTAATTTCTACTAGTCTTTGAAGTGTCTTTATTCTGGAAAGGGTGATTTTACTGGTCTTCAACAGATCACTAAAAACATCCAACTAGTGCTTTTTTTCACGGTAATTGTGAACCCTTAAATTTCCCTTCACACGAGCCACTTCCCCAGGTTTACAGAAGTGACAAGATGGGATTCCTCTGGGGCCATGAATCTCACTTTTTAGTAAACAGCCCAATCATAATGAATGCCTCAGAGTCACCATTTTAAAATAAAGGCATTATCAGTACCGCAAAAATCTATGTGAATTAATATGTAATATCAGTAAGTAGGACGCTCGAGCAGTATTTCAGGCACAGAATAAATATTTAATGATTTCTGTTCCAAATTTAGTGTGAAAGTGATTTAAATGCACAGCATGCTCCCTGCTTACATATCAACAATTTGACACAAATACCAGCCGGCTGGTCGCGTGCTTCCCAGCGATTCCACTCGGGAGCCGTGGAGCATCCTCGCCGGTGGTACGAGCATGGCTTGCAGCACTTTGAAATTTCTCTGCTATTAATTCAGCAGAGGAGCAGCTCACACATGGCAAGCAGGCTCCATGCTGCTCGTCAGGACTTTGCTGTTGCCATGAAACAGGATGCAATTAACATCCAGCTCGTTGAGTGTCCCATCCAGGAGCTTGGCCATAGCTGGCAAGAGCAAAGGTGTTTGCAGAGGCAGAGGGTGGGGGGATTTACTCGAACTGAAAGCTCACACACCACAAAAGGGGCTGTTTCTCCTATGGTTGTTTTGGAAATGATGGTGAGTGTCTTGCCACACCAAGGCCCATTGGGAGGAGAGTGCTTGGGTCCCTTCCCGAGCTGTTCGACAATTGCTGGATTTACTTGAGTTTTCTCAAAGGAATTCCTCTTTGGAATCGTTTTTTAATTATTGGTGCAGGCAACAACACAACCAGGCTCCTTGTGGAATTTCTAGAGAGGTCCTCTGGGAAAGTTTTAGACTCCTACAATTTAAAAGAGGTAAAAAGCTGCTTTTAATCAATCCCAAGTTTGATGAAAAAAAGGAAAACTTCAACCGGACAAAAGAACAACATAAAAAGAAACTCAGCTTGATGCTTTTCACTTTGAATCACTTAGATATTTCAGCATCTCAGTTACATGCACAGTTTGATGGATAGGTTAGAAGGGCAGCACCAGGGCACTACAATGTAGATCTGAAGAAGCCCGTGGCTGTGGTTTCACTGGTAGAGGCTGCTGCCTTTGGGAGACCTGGGGCAACTTTGGAAAGTTGCTGAAGAACAATGTTTGACTTTTTCCTCTCCGTTTGCTGCAGGCTGGCAGCCAGCTCTGACGAGGGGCTGCCACGGGGTTCTATCTGGTACCCGCAGGCACAGCCCTGCTGCCGCATCACCCTTCCCGCGATGGGCTCTGCCTTCCCAGGCAAGGCAAATGAGAAAGCTCTGTCATAAAATCCCCATCCTGAGTCAGGGATGCACTCACTGAGATGAGATGCACCTGACCCAGGCTCACAGAGAAATGCAGCCAAATACAACCCCGGTAAAATTACAGACCGATAAAGCTGCTGAAGTTTGTGCAGAGAAAGCGATTTTCCCGAGCAGTGAGAGGTCTGGGGCTGTACTGCTGTGTGTGATGGCTGTGCTCACACTGCTTGTTTTACGAGCTGGTAAAGCAACTGCTGGGTGAATTTGTCCCTTAAAAGCATATTAACTCAGGGAAATATGCCTCTTTACACCATGGAAACCTCCTCTAATAGTTCGATTATACTTGGATTCTCTAATTTACTGATGGGAAAGTTGCTGAGCTGCACAGATTTGAGCTTTCTAAGTAATTTGACATCTCTGTACATGATGTCACACAGCAGCAGCAACAGAATGGGCAGGTTTGATGTAGGTTTTGAAAGCATCAGTTTGGATCCCTTCCAAGCGCTTGTGCAGTGTTAGCACTTCCCGTTACTCCCCAAGTTGCAAACAACATCTTTCAGGTTAGATGCAAAATTTTCTCCTTCACTAAGAAACTTGGTCCTGTCAGGCATTGTGTATATATATATATACACATGTAAAGGAATATTTCTACATGTAGAGTGATGGTTAAGAGGATAATAATACCAGTAAAATTGCTGTACAACTGTCTCAGCCTATTACTTGAGAAGATCATGTTCTTTGTAATGATCCCGGGACACTACTAATTTTAAATAAATTATAAGAAAGATCAGATCACTTAACAAAAATAATTTTCCTGTATCATGGTGTCTGTGGTACAAAGGACCACCTTCCTGCCTTGGTGCTGGGCGAAGCTCTGAACTGAACACCATTTGTGGAGATATTACACAGAAACAGAAAAGATCCTGTTTAACAGCAAATCAAGCTGCAACAGGTAGTCAGCGTCACAGGACATAATTTTTTCAGGTTGCAGACTTGCTGAGCTTCTTCTACCACCACCCTCATCCAGGGCATGGCTCGTCCTACAGAAAAATCCTGTTGCAGCAGGTGGTTTGCAGCAGCTGGTCTGTGATACCGGCAAAGCCCTAGTATGGAACAGGGACAGCCACTCCGGTCTCCCAGTGCTAATGTATCTCTCCCCATCTGGCATTGCCTGGAGGGCTGCACATGGTCTGGGTACAAGGGCATCCCAGCTTCCAGTCACAAGGGTGCTGGGTTTCCAGGACACCTACCAGCTCCCCACCCATCCTGGTGAGAGCTTCTCCACCTGGACCCTGTTTGCCCTCTGTGTATCTATCAATCAATCAATCAATCAATCACACATCTTTAGGACAAATCCTAAACTGCAGCAATTTTGCAGAGCCAGGCTTCATTTCTCTGACAGGATTGTGCTGATTGAGACAAAGCTTATTTCTTCCAAACAGCAGGTTTTGAAGAGCGGAGCTGAAACACTGTTTGAACACTCGTTGCTTTATTGGCCTCGCTGGCATAATCTCTGGCAAACTGATTTACAGCAGCCGTTTTCCTGCATGTAGAGCAGGGGGACAAAGTCTGTGAGCCTCCCTGGAAGCTCTTTGGCTGCATGGGTAGAATAAAAACCACCCCAGTCAGACCCATGCCATTACAGTGGGATATGGGGTAAGGATGAACAAAGTAGTGCGGTCCTCGGATGGGCTGGGATTGAGATGGAGAGACACCCGGATGCACAGCACAGCCTGGCTCCGTCAGAGACATCTGGACTGAATCTGCTGGAAGATGGAAAAACAGCCAAAATATCCACCCCCCAC
>VXBJ01000825.1:774144-868923 GCA_013400055.1 Nycticryphes semicollaris
TGGCCAGCAGGCAGAGGGGAGAAGCAAAGCACCATTGCTCACTGGATTTCAAACAGCTGGAAAAAGGCTAATATCAGCTAAACCCTGCAGCTCAAAGCGCTGGGGGAGGTGAGCTGCTCTCCACTAGGAATAACCATAACTACAAAAAACTGCTGGCAGACTCACAAGTCACAGCAGGAGCCAGCACTAGTGTCACCCAGGCAAGCTGTCCCTGAGCAGA
This sequence comes from Nycticryphes semicollaris, assembly GCA_013400055.1. NCBI lineage: Eukaryota > Metazoa > Chordata > Aves > Charadriiformes > Rostratulidae > Nycticryphes > Nycticryphes semicollaris. Next base: position 774,365 of record VXBJ01000825.1, read on the forward strand.
TTTTGTGCTTTGCCTTCTCCCTGTCGGATCTCAGCACCGTTCAGTGCTGTCCTCTGAATGCAGGGATGTGTCTGTCACTGCTGACATTAAAGATGAGTCCCAGAAGGATGCTCTACCAGTATGTCGGATTTACCTGGCTTGTACACACTCCCACCAGATCAGAAAGGCAGGGGCAGGAAGGCAGGGCCAGACCCGTGCAGAGGGGGAGGAAGATGCCCAGCCTTCCCTGCCCTGAGATGACAGGCCTGAGCTGAAATCGAAGGAAGCAATCAAGTGGTTCTTGGCCACAAGTGATGAGAATGGATTTTCAAGGCTGACTGCAGCCTTCAAACCTGAATCTCACTCAGTTATTCCTGACTGAACGTGCCTGCACTTCAACAGTGCCTTAGTTCAGGATCCCCAGTCCCCACGCATAGCCCTGCAGTGCAGGGGAAGCTGGCATAGCCACATAGTTTGTTAAATATTGTCCCAATCAAACACCGTGTGCTGTCTTTTCAGCTTTTTGTCTGGGTTTGGCTCCCAGTTCATTGCAGCTCTTTCTGCTAGGCAGCGTCATACACTCCCTCTGCCCAGACCCGTGTAGGCTCTGGTCAAGCCACCTCTTAAGAGACAATAAATTATACTGAGGTATCAAAGATGCTAAATTCCGGATTGTTCAATCAGTGCTTGCCTGGCTTCCTTGCACTGTTTTGTGTGAAGCTCTACAACACTGCAAATTCATCTTTCTTTTATATAATTTTTCTTACATTTGAGATCGCATGTTTCTCTGTCTACAAATACATAAACCAATAAATGTGTCGTGTTTATTTCTAGCCTTCTGACTGTCCTTTTAAAGGTTGAGACCTTTAAAAGACTTACAGGTGTAGATGACTGAGACAGCAAGCTCTCACAAGGCCACTTAATGTTTTCTGCCCTTCTCCTCTCTGAAATAGAAAGTGGGTGACTAGGTAAATATTGCTGCAGTTTATCAGGCCCTCTGAGAGAGCATGTCACAGCATCCATAAGCAGACTGCCTCTTGCTATCTAATTTCTCATGATAATTCATGGCCGAGGAGCTGCTGCTCCTGGTCCCCTCGTCAGAGCATCATCCTGGTAGGCAGGGAGAGCAGGGAGCAGCAGGCTGTCCTGGGAGTACTTCCCAACATCACTGCCACATGGGAGGGTACTTTTTGAGGGAAAGGCTCTAAAACTTCACCATCCCCAGCATTTATTGAGATTTACTGTTTCACCTGTTCATGCACAACCCCACACACACACTGGGGTGACGCGCCAGGGATCGGTGCCTACTGGGATGTGCAGCCCTCAATGGGGAGATGCGCTGAGCATGTCGATGCTGACACTCTTCAGGTGGCTGTGACAAAGACGACAACCCACCATTTCCCTCACAGGGAACTGCAACACCTTCCCCTTAGTGCTGATATCTCCAGCCTTTGTTGGTTTATTTTCTTTTCAAAACACGTGTCATCTTGTACTCTGCTCTGAGAGCTTCTCCCATTTCTGCTTTGCACTGGCTAAAGAACATCACGGGACCATTTTTCTTGTCATTTCGTTATCTTTTGGTTCTTTTTTCCCCCCACAAATCTCCCTGCATGCAGCTGCCTGTGCCTCGCCTGGCCGTGCCTTGCCAGCCAGCTCAGCCACTCGCAACTGGACATGGGACGATGTTTGAAATGGTGACTTGGCACTCGACCAGTCACGGAAACAGCTGAGACCACAGACATTTCTGAGATCCATAAGGAATAAAAAAAAAAAGCAGAAAAGCAGCAATTGCTGCTGCCTGTGATTTACAGGTACTGCGGGGGGCCTTGGCAAACCGCTCTCTTCATACAGCCACATTCACCCCATCTGGAAGAGTAATCAAGGGACACAGTCATCAAGGAATGAGCCGGCCTCTGAAAATGCAAATGTAACATCCATTCTTCAAAAATCTGGCACTACTCTTCAGTTTTTTTGCCTTTAAACATAAATCCAAGCACTTCTCTATATTAACAAAAAATTGCTTGATTGCAGCCCGTCAGAGGTTTCATTAGTGTTCTTGGTGCAGAAAAGCTTTGGGTAATTAACTTACGGGAAACTGGTGCTAAAAAGGGTATAAGATAGAAGTTTAATAATGCCACACAGATAATGAATCTTCCCTTAATGATGTACTGAATTTGTTCAACATTTTTAAAGCGTCTTGAAAGCTAATTTAATATGACAAGGATGAATATGAGTAAACAAAACATGAAATTTAGCGAGCAGTTGCCAGTCACACAGACACCTCTGTGGTAGTAGCTTCATGTCTCAGTCACTTCACCGGTTCCAACAGGTAGCTGAGTTTTTGATGGGTTGCACAGGCTCGGTGTCACGCAGGAGAAGACAGGACCACTCAAGAACTCACCTTTTCTTTCTCTAATTTCCACCTTTTTCTGTAACGCCATGATATTTGAAGTTACGAATCTGAATATGTGGTGCACCCTTAATGTACTGCAAACTTGAAAATCTCCTGGAGGTTTTGGATTTCGCAGCCAGTATAAAAGTCAAATTCGTAGGATGTTTTGCTGTATTAAAGTGAAGCAGAAGAAAACCCTGTGCTTTCCTGTATCCGGGTCTCCAGCTCATGTGCCCACGATGGCAAAACTGCAGTGACACTGACCATGGCACACGGGCTATGTCAGGGCAAGGAAGCGATGGAGGAAGCAGATGGATACTGAGCTGCAGACAGGAGTCTGCAAAAGGAGAAAGAGTGGAAGGGCTGACAGGCCGTGGCCATCCCATGCTTCAAGCACTCTCCGAGCCATCTGTCACCAAAACTGCTGGTTCCTTACAAACAAGGACCATCTTTTGTGGAGACTGCAGCACAACAGGCACTTTCAGGCTATGGTCCATCTCCTTTTATGATAGGTGTCTTAAGAGTGTCTGATAGCTCCTGCCTTAGCAGTCTTGATTTGTCTCCTTAGCTATGAAAGGAGCCCAGGGCACTAATGGAGATGGAGATGTTTATAATAATGTCTTCAACGTCAGGGGAGATGTATTGCATCCCAAAAGCCACCATTTCACTTGCTTCTGTGTTGTGCTAAGGCACTCTGTCTGACAAAACATTTCTCCTAATCACAGAACACATCCTATATTGCATCCATATCTTGAGGTGCCGAGGGAGAGATACCAATAGAAACAGCTTTGTCAAACCGCAAGATATGATCCATTTGTGTTTGACTTCTTCAGTGAATCTATACATTTCTGGACTGCAGCCATGCTGACATTTATTTCTGCAAGAATTCTCCAATAAAACAGAGTATCTGATATTAATGTGATTGACCTGCTGGCCTTGCTGAAGCTGCAAGGAAGTAGGTGTACATTTAATCAATTTTGCTGTGTATGTAGAGGTCATCATTGTGAGTGGCCTCCTGGAGATGCTGTTCACTTAGAGAAGATGATTTTTAGATTCCGATTTCATCTTCAGAATGCCAAACATCCAACAAATATCTTCCTATAAGAGCCTGTTGGGAAGGACCCTGATGCTGCAGATGCACACGGTGCTTTGGAAGTGTGGCTGCTTCCCTGCCTCCTGGGTACCATTAGCATCTGTCACTTGGCAGTTGGTCACTGCAGAGAGCACATTCAACACCGCTGCCTGCAGAGTAAGCTACAGTGGGCCATGTGAAAGATTTTGGTGTAAATCAAGAAGAGCACCATTCCTGAGAAGTTCAGTTCTTAGAAAATGCGTGGACTGCTGGACAAGAAGAGGAGGATGCCTGCAAGAGTTTGCTTTAATAAAATGCTTTTTTTGTATTTAGCACTAAAGAAAACTTAACCCAGTCTTTGGGGGTTTTGTTTTGTTGGGGGTTTTTTCTTAAGCAAATATGTAGCTTTCTATAAAAATTTTAATGTGAGCAGAGATGATGTTTGTGAAGTATTTTGTTTATTTATCTAATATCAGCCTGAACAGAGTATCTAACTATAGATTGACAATGCCCACTATTATCATATGTTTGTTTCTATGGCACTACTTTTTATGTCATTTGAACTGCAAGTTCCTAGCACAGGGTCTATTTTTATATTTTATATTTATACAGAACCTCATACAAGAGTATTACTAGAAAATAATTACAACCTAGTGACATAAATTAGCAGAGAACTAGTTATTTGGCTCCTGTGTGGAACAAGGAGTTATCAAAGCAGGTAGCCGTACCCTGGAAGACTAAAACTTCTCAAGAACATAAGATGTTATTCTCCATTTATTCATACCCTGAAGTACTATTTGTTAAGATTCAGACTGTGCAGTGTGAAGAAAATTGATGCAATTTATTTTAAACAATCTGACCCAAACGCAAAGAAAGACATCTCCATTGGAGAGGTAGGTGTTGTCTTCATGGCTTACTGGCCTTCACCTTCTGCTGAAATTACCAGCAGGGTGCATGACCAACTCATGTGCTATTCAGATCTGTTGAATTTTGCATTGGGAGCTTGTTATTTCAGAAAAGCACAGAACACCTGAAGCGCCTGTATTTGGGGAGGTGGTTAAAAAGGGAGTTCTCTCAAGTCTGGCACTGTGTATGGAATACAAGTCCCCAGCATCTGACAGATGCGAGAGGAGAAGTGGCACCCCAGAGAGGAAATATGCTCAGGACAACAGTCGCCAACCCTCCCAAACCCAGTTCCAGATCCATGATTCCAGGTATTCAGGAAAGGCAGCAGCCCTGGGGCCCACATCTGAGCACTGCATGAGCTGCCAGGTTTCCTTGCTCATCTCACTAATTTTTGGTAGAGCTACCATTGAGGTGAACACTCTTCCTCACCAACATGTCACAGAATCACAAAATGATACAGGGCTGGAAGGGACCTCTGGAGTTCATCTAGACCAACCCCCCGCTGCTAGAGCAGGTCCACCTAGAGCAGGTTGCACAGGAACATGTCCAGGCAGGTTTTGATATCATCACCTACCTCAAGAAAACATGCTGCCTGTCCAGCAGAAAATGCTCACCAATTTACAAATTAACCCCACGTAGAAAAGTCAAAGTCAGAAATCCCTGGCCCCGTTATCCCAACGAGGTAAAACTGTTTGCATCTTTGGGGCATCTGCTTTTCAGCAATAAATAAGCTGCTACTCATGTGAATGTGCTTATTCTCCCAGCCCAGCAGATGTGTGCAGCTCAGCGTGCTCCTCTGATGGAGGTGGAAGCTGGGGATGAAAATATGAGAAACTGCCCAGAGAGACCTGGCCAAAAGCAGGTGTCTTTGTATGCCTGTCAGCACCCACTGAAGCTCCAGAGTTTATTTCAGTTACCTAATGCAAAAACAAACAGCGTCCAACAAGACAGTATTTTCTCTCAGGCAGGGAGGAATTAACTCCAGGATGGAGATTCAGCCGTTCCTCCAGGAGCACAAAAGCAAGTGTTCATTATAACTCATGGAAAGCTGGAAAAAAAATCTCAACTCCTCACATATCTATTTGGTGCTTTGAAAAAAAAAGCCGGTTTCGTAATGCAAAACAATTAGGTACCAGAGGAAACTATGAAATAGAACTCAGCAAATACAGAAACACCTTGCGGGGTACTGCAACCAAAGCCTCTGAGTGCCCCAGTCCCTCTGCTGGCAAAGGATCCCTAAGATGGTTACAGAAATCAGATGTGTCTCAGAGAAACAATGAAAGGAACAATGTTTACATCTAAATAAACTAAAAACCAAACAAACAGAAAAGGGGAAAGTTGCAATTAGTGTAATTTGGAAATTAGAAACTGGATAAATTAGATAAGGGTTGGAAAAGTATACAAGAGATGGGCTACAGCTCCAGAGAAAAGAGCAGTAAGAAAATGTCTTTAAAATATATTAGGGATGAAGTGAAGCCAAACAATGTCTTTGGACTATTCCCAAATTGAAATTATAGAAATGGTAATAATTATGCAGAAAGGCAAATGTTTTTAATGAACAAATATTCCTGTTCTGAACCTGGGGAGAAAAACAACCACAAATGATGCATTCCCATCAGATGATGATGATACAACAATTTGCATAACAGCAGAAGTTCAGGGGGTAGCAAGCAATAGTTACAACAGCTAAGTGTCTGCACATCAGCAGTCTAAATAATTTGCACAGAAGTGTTTTGAAGAGAACTTACTGGGTTTTTTTTCTGGACTGCTAATGCTAGTTTTGTACAGATCATGGAGTACAGGCAAAATTACAGCAGGAGAAGAAAAGCTGCTACTTGAGGGAAAGCTGAATGATTTGCATATTGATCTTTGATCCCAGGGAGATAATGCATCCCAGAAAATGGGGAAGAAACTCTAGAAGCTAAAAATTAGGAAGGGATAATACCATTAATGCCTATCAAAAGGGGCTGATGAGGAATAGATCTTCTAAATCTAACTGGATTTTTTTCTATAATGAGATTACAGTTTTGCTTAATAAAGGAAATAGTGTTGATTTAAGCTTCTGTAAAATATTTGACTTGGTATTCCACAATGTAACATTCAAGAAGCCAGTTCATTACAAAATCAACATAGCACATAAAGTGAATTAAATACGAGCTAAAAGAATTACCTGTCCAAGACCAGTTGATGTGAGTATGTTTCAAGTGGGTTCTCCACAGAAAGCAGTTTGTGCCCTTGAGCCAGGCCATGTTTTACTGGTTACCTAGAAAAAAATACATGGAATTCTGTCAGATCCAACTGGGGCAAGTGATGAGCAGTGGAGGATGCAGGGGCAGGCGTCCTGCTTGGCTGAATGGAATGAAACTGTACATTTTATTTTAGTTGTAGGTAAGAAAGAGATTGTGGCACTTGTGCTGGGCAAGAATGGGGATGTGGCAGAGCAGTACTCAGGAGATCAGCTTCTGAGAGAGATTTGGGTCTGAGGATGGGTAATTAGGTATAAAAAGACTAAAGGGCTAATACAAGGACACTGAGACAATTATTTCTGAAATACTGTGTGGCAGAAGAGCACACTCGTAAATGCTGAGGTGGGTCTGCTCACAGTGGGAATGTTTCCATCAAGCTTTGCAGTGAAAAACAGGATCTTTTATTAGAGCACAGCTGGAGACTGCAGCCACTGCAGGACTCTACCTATTGAACCGAGATCTCTATTTTTTCCAACATCAAGTTCAACAGTCTTCTTTTTTAACAGTTCCTTCAGTGCAACAAAATCAGTGTCTCATCTCTTGGAGAGGGCTCAGTTTGGTGTGGGCAGATTCTTCTGTCATCCCCCTTCCCCTCTGTTTCATAGAGTGGTTTCATCTCTTCCATGATCAACTGCTGAAGCACCTCATCACACATCATCACTTCATAGCTGGTACATGCAATGATTTTCCAGTCATTTGGCTTCCATACAGTAATGCTGGATTTGGGGTTATTTTTCTTTCCAGTAGCTGATGATGGCTAACGTGCTTTAGGATGCATTTGCATCCAAGCTGGTCATTTTACGTGATCTTTGGATCACTAACCACAGATCCTTGCTTGGGCTGGGGGGGCCTGGGCACCAGCACCAAAGGCTTGGCTGCCATTCACCTGGGTGATGCACTGCTGGAACAGACAAGGTGAACAACTTTGTCCAGTGACAACATCACTCTTTTGGGATCACAAAATATTTACAAAGCATGCCCTGGACCCATGACTGCATATATTTCTTTAATTTTTTTTTCTCTTAAGCTATTGAGAGCTGGTAAAAGTCAAGTATCCTGAGCTCAGATCTCATGAAGGCCTGGATGCCACAGACTTATCCTGAAGCCAGAAGGTCATCCCCTGTATAACTGAGGTCATGTCAGCATGCTATTTCTAAGTTAATCATAGTTTAAAAGTATTCCCCTGTCTTTTTCTCCCCTGTCTTTTTGCTACTCTTTTTACAAAGCCACACCAAAATACCCATGGTGGCCTGTTGTGCTCATGTGTCAGGCAGCAGCTTTGAGACACCACTCATTTTTAATCTGATTTGCTACGGTGGTTGAGAGCGAGCATTTGAGGTCTGGCATATTAAGCCACACCACAATGTTTGCTGGATCCTCCAGATTTCGATTCAGGAAGAAAAGCAGCAGCTCTGGTCCTTCCCGTGGCAGAGAAGTTGTGCTGGAGCTGCTGCAACTCAATCCCTGGGTAAGCTAGAAGGCCATCCCGCTGCGGTCCCACATCACAGCTGAGTTGCTACTGCTTTCTGTCCTCTCGTGCTGCCGAGCGTTGTGCAGGGATCCAACCCACGTTCACTTGGTTGCTTCTTTTGGGAACAAAAACGCTCAAGTGCAGGTGTTTATTGCGTTTCTAATGCATATGTGCAGCCTTCACACAAGCAAATAGCTTATTGGGGTAATACCTGTTAATTAAAATTGAATTAAAGAATGAATCAACCTCTACCATCACTGACAAATCAAATGAGAACTTGGTAACAACACAGAGCTCTGAAAAAAAAGCGGGGTGGCTCATCTCCCCTCCTGATGGCACTCAGGGTGCCAGTGAAGAGCCGAGCAGTGAGGGGACGAGACCTGCACACGGGTGACACGCTCCTGGTCTTGGGGCATTTGTGTGGATTTCAGCAAAGGCTGGTCTGTGCAGATGTATCTGCCAGCAGGAAGGTGGAGGAGAAGAAAGGCAATTAGAGCCATTATTAGTCACTTGTGAACTGACAGATTACATGGCATTAATAAGGAGGGAGCAGTGATGAAAATGTTGCACCAACCCATCTGCCTTTGCTTTTCCCTACTGGGGATGTGCCGTGTTCCATGTGTCAGCGGGGACTGCTGCTGGTCCCACCAAGAGAACCTCCAGGCTGTGTGGCATCCCATGTGGACAGGTCCTCTGACGGCACATCCCTCCCCAGATACACTCATGGGGATACTGTGGGGCACACGGGCTCAAAGTCAGACCTCGATGAATTTGTGGAATTAAGGCTGTGCCAAAGGCAGTCAAGGATGCTGAGCTTCCAAAGGGAAAATTTCCCTGGAGAGATGAAAAATTGCTTTTCCAGTTTTTAAAAACTTTCCTTTTTTTTTNAGAGAGAGCTTTTAAACAGCAGATTGCCTGATGACAGGGAGGGCTGCAAAAGTATTTGATGGTTGTTTTGAGTGAAGATGAAAGCATTGCACTGCTCAGCCACACAGGAGGCCACAATCCCGTGACAGAAACAGTTATTTTAAAAGGAGGAAAACCTGAATATTTGATACTGTTTCTTGGAAGTAATGATCAGAGATTTTATTTATATTTTTAAAGATGCTGAATTATTTACTTTGTGATAAATATTCCTTAAAAAAATTCTGGGAAAACAAATGCAAAACAAATGACTTAACAGAGATCCCCAAAAGCTTTCTTGCATAGCTATTATTCCTCATCCTCTTTGCAAGGAAAAAGTCTATTTAAAGTTTCTATTTATGATAGTATTGAGGCGGCTTTATCTGAGCATGTGAAGCATTTCTTAGTTTCATCTGTCAATGGCTGCCACTGAAATCAAAGGCTTTACCAGGGGGCTAAACCTGTTGGTGCTGCCTTATTACATATTAGTCATCCCTAACTCTCCTCCAGCAGCTGAAGATCAGAATGTGACTTGTCCCCAGCGAAGCACAGCACCATGCTGCTCCTCCCACGTCTTGCCAAAAGGGTATTTCCTTTTGATTAGATATTAGCTGAAAACAGCTCATCGGCAGGATCCTCCCAAACATCGCCCTTGCTGCGCTGATGAAGCAGGAGTTGGCGGGGGAGCACAGAGGCTCTCCCCAGGATGGGGGAATGCACCCAGCTTTGCTTCCCCAAACCAGCCCAAGGGCCTGGGTGCAGTGGAGTCTCAAATAGAGTCCCAGCTCTCACAGGAGGGGTGGTCTGGTGTTTAAGTAATAAGAAATACATAGTTCCCAGCCAGCCCAGCAGCCAGCCTGGTGCGCTGGGAAATTTCTTGAGATGCTCATTTCAAAACTACTGCTTTCGATGTTGCTCTTTCTCACAGAAAGCTTTCTGCTGCTGATTGTTTGTACGTGAACAAGCATTGCTTCAGCTTCCACGATCTGGATCCAGCACCCTTCTGCAATGCCATGTCCACTGGGGAGGGCAGCACTGCCACATCCCATTGCTGAGTAGATGGGTGAGGACACCATGAGCTAGAAATGAAGGAGTGTGAAGCATCACATCAATCTTTAAGCTTTGGCTTCTCCACTATTTCAGTTAATGCAAGCTCATTTTATTATCCTATATAAGTGTCACAGAAGGTCACATTCAGCTGCTCTTCCTCCTTCCCCAAAGAGGCAAACCAAAGACACAGTGTCCCTGAGCCGGTCTCAAGATACTGCCTGCACTCCTCTACCCCATGGCCAAATGTCCTGGCCATCAAAGCGGGGAACATGCTTTGCAGAAGAAATTCTGCCTAAATTACCTGGTACCTGGGTGGGTGGAAGATGGCACTGGCTTGTGAAAGCCTGGTTTGGTGTTTTGGGAGGAGGCTTCCTTTTTGTTCTGTGATGTCAGAAAATCTACATCAAAAAATAAAGTCCCCTGCCCCGGTTTTTATGGAGTCTAGCCAAGGGCATGAAGCCAGGTGGAATGGAGCTGCAGCCATCTCCTCTTCTTGTTCACTGCACCTGAGCTGCTGTATTTCTTCTTGTATTCTCCCACTTACAGGAAGAAGCTCCCAGCATATGCCAGGAACCTGTCACAGATGTTCTTTGGAGCTCATTTACATTTAAGTGTCTTGTCCATAGCAACCTTGCTATTAAATGGGGTGACATTTTCCTCACTGAATCTGAAACCTGCCTGTCATGGCTGGTGGCCAACACTTGGAGTCTGTCAGGACCACATGCTGCGTCCCCTCTCCCCAGCAGAAGATGCTGAGGAAAGGAAACCTGCAAAGAAGTCACACAGTACCCAGTAAACCGCAGTTTTGTTCCTGCTCTGAGAGCAGAGAGGAAAATGTATAATGGGAGATAAAATTTTACTTTTTTGATGCGGAAGTATAAAAGGTTCATAGCATAAAGAAACAGACAGGCTGAGACAGTTGGGGTTGTTCAGCCTGGAGAAGAGAAGGCACGAGGGATACGTTATAGTGACCTTCCAGTACCTAAAAGGGTTACAGGAAAGATGGGGAGGGACTCTACCAAGGACTGCAGTGACAGGATGAGGGGTAACACCTTAAACTAAAAAAAGTGGAGATTTAGATTAGATATTAGGAAGAAATTCTTTACTGTGAGGGTTAGACACTGGCCCAGGGTGCCCAGAGAAGCTGTGGATGCCCCATCCTTGGAAGGGTTCAAGGCCAAGCTGGATTTTGAGCAACCTGGTCTAGTGGGAGGTGCCAGGGGAATTGAACTAGATGATAATTGAGGTCACTTCCAACCCAAACTATTCTAAGATATTAGAAATACATATGTGCAGTTGAGTCTGAATGGTTTGCGGGGGGGATCACCCTGGTGATGGGTGTGGATGCTGGAGCTCTCTGCCTCAGACACAGCCTAAGCACCAGGATTTGATGGGACCTACAGCAATATTAATCCAGAGCAGCTCAAAGGGCAGTGCAGCTGACAGCAGACTGTCTGTAATGGGGTTCACTTGCTAAAACTAGCAGGCAGACACTTGTGCATTGGAATACCATCAGTGGAGTTAATGAGGCAACACAAGCTTGCATAGCAGCAGCTTTAAGCACAGACTGAATTTGCTTCCACAGCATCACAGTCCTGTAACCCCCATTTCAAGAACAAGGAATAGTACAGGAACTGGGCAAACATTGCACAAAAGTGGGTTGGTTTTTTTTTTTTTTGAGGTATTCCCCCTGCCTTTATAAAAATATCACATCTTTTAGCAATTTTGAAATCTTTTCTTCTCCATAACAAAATACCTCCAGAGTGGAAGTCAGAGACATATTCCTGGGCATTTACCATCAGAGTGGGAGAATGATAATAAATCATTGTTATCCTGCACAGGCAGGATGGAGAGACACAGTGCAGTGACATTATAGCATCAAAATCTATGAAATTTGAAAGCTTCTATCTGCCCTAAAGTTGCTGAACGTCTCCACTGGTGTGCTCACCTCCAGGCACCTGCTCTGGTGTCTGTGGGGCGGGCAACTGATCCAGGGGCTGGAGCTGACCAGGCCCACTCATCAGGGATGTGATGAGAATGGAGGTGGAGCATCTCATTTGCAGCAGGAGGCTGTACCAATGCTGTTTTAGGAGTGTGCAATAGCCATAGAAGTTGAAAGACTACAATTTCACTGCCCCTGTACTCACAGTCTTTGGACACATCCTGCCTTCAAGCCCTTACCAACCCTGCTTGTCTTTTCATGCAAGATTTAAAACATTCATCAGAACCTGAGTGATGTTTTTCCAGGGACAAAGCTTATTGTCAATCCAGGAGGAAATCAGAAAGGTTTCTGTACTCACAGGCAGTGTCCAGTGCCTGGCAGCCCCTGAGGAGCTTTGTTATCAGATACAGACCGATGGACCAGCCCAGGCTGCCACTGGCAGGCACAGGGAAAGAGCACCATCCTCTCCAAAACTTGAACATAGTCATCAGTAACAGAGAAACAACACAGCACATGCCTTCCTGCATCTAAGATATGGGGTAGATAGGAATCTGTGAAGGCACACACATTTTCTGGCAACTTTTGTGTATTATTTAATTTTGTCAAAATTGCTCCTTTTCTATTTTAACAATTTGGGTGGAAAACTTGTTCTTAGAATGATGGTGGTTTTTTTACTAGTGGGCTGAAGATGTTATGTCTCTGCTCTGTTTGTTGCACTGCAAGGGAAAAATATGAATGTGAAAAAGTAAACATAAAATGGATTTTGAACCCACATTTTTTTGAGTGATTCAAAGTAATTGTAGGGCTTCAGATTTTCAAGAGCGCTTTGGGTTTCTGGGCTTGTACAGTTTAGAGCAATTGAAAATTAATGGAGTACTTAAAGTTTTTAAGAGCACTTCAATTTGCAAGTGATCAGAGTTCGGGGATGCAGAGAATAAAGTAATTTGAAATAACTGGAAATGCTTTTCAGAGTGTTTATTGTAACTGTGGCATAAATGGCACCACGTTCATGGGCTGCCAGCACTTCCATTGTGTCCTGCATGCCACAGAGTTTTAGCTCAATGACAATTAGCTCTTCAATAAGATCACCTGGTTTATCATGGCTTCTTACGTGCCACCCCGTATTTTTGAAAGACCAAAAAGTTGCATACAATTTGGGCACCATTTCCTTGTCAAAGATTTCTTCCCATTTATGTGAAAGGCCTTAGATCCAGATGAAAGATTTGGGAAATCCTCAAGGTCAAATTGAGATCTGCCACCGCAGTCGCTGCCGGTTGGATTTGCTGCACAACAACCCCCATGCGCACAACCATGCTCACAACAGCTTTCCACATTTTCTTGACTCATTACACATTTAGGCTTTATTTCCAGTTCTCTGGTTTCCCCCAAATACCTTGCTGCAGAAATACAGCAGAAATCGCATTATCTCCTACGCACATAACTAAAGGCATGTAGATACACACAGCCTAAACCCCCCTGCTTCTGAACACAGTAGTTTAACTTAAAAAGAAGTAAAATAATTAGATCTTACAAACCCAAACCTAAATAAAATAACCTTTTGAGATTTCCTGAAAAGATATGCTTCTGAAAGTATGTTTTTGTTCTAGAAGTAAGGTAGATAGAATGCTATGAGAGCACTTGCACATATTACACCTACTATAGCTCCTCAATGGACTATCAGGGCATTTCCTTCTGTATCTATTGAAACTTGTGACTAAGGAATTACTTCTCAGTTGTTCCATTCATCTGCAATAAATCTCATGACTGTAGAGGGAAAGATGCCATCCTGAAATTACAGCTTTCCTGTCAATGTGCTTGAACAGGTTACCCAGGGATTGTCATTTTTCATCTGAAAGCAGACATCAGAGTTCTTTTTTCAAAGCATTATTTGAAGTAGTAAATGATGTGGAGAAAAGAGCTGACAGCAGAAAGGAAAATAACATTTGCACATCTTGCACAGCAATTTAAGACAAGGCAGTTGCTGAGGGAAGAGCTGATCCACAGGGAGGTATTGCCAAATTGCAGGAGGGGAGTTCCCTGGATTTGAACCCCAATTGGAAATCTCTCTAAAGATTCAAAGTTTTTGCTGTTTGTTTCTTTTAAGCAGGCACTTAACAAACCTTGTCAAGAAGAGCTGATGAGCTAATTAGTATCAGAAATAACACAGACCACAGAAAGTGCCCACGAGCCTCAGCACACAGAGTCCTTCTACCCACGACTATGGTTTCTGAACACTGCAAGAAAAGAGGAGGAGGATTTGAGGAGGAGGATTTTCCTGCTAAGAGAGCATTAGAGAGGCAGAAAGAATCAGCTGGAAGAAGCAAAAGGTTCAGCAGATCTGCCCAATTCTGGAAATGGGGACAGGAAAAGGTGAGATACAGAGATTTTCAACGAGAAATTTTCTATAGTTTCTCATAACCAAACCACATATGCTTAAAAGAATCAAAGAGAAACAAAAAGCATAGCAGAGAATGTAGCAAGAACCTCAAATACTAACAGATATTACTTTAGCCCTACACTCCTCTAGATCAAGGCTATGGAGCTACTATCATGCCTTACGTTTGAGATGGAGACTAGTTTATGGGAAAACATTCACTTGAATTTATCTGTACCACCTGCTTCAGCAAGGACAGTGCAGGTGGGAGCTTCTTTCTCCAAGTGCTATTCAAAAATATGCCAAACAAAACCATCCAAACAACTGGATTAAAGCAAATAAATTCCCTCTTGAGCAGTGCATACCAGCCAACTGTATGTGAGTTCCCAGCTGGAAAAAGCAATGGGTTAGAACAGAGCCTCCCACCAAGCAGACCATCAGGCCCTGTGTTGGTCCCAGACCCTAGTGGAGCACATACGTGACAGCTGCTGGCCTTCAGGAGCAAACCAAAGCCATGTCTCAAGAGCTAGGAGGATAAATCTCTTGGCAGCTTGGCAAAGGAACTCTCTCCTATGTGAGCCACAAAGCTTCTGCAACCCAGCATGGAGACACGAAGAACACCAATAGGGAGTCATAAGGGACAGTGTCCCCATGCCTACATGCTCACTGCCTCCTTCACCCAACTTCCTATGAACATAAGCATGGTCAACCACAGAAGAAGAGCATTAGAGCACCTATCCCTAGAAAATAGTCTGAAAACTCAGGTCACCTGATCTTTTAATGATTTCAGCATTCCAGTCCCTCCCCTTCCTAATTTGCACTTGATTATCAAGCTATTTAAAGTTAATCACTCATTGCAAAACTCTGTGCTGTATCAGGTAGCAACAATATGTGCTCTGATAATTAGTAGTCTTCATAGATGGATGGTGCATGTATGCTCATAGGGAATATTTCTGTCCTCTAGAAGGTATAAACAGACCTATTTTATTTCCTGTGGCCTGAGAAAATAGCTTAAAATTCAGTAGTACTGCTTTTAGACCACTACAGGTAGCTGTAATTTAACTTAGGGAGCCTGAATACTGGACCTAAAAATATGAGACACAAAGTGTATTTATTGTGGCATATAAGTCTACATACCTGATTTTAGTATATTTATACTTAGATTATAGAAGAATAAAAATGTGCCCGAGATGCAAACAGGCAGTTTGTGGGATTTTGTAAATTACCTGCGTATCTGGAAGCTACGGGCAAGAAAGGACAACGCAAATGACTGCTTTGCACATGGGGTGTTGTTACAATTAACAAGTACCTTCGGCTTTACAGAACTTTATGGAAAGCCTCTATAGGATAAACAATGCAATTATGTCTGGAAAAAGCAATCACATCTCCTGCAGAATAATTTACAAGGACATTAACTCAATAGGCAAATCATAATTAATTAAGAAGCTTAATGTGTTGACTTTTTAATGTCTAATTATACCTCTATTTATATCAGTTATAGGTAAGAGTCAAAGAAGTGGAGGCAGAATGCTTTTTAGAGAGTTTTCTCTGTTTGTTTCTTTTTTTTTTAAATTCCCAGAGGAATGTGAGATGAAAGCTTGAATTATGAACAGGGTAAAAGAAATGATGAGGTGGTGAAGCAAGAGCTCCATAAA
Organism: Nycticryphes semicollaris; assembly: GCA_013400055.1. Classification (NCBI taxonomy): domain Eukaryota; kingdom Metazoa; phylum Chordata; class Aves; order Charadriiformes; family Rostratulidae; genus Nycticryphes; species Nycticryphes semicollaris. The sequence goes on from VXBJ01000825.1 coordinate 790,355, forward strand.
TCAAAACTTAAGCATATTGTATAATTATTTTTTTTCACTCAAATATATGAAAGTAAACTTAGCTTCCCTACTGAAATAAAGTGCTTAGTCCTCTATCTTTCCAAATACAAACAGAAAATAATTTGGCTCTAAATTTAAAACAGTTATTGTATGATAGACTTGGGCTTTCTGATCCTCAGGAGAGTGCAAGAAAGCCAGGTTAATCAGCCAGAAATGCTGCCACCTTCTTCCATCAGAACCTGGATGGTGGGAATGAAATTTCTTAAAAAACAAACAAAAAAAATACATATTTTTCCCAGTCTCCAGTGAATGTAGCCCTTTGGGGTTTTCCCAGCCTTGCTAGGGTAGAGGAGCTCCACTAGAGTGAAGATGGCAGTGACAGATCCCAAAATTTATCATGAACAGTAAAGAGGAGGCAGATGTCCTCTTCTCTGTCCCTTCCATCCTCCCATGTGCTCCAACTGAGTGGGTGACAGGTGCCCAGCATGGGATTCTGGTCCTCATGGTATCTGAGCATGCTCTGCACTTCGCTACAGGCAATGACCAGAAGAGCATGCTGCTGAGGTCTGATGGATCAGGCCTGAGTGGGTGCTGGACCATCCACGAGATGCCCAGTGCGCTAGGAGCTGGGAGGGCAGAGCGGCTTCCCTCCAGCTCCTGGCAGAACCAAAGCCTCTCTCTGCCCAAGCCAGTTGGGTGCAAAGCCCTTGTTCCTCAATCCACACCATGGCTGTAGCTCAGCATCGAGCAGCACCAAGTGTGGCGTATCCTCACAGCATCCTCTCCCCCCCTCCCTAATTAACAACCAGCAGAACCACAGCCCTGCTGTGTCCTTAGGCGGGCACCATGGTGTGCTGTTTTATGTGCCTGCTGGCGTGCCCCCTGTGCACGGTCGCTAACCTGATCTGCAGAAAACCCACAAACTGCGACGAGTAATTTACTTAAAACCTGCTAAACTCCGATCTTCTCACCAGGTACAATCTCTTGATGGCAAAGGTGGGTGTTATTTCAGTTTTACTCTATGGCCCACAGATTCAGAAAGCGGGTTTGTCATTATAAAACACTACAAAGCATGGAACACAAACTCCTCAGGGTTAAACCAATGTTGTAAATTGGATGAAGAGGCATTAAATTTTTTATGAAGAGCAGGATTTTGTATCTATTTAATGAAGAACAACATTAAAACAGGAAGAAGGGAGGAAGGGAGGGTGAAAAGAGGGAAAATGTCAAGAAGGAAATTAAAAACTTTTTTTTTTTTTTAAAAAAAAGGTGATTTGCAGAAGAAAATATTTGAGTTACTTGCTAGCCTGCTTCTTTTCCCCATCACGGGCTGGTGTCACATCTTCAGGCCTAGCTGTGGGCTAATCTGCCAGGCTGCCCATGGCAAGGGTGGAGGAACTCAGACTCCCTTGCCACATCCCAGCTGTTGGTGGTATTCTTGTAGGATTTAAGTCACAAACCTGTTCTGATTACAAACCCTACCAGATTTAGCTGTGGCTGCTGGCTTGAAGCTGTCTGACCTGCTTTCTCCCTCCCGGTCTCCCCTCTTTACTGCTGCAGGCAAGACTGGCAGGGCTTCCTCAGATATGCAGCCCTGTCCAGTGATTTATATCACCACGGGCTTACATCTGCGTAATTTCTCTGAGTATTATTAATTCTCCTCTTTCCCAAGGACAAATCACTCACTATAAATCAGAGGTCATCTTCATAAATTCTTTCTGTCATCTGTGGGAACCATGGGTTGAAGTTCACTTTTGCAGACCTGATGTGGTGCCTGTTGTTGCTCCAGTTCTCCGTGTACTCGGCCCTGGTAAAAATGACACCAAATACAAATACTTCCCAGAAAACCATAAAATACAGAGAACCTTCTACAAATTCAGCAGGAGCTTTACCAGCTTTTCCTGTCCCCTGTTTGGCGGAGGTGATTCACAGCTACACGAATAATGCTTAGCACAAAATGAGAGAATGTGAATAGTTTTATCATCACTCCCACCAAGATATTTTGCAGAGAATGAGTAAGTCTTCATCTATTAAACTACGTGTGTTTTATTAGTTCTAGTAAGAACGTATTAGACTGACAAGGATCTCAGAGGTATTTGTCTTTTTTTAATACCCAGGCTGCTATTGTAATGAGAGCTCCAGAGCCAGGCAGGCCAGAAACCATTGTGCTTCATCTGGTTAGGAAATTAAGTGATGGACGCAAGGTGCATTCAGATGAGGACTGCCATGCTGCAGTAGGTCCGGACACCTTAGGGGAAGATTAGCTATAGCTCATAATCATTTTAAAGCTCTCTTCAGCCAGCAAAACATGGAAAAATGCTGCATTAATGAAGGATGCCCATAAAATTGGAGTTGGGCTCTGACAGTGTTAACAAAGCAACAGGAGAGAGTTAACAGTAATATTCTTTCAGATACTGAGGTTTGTTTATTGTGAGTGGTTTGTCGTGAAAATTTCATTTTCAGAAGTAGCCTGAGGAAGGCAGACAGGTTTGTGACCGCAAAGCTCTGGGAGAGGACACCAGCCCACAGACCCACAGATATAAGGTGGCACTGAGAGATTCTCTCGGAGAAGAAAAGGCCAAGCATAGTGGAGGGATGAGAAAATTCCAGATAATCTGAGAAAGGCAGTTTTTCTCTCTGAAGAAAGAAAAAATATAATAATAACGTCAGCTACTTCTAGTAAAGCCACCTAAGTAAAAGATTTGTGTTAGTCGAGAAGAAGATCTGAGAAGAATTTTGTTCACTATTTTAACAGATTTTCCCTAGTTGCTGACTTTTGGAGGGTACCTGCAAGACAATAAATAATGACATTTTCCACTGTTGGCAACATGGCCAAAGCACTCAGCAGCTTCTTTTCCTCACTGTCAAGAGGTATCCTTCATGCGTGTGAATTCTCTGTGTTTGAAGAAAGCTGGTTAGAATAAATGGGCTTAATTATCAAGCAGAATGAACTGGAACAAAGATGATTAATTAAGTGAACCCAGGAACCTCGATGAAAGAAAAGAGCCTATAAAACATGTGAAGGTGGCCAGATCTGTCAGGAGTGGTGCAAGGGCTTGGAAGTCCCTAATGACAGCGGTGGTACGGAGGGAGGAGGAGGTGAGCAATGCTCTTGCTCAGCCAAGCCTGCAAGCAACAAAAATTATTGAACTAGAAAGACAACCTGTGCTGCTTCAGCAGGGCCATTTCAAAAGGCAAATTTCAGCAACCTCTGCCAATATTGTGCGCTGAGCAGACAGCTAATGAAGAGCTCCAGTTAAAGAAGATACTAATATTGGATGAAAGCTGGCTCACTGGGCATGTTGCTCACCCTGTAGCTTGAAGCTAAATCCTGTAGCTGAAAGCACAGCCAGGCAATGAGTGTGTGGTATCGATGGTTATTAAAGCCCATCAATAGGATGCAATATAGGTAACTATTAACTGTGATTTGGAACAAGTTTTTGAGTTGTCAAACTCTGACAGTCTGCAAAATTGATTGATTGAGAGTCTGTAAAATTGACTCATAAACTAGCAGCTGGTTCTTTATAATCTCTAAATTCACCTTTACTATTAAGTGTAATGACAATTGCTGTTTGCCACGGCGTTCACACCACTGTAGTGTTCAAAAAACTCAGTCCCCTGCTTACTCTGCCCGGTCACGCTGCGATAATCCCCCCGGCTCTCCCAGGGCTGATCTCTCATGAGGAAAAGGAGATTTCTGACTGGCGCCTTAGCAATCCTGCCATACTGAGAAATGTGCAGTCTGGTGCTCCACCCTCCAGCCAGCAGCAGATACGTTGCTGTCATGAGTGGTATTTTTCCCCATTGACTGAAAATGCATCACCGAATTTAGCTTATTTTCCCAAAGCAATCCCACTAATTATTCATGTAGAGTGAAAACCGGAGTCCTTTTAAAATTTTTACTGCCTCTGTCTTGCTGGCAAATTGGTTACTGGTTCAGCTCCATTGAAATCACCAGCCAAGGACAGCCAAATTACTTTTACAGCATGAAAAGCTGAAAACAAAAAGTCCCTGTTAATTTAATTGGGTCCTTTCAAGTGCTTCAGAGATTTTGTTAGCAGAGGTGCTAACATTATCATCTTGTGCTACTTAAAACCCAACACATTCCTCGCTATGTTTTCAAACATAACACTTGATTTTATTTTTAAATATTGATGCGGCCTGTGAAATTTTCTTAGAAATCTTTTATGGAAAGGGCAATTCTGAGCAATTCTGGTTTTAACTTTAAGGGACCTTTCAAGTACTGTGTGTGTTTTTCTCTTCTGGGAGAACGATAGGCAAACACTTTTCTTAATTAGCAAATGCTTATGTAACTTGCCTAAATATAAAATTAGACTTTATTTTCAAGCTGCTGACCTACTAGATTTCTTTGTGTCATGCGGAGTTCTGGCACAATAGTAACTGTGAAAATGCCGCTAAAATTGGAGCTGCAAAATTGACTGCTTTATTTTTTGCTTTCTTATGTACACAACAGCCACGGGAGGGTCTAGCAACACCAGGGTGCAGAGGAAAGCTGGAGTGGGATGTATCAAGCGCAGAGCAGGAGGGGTTTGGCCTTCTCTAAAAAGACTGAAATCTGTCTCCGTTACAGCAAGGAGTTGTTTTGCCCCAGACTGTCTGGGTGGAGGATAAAGTCTCTTAAATTTTCAGCGGAGCCGAGCATCTGCTACTTTTAACTCCAGTTCCTGTTACCTCTGCGAGCGCTGAAAGCATGCTAATACGCAAGATACCATTTGGGAGACTTTTTCAGCCAAACTCTAGCCAGACCCAGTGTTACTTCAACCAGGCAAGATAACCCCTCACTGTACACCCTTTGGGAGTATTCTATCTCAGCTTCGCTTCAGGTCCTTGTCCTTGCAGGAGCCCCAGACCTCCAAGCGCTGAGCGTTGCAGATGTGCAGTCCAGAAGATCCAAATCTTCAACTCTCCAGACCCTGAGTCACAGCCCATGAAAATGACAGTTTAACTGGGGTTTGCAGGAGGCCAAATTAACTGCAATTCAAGCTTTCCTGTGAATAATTCACTGCCCTGTGAAGTATGTGGCTAGTCAGTTCGATTTAATATCCCAGTCAAAGAAATCAAATGGAAGAAACCCAATACATATATTGCAATCTCATTTGGAACGTGCTGTTATTTTAATTTGTCTTGTAACCTCGAGCACTGAACGAAAATAATACACCTTCACTATTCCAACTGCCTTAAGGGAAGAAAGATGCTGGTACAAAATGTTTTGCACTCTGAAATTAACTGACAGATCTATTTATTCTTCCGTGTATCGATCACGGAGAAGATACAAATATAGTCCAAATGGCACACACATGTCTGGGCACAAGCTACAGATAAACCAACCTCGCCAACACGTGCCTGGGTCCGTTTGAGAAAGCAAAGGTCCAGGAGCAGAGATGTGGGTAAAGCATTGACGTCTTCCCAAGGGGCAAGATGCTACCAGAGCCCTGCCACATGCTTATCTGCCCAGTCCTTATTTCACGGCCAGAAAAACATTCAAGAAATACCGTGTTGTGAAGACATGTGTCATCTGACAGTCATCTTCGCCAGCGGCACCCTCTGGGTGTGCAGCTGGGGTTGGGGGGTGCAGGCAGGGAGACCCAGGTCACTTGGTTTCATAATTACATGGTGCCGGGAATCTGTTCTTCAAAATTTTTAAATTACAGCTTTTGAAAAATGCATAGGAGAACATGAAACCTCCTGTGAAACTCACAGCTAGTAGAAATCCATAAAATCTCTAAAAAAGTTGTTCGTACCTGGAATGAGATAGGCCAGTATCTGAATATCAGAGGTTTTTTCTTGCTTTAGGCATAAATCCAAGGAAAATACAGCATTTTGCCTGAACAGTGACTACGCTAGAAAGTTGGGAACTCCCACCTCATATTCTGACCTGACGTTTTTCAAGCTTTTTTATAATGCATCATTTTGGAAAAAGTAAAAGCAAAACACCCGGGGTCTGCACCCCTGAGTCCTCCAAAGAAGCCAGCAAAGAGCACAAAACCAGAATGTGGCCATCTGATGAGGAAGAGGGGTAAAGGAGGACAAATGGCAGAGCTCAGTTCTGTCAGTCTCCTCATAAGGAAATTTAATTTGCTGGTCTAATATGTTTTGCTTGACCTAGCTTTCAGTAAATTTGAGTGGCAATGTCAAGATCATTTATGGCAGTGAAGACTGGAAAATCATTATAGTTAAAAGTTATCAAACATATTTTTTGTAATTTAAGACCGAAGAGTGATTTCATCCTTTCCTCTTGTAAGCAGGACTTTCCTTGGTGTTGATGGGTTGTAATAAGGACTCAGCATTTATCCAAATATCTCCCTGACAAGTTTTCCTGAAGGAAAATTATGAATACAGATGTTTCTATACTTTTATAAGACTTGAGCTGGGAGTTGCCAGCAGCTGGGGATGCTCAGAAATTGGGCTTAGTCGTGTCTGCAGGTGAGGAGGAATGCAGGACTGAGCTGAGTCTGATAACCATCCCACTTACTGATTAAGTAAAAGTAAAAAAAAAGTAGAAGTCCCAGTTCAGCAGGGTCTGCTCCCAGCTGTGGTGGCAGAGCCACTACGTGCTGCCGTTTCAGTGGCCCAACTTCACCGAGTTCAGCCTCTTGGGCTCTGCAGAAGGGTTGGCTGAAGAAGCTGTAAAGAGAAGAGCCAAGAAACAATTATGGAGAGTTAATTGATCAGCAATCTGGGTGTGATGTATTGCAGTTCAGTTGTCCGTGGGCAGGTGGGAATAGAGTTGCTCTGCATAATGCAACCATGAATGGGCACCGGGGTGCTGCATTTTGGCTGCTGGAGCTGGCTAAATGCTGGTGAGCTCTTCCAAAGGAGCCTGATCCCAGGGACAGTCCGAGGACGCCCTTTAGCCACCTCAGGGCTCAGCATCCATTCAAAATGGGATACTTTTCCCTGTGCCCCTTGAGCAGGGATTGCAGCAGAAGGAAATCTCTCCCAGTGCCTCCTGATGGCCATGTCTGGCTGCTGCGAGCTGACTTCAGGGCAGGACTTCTTCAGCCCCACACTGAGACCCCCAAAGGCAAAGCATGGGGCTGGCAGAGTTTGAAAAACCTGCAGCTCACAGTTGTTTCATGCTAGACCTTGCCTAGTCCTACCCCAGATGCTAATATGCTGAAGTTCATGATACACAAAATAAGCATAACAATATCAATAACCATTAGAATGATAATAAACACAGCAGTAACAATAAATATTAATCCAGAGAAGTACCTAATAAATGACAGCGTTGCAAAGATATCGGGTAACCTAATGCACAACTAATGGCTTCTTGTGGTAACAAAATTACGAATAAATTATAACCAGTTAGAGCCCAATCTGTGCTGTCATAGAGCTGGGAGCTTGCGGAGCTCTGCTCCCCGGGGACTGTGAGGCCACCGAGGCCATGGCCTGAGCAACCCCAGCCACAGGTTTGTCCCAAATACTGTACACCATCACAGGTTCTCTCCATTCATTAACCATCCTCAACTCAGCATCTGTTACCTGTATCCAACTTTGGACATTGTGCCACACCAGGTGCTTTCAGAAATCCACAGCAGTAAGCAGGCTCTGACCCACTGTTTTGTGTGTTTAATCCAACATTGTATTAAAATGAATAAACTTATTATAAACTAATGACTGCACATCTCTCCCCAAATTCGTCAAACTTTATGTTGACAAAGGCACAGGGACACCCAGGGAAATATTCAGATTACAGCAATTTTGTCACAGCTTCCAGAGCTGTAGGGTGAGTTGGGCCTTTTCCTATTACAGAAATGGCTGCTCCAGCAAAGGCTGAGATTAGGCAAATTAAGAGGGAGACTGGTAGAATATAGAGTTCAGCTTTGCTTCATACCTAGGACCAAACATGGCTCCAAGTAATCAGATATTAAAGACAAAGCAATAACAACAGCCTGATTCATACGCTTCCACTTTGTAAATGTTTACGTTGTAAGTAAATAGCTGAAATATGCTGTTTATCCCAGACATAAGCAGCGCCGCAAAAAGTAAAAGCAAATACAAATTATGCATTACAATACTTTTATTTCTCGTTTTTCATCAGCAGTTTTCGTTTTCTGATTTCAATCTGTTTGAGAGCACTTAAGATTCTTGTCGCAAAAAATGCCTCGGTGGTTGCTTGAGATTGCTTTCTTGATGCAATATTGAAGAGGAAACAAAATCCCCCCCCTGTTAAGGCTACTCAGGCATTTGGGTGTACTTTGACAGATTTTTCTTTAAGGTCCTGGTTACAAATAAATGAACACTTTTAAACCAACATAATGAACCCTTTGTTCTTTAAGAGCTTTACATTATTTAAAGTCTTTCACCAAGCTTAGGTCTGCAATTTCTTTCAGAGCATTTTCTTACGGATACAATGGTATCTGAAGATGGATGTAAAGGTTAAAATGCAAAATATTCATCTGCTGTGCAGCTGGAAATTGCATGGACTGAAGGTGCCAAGCCTAAAATAATTCCTCCTTGGAATGATCAGTCACTCTGCTTTTTCCATAAAAGTAATTTCAAGCATATAGTGGCAGTGTCAAGCCAGCGCATTAGCACGGCAGCCCAAATAAACTCTCTACTGAACTTTGCATGGGGCTGCAGATCCATCACGACCCTGGCGTGCAGCAGAGCTGGCGTGGGGCCAGCCGCCCCGTTCCCTTCTCCATCAGTTAAGAAGGCATCTAAAACTTCACCCATAGTCATTAGCTCTTTCTAGAGCACTTCAGACCCAGCAGTCCTTATGGCCGATGCGGAGAAGATGGCCTAACAGCAGCCCCACAGAGAAAATGGGAATGGAGAATGTAAAAAAACCCCATGAAATCCATATGGACATAAAGGGCTTCCCACGGGGCTGAAGTTGCAGGAATGGTGATTAACTAAATGCATTAGCCAATATCTCACTGTATGGCTTGGGCTCTCTCCTCATTTTTTTGCTGGACAAAGGTTTTTGTTTAACACCGCTCTGATTAAAAAATCCAATAAGTAGGGTCAACACGACTGCAATAAGTCACGGGTTGTCTCAGTTTTAAAGTCAAATGGCACTGTTTTCTCCCTTCTCTCCCTCAGCTTTGGCTATAAGACTAGAATTAAAGTTGATATTTAATCCCAGCCCTTCCTTAGACGGCCTAATCACACTGCTTGTTTTGTTGTACAGATCATGAAGTCACTTGCAAGGTACATCGTAAAACCGTAAATAACAGTAATAATTGTGGTAATTGAGTGCAAGATTATTCTCCTGCTAACAAGAGATACTCAAATGGTTATCTTTTGATGAAAAAAAAAAAAAAACGCCAACAGGAAAAAAAAGATTAATTGGTATATTTCCATCCCAAGCCTGGAGCAATGATTGATTAAACTGCAGGGAAGTCTAATTAATACACCAGCTTTCCTTGAACTCCCCAGTGACATGATGAAACCCGGTTTTCTAGCTTTTCAAGGAGTAAAAAGAGAGCCCTTTCAGAACTGATGGTGCAGAGTGAAGGGGATACCACTGAATTATTGCCAGGGAGTGTCAGATAATGTTTCACAATCACGTCTGGCTGATTTTCTGATTCCTGGAGTTCCTGGACTGAGTCCTAGATGTGGTGCTCAGTTGGAGAGCCCCTCACAGCACCAGTGCTGACAGTCATACTGTCATCCCAGTGAGTTATCTCCCCCGGCTTTGATCACTCTGGGACTGCCAGCACCGGCCTCCTGCTGCCTGAGGTACTCAGATGTTCTCAGTTATGGCAGGTCATATGGGTCCCCTTTGGTAATCACACAGATCCCCTCAGCCCTCTGAAAACGGGAGGTAAATTGCCTCAGATGAAGCCTGTGTGTAGGGATGGCGGATATGCCATACCCTGCGGGGCTGACTTGTCCCTACAATGATTGCCCACCACCGTGTCCTACCAAAAGTCCCTAGCCCAGGAAGGTCAAAGCATCTCTTGCCTCTAGCTGAATAAAGGACTATGTTCCATGAAAAAGCCATACTTTCTGTGTAGCACCTCTCCATCCTGGCTGAGGGAGCCAAGTGTATGAGTCAGAGCTGCAGGGAGGTCGTGGGACACATCCTCCTTTCCTTCTTATCATCCTCATCCAGAAATTAATGGCAAAGCTCTGGAGAGGCTTGGGTACCTGTGGGTCAGGTCAACCATGACATGTCACAGTGTGTGCCAGTACTACAGAATTTGAAGATGATTCCAGTCTATCTACTCACAAATTATTCCTGAAATGCTCTTCTAGGAATATAAATGCTATTGAGAGGCACATTTCATACACCGGTTATTTTTCCTTTCCCTTGTTGGAGTAGCCGAGCACCAAGCCAGAGGCTGAAAAACTTGAAGGAGCGTTATTTCATCTGTCCAAAGTATTTTTTAAAACCAGAGGCCTGTAGGGTTGCCCCTGGAATCCCATATCCTGGTGGAAATCGAGTTCTCATCCATTTTTGTCATGTGTTATGTGTCCCCTGGTCCTGAGAGCAAAGTGAAGCAGAAGGATTTCATAATGGACTGAGAGATGGATGCTTGCAAGATGTCAGACCACAGGCATAATCTGTGTGTCACCTTTGTGCCTGGCGGCTTCAGAGCTTTGTTCTCTCCCTGACTGCTGTACCCTCCTTGCCCCGATCCTTAGGAAACGGAGGGAGCAATAAGACTGTAAATTACTTTCTGCAGGGGAATAAACTGGAGGCCATGTCTAAAGATCTCCGGTTTACTAGCAGCTTGGGAAGCTCAAGGAATTTTTTCTGTTCAGGAAACTGAGCAGAGTTGAAAGTGTTCCTGTGCATGCAAATTCACAGTGACACCATTGATTATGATATCAGAAAACAAGAAGGCAAACTAATGTATATGCTGGTAATACAATTATGCAAAAGAAATAATTGCCAGTCATTCTTATCTGCACTACGATTGTCACCAGCCAACAGACCAGGATATGACCCAAACTGTAGTACAATATGTGGTCATTTAAATTGGGCTTTTTGTTGTGCACGCACAGATTTCCCTTCTGCATGATAAAGCCTCATTTGGCTTTTATTCATTATGTAAGTAGATCTGCCCTAATGGTATGGACTGTCTGCTATAGGCTAACAGGATCAGAAGTCATTAATGAGGATGAGAAATAACTTACAGCGAGATGCGGAGCTGGAACTGGTGATAACACTTTTTCCTTAAAAGACATTTGTACCTTTAGCTATGCCAAAGACTTACTAAACAGCAACCAATTCTTGTTTGCATTCTGCAGAGGCATGGAGGAGTTAATCACAGAAAGATATTTTCAAGCTGGATTTGTTTTTCTTCTAGTATTCTTGTTAGCGGACTCCTTTCTGATATCCGTTAAGATTGCAACTGAGGTTCACTTTTTGGTCTGATTCAAAGCCTATTCACTGAATCAGTCAGAAGACTCGCTGATTTCAAATAAGTTTGAGTCTAACTTTTAATTTTATTGGCTCATGTGGCAATTTATTGTGACATCTCTTCTGCTTTTGCATTACACTTCAAGGATTATTTCTTCCTCGATCATTCATGATACTATATATCTAATGCCTGAATTGCCTAATGCCTTGGGATATACATGTCAGAACTACTGGTATTTTCTTGCTATTAATTCTAAATGCTTTGGACACAGGAATGGGTTGCCATATTCAGTGGCATAAGAAGAGCTCTCTCTTGTAGGAGAAAAGATGGATCAATGCCTGCAAATATTTTGATGGGGGCTTTGTGGGGAGAGCCCAACTGAAATCAGTTTAGATCAATGACTTTGAGAAATTTAACTGATCAGGTCCTGGTGACTAGCACTGGTAGGGGGCAATGCTTCAGTCTTCCAAGTGCTGCAGTTTTCAATTTTCTTCCTAATTACCCAAATCTTTGAAAAGCAACATAAAACAGCAACAAGAATCCTTTTCATTCAGAGCACTGTGCAGGGATTACTCTGAGCTCTACTATTAGGATGAAGCTGGGAAGGTGGTTTTTTGGTTGGGTTTTTTTTTTCTTTCTTCTGTTTTTTTTGCAAAAGCATTTCCGACTGTCATAAGCCCAACTTTTCCTTTCATGTGACACATCTGGGTTACGGTGAGCCTCCCCGAGGCAGACGGCTGGCGGTGGTTGTGTAACGTTTCAGTTCCACAGCCTGGCGCCAGGCACAAAGGAGCAAAGGAAGAGAAATATATATAGAAGGGAAAAAAAATATTCATTTAGCAATTAAAAAATAATGATGCAGAGGATAGAGAGGATGAAGGGTGTTTTTCACCCTGTGGTGGGTCTCATTACCAGAGGTAATGTCGCTTGTCACTGCTTTTCTAAGCTGAAATGTTATTTTTGGCAGGGCTGAGGCAGTGGAGCAGGCGCTGGTGTGGGGGGCTCGTGGGGCTGAGCCTGCCAGCCTCATCGGAGGAGATGCTCGGTGCTGCTGGGGAGCTGGCAGGGTTTGCTCAGAGCCACAGCATCCAGCCTGCTGCCCAAGGGCTCTTGTGGCCGGCGTGGAGGAAGCAGAAAACAAAGCCTGAAATCTCCTGCCTGAGGTTTTTCAGACCCAAACCAGCAACAAGGGGAGGGAAATTACCTCTGTTGCCTCTTCCTGGCCCCTGGCAGCCTCAGGAGCAGTGTTTCACTGTGACACGCTCATGCCCTTGAAAAACATTCTGCTTTTTTGGGGCCATGTGAGCATTTATATTCACTCAACGTTGGGCCATTCCCTGATACCCAGACATCTGCGCTCAGACCAGGGTACTGCAGCACATCACCATACAAAAGCACTACAGGAAACACATTTTTTCCCATGCTTAGATTAATATAAAATTAAGTCATCAAGCAACAGTTTCAACATGAACTGAGCACCCAAACAAGCATACCTGCCTTTGCCTCTGGTGTCCAGCATCTCCCCAGTGCTCTGCTCTGTATCTGCCACAGGTGTCCTTGCAGGAGTGGAGGAAGCCAAGGAGCAAAGGCAGGCACCCTTTCCCCCTGCGCACAAGGCAGTGAACAGCAATAGACATTTGCTGAGTGCCCCATGGAGTGACAAAATTTTGGACTATGGCAATAATGAACTGGTAACTACAGCTTTCCTCCAATGACAGCCGCAGCAGCCATTACTCACTGCTCATCCCTTAATAACACATTCACTTTCTGTGCTCAGGTTCCTTTAATGCTTTTTATCTTAGCCAAGAAAGGACACGAGTTACTTTTAATTTTAAATAGCCTCCTCTGGTAATGTTATTAAAATGCAAACTGAAGAATGACGAAAGTGGACAAACGCTAAATAAAAATGGAAATGCCAGCTCACTTGGAAGCACTCAGCTTTCGAGAAAGGCAAAATTAAACAGAAAAATAATTCTGGAAGTGCTTAGGATGGGCAGAAAGCAGAAAATAAATGGTCATTTCTGCAGTCTAGCTTCCCCCTTGTCCCACCTCTTCCTGAACTTGAACATCAAATCTCTTTCCCTGTGATGGTGTTTATAAAGTCACAAGAGAGGAACAACACTTCAGTCACCAAAGGCTGAGAAATGAAACCGCAGACACAGATTAGCAATTCTCTGTAAGATCTCTTACAACCTTCCTGCCTAGCCTTGTAGCGTCGTTGCTATTTTTAACCGATTCTTGAAGAAATGCCACCAAACGTCCTCTTCTGTGACCATTAGGAATATCAATAAAAGCACTATCATTAGATAACCTTGTTGAAGGGCAGGTGACGAGCGTCGTCACCAGAGCGTGGCACACGATGACTGACTGCGCAGCAGCCTCTACAGCACTTCTGGAGGATGCGAGGCTCTGCCTCATCTCTGCTGCAGTGGATTTGTCACTGCCAGAACTAGAGGCTCTTCTGCAAAACAGGGCAGTTTTCTCTCCGGCTTCCATTCTATCCCCCAGCACTGGGGTCGTTCTCATTGATCGCTGCATCTCCTTCCCAAGTTATCAACAGTAAATATTCAGCACTCCAAAAGAAACAGCCATACGTGGCTAGGATCACTCAGGGAACATGGAAATATTTACACTCTAGAGCTAGAAAAAGCTATTTCAATGCTATCGGACTTCTTCCCTATGAATTTATTCATATTACTATTTTCCAGAGAGAGAAGATGCCTCTGAGCCTTTCCTGCTACTGAAAAAATACTATAGATAGCCTATAAACACATAGAAAGCTGATAGTAAGCTATTTCCCTTTATTTTCCTATATTTTACAAAGCAAGTAAAGCATTTGATGTTTCAAATGCTATGGTGACATTTTTTGGGTGCGTTCTACCCAGAACCATGATTTGTACTTTGGAAAGGGGGGAGGCTGCTTTAGGCAAACAGAAAAGGGAGGATTTGGAGATGTGCTCTGGCTGCCGGGAACAGAGACACCTTTATAGTTTTATAACAGGACAGTAGAAAAATAAAAGCACAAGAAAAAATGCCCTTAGGGTAGCCAGGGGTAGGGATGACCTCCCCAAACATGTTCCTTCTGGTGCTCATCGGCTGCTGTGAATTTCCCATACAGCTCTGAGACAGCAGGTGCCATATTTTGGATGACTTATTTTAATGCAAATTGATCATCCAAATGCTTTTTGCAGTATAAAAATTACAGCCAAGATTAAAGTGCCTTTTAATGATGACTGCTCTGGTTTACAACCCTGAGACAGCCAGGAGCCTGAGAATGTCTAGGATCCACAGCAAATTTTCTGGTATGGTGCTAGAGATACAAGACTGACAGACATTTCAGGCATAAGACTCTTTGGTCTCTAAAGCCTACTCATTTTGTGAGCCTGTGGCATCTCAAAGCACAGGAGGATACCTGTTGTTGGGAGAAATTCCTTAAAATCAATTTTCTTAGGCTATTCTTTTTTTTTAATTATACCAATATCAAGTCACAAAAGGAAATCATATAAGAATGAGGAGGGAAAGGGTGTTTTTTAATCTCTTTTAATGAAATTTAAAAAAAAAAATTTAGGTAAAACTAGAAATGTGCACTTCTCCAAAACCTGATTTAGCTCAGGTGTCTGCTGTGGGTGCTATGCTATACCCTCTACAGTCCTTCGGGCTGAAATTTACAATTTGTGACACATCTTAGGCCATAAATCGAAACAGGAGTCACTTGACTAATTCTGCTGAGCACAGGAGCTTTTTATCCCACCAAGGTGTTAGGTTGTTGAAGAAGACCACGAAAAAGGATTATATGAGAATTCTGGCTGGCTGGGCACAGCCAGTGCAGACAAGACCCTCATGGGCTCTGTGTCTCCTTCTTTAGAGCATTAACTTTGTGGGTTTGTAGTCTCATTTTTTTTCCCACCTTTGATCATTCCTGTAAGCATTAGCCAGTGCTGGCAGCAGGTATTTGTGCGAGCAGAGCTCTGCCTACCTTTCTTTCTAACTCTTTCTTCAGATTTTCTTTTGGCTCTCCTTAGCCAGAGTTAATTCTGATCCTCCCCTCCTACTACTGGGAAATGACATAGCTATATATTGCTTATCTCCTTTCATATTTTAATGAAGGGCATGAAAGATAATGGCTGAATTTGTATAGCGGCAGAAGAAAGGACTTGGTAGATGACGCTATTGTCTACACAGGCACTGGGTCTCTATAAATACAGAAAGTCTGTAATTATCATTAGAAGGTTTGTTAAAATTGAAAAGTAGAGGAATGCCAGTTATCCATTAATGAAAAATCTCTCCCTTCCCCTGTTACCCTCGGAGGAAGCTGGCAAGCTCTTCCTTATTCTGCATATTGTTCCCCTACCTCCATCTTTTTTCCTCCCTTCCTCTCATTTCCATTCCTGTCAAAGCCTGCAACGCCTTCAGCATGATAAACACACTGCTCCTGCTCCTCCACTCCTATCTCACAGAAAAAGATGAGGCTCATTAAGTGCTAGCATTTTTATTTAACACAAATACATTGTTGTTTCAATACCATTTTATTTCCTGCATATACCCCAGTGACTGTGTGCTCGGAGTTAATGTCTGGGGACTGGCTATGCCAGTCCCAACCTGGAGCCCACATCCCTTCTACTCTGAAGGGCAGCATCTCTGTGGGGGCCAGCGATGGCAATCGTCACCTTGTCTTTCCAGCAGCATCCTGTAAGGTGTGGGCACGGTATCAGGATTCCAGATTCACATCCTGGTGTTTCTTCAGGAGGCTGCATCTGCTCAAAGAACACTTTTATATACATGTGTATATACCTCAGTGTATTAACACACACATGCATGCACATATGTATATAAACACATATACATTTATATAAACATAGTTCATATATACACTTTATATACATATATATATATATATAAGTGCAAACCTTGGGACAAAACCAACTATGGTTGAAACTAGGCAAACTTATGGGGTTATTAATTTAGATTATTGAAAGCGCTCCATCTTGGTAGTAACCCTTATTAAAATTTTTATGTCTATAACCAGCTTCACAGTTGATGTTAAAATTGCTTGGAAGATGAAGTGCAGGATTTTGTACTACATGATAAACATCAGTGCCAAAATATTTGGACAGTTTCAGAGACTTTTCATCTCTTTTGAGCTAATGAATCCAGCAAAACTAGTCCATTCCTATGAACAGTTTTATTTGTGAAGACCTACTATTTCCAGGGAATATATATATAATCAAAACACATAATTCATGTTCAGCTCTAACTTGAATCTGAAACTTGAAAAATCAGCTATGAAAACTCGAGGACGACTTCTCCTACACTTGCCAATAGGATGTCTGCGAAGAAAAAGCTTTTCTCACTGTATTTCTCAAGCTCCGTCCTGAGCCAGGAGTGAAGAAGTGAGTAATTAGACGCAGTTGTCTGAACATCATCTGTGTGTAAAGAAAAGCCGGTTCCGTTGGTGAAACAGGGGGTGACTCATCCCTGCCCCACAAAGGTCCATGGCCAGATCCGAAACCCAGCACCAGGAGCAGAAGTCAATCTGCTGAGGGGAGCTCTCCTTCATCAAAGGGATGAGTACGGTACAGCCCGTGGGGAGATCATTTCCCTAAATCTTAGACACTCTTGAATATTGCGGTTTATCCAGCTCTAAGTAAGTGCCTGCTATATTTTGGGGCACTTAGCTGAAGCATGACAAGACTTCCAAAAATGTGTAACTTCAAATACAATTTTGATGAGTCAATGTTAGACCTCTTTCACAGAGGTTACAATAATGCTCTTTTATCTCACATTCTCTCTGAGCTAAGAGCACACCAGCTATTATTATGTCTCAGAAGCTGTGGCATAAGGTGTGATGTGTCAACGTCCCAAGCACAGGGGGAACAACGCAACGCAGCACGCACACACAGACTCACTCTTTAATTTATACTGACTATATGTTTTAAGCACCTTCACTCTCAAGACCTTGATTTATGCATTGTGGAGGATGCACAAATGCCCCAGATCTATTTGACATTTTGGCTGGAGCCACAGACCACTGTTAATCACGTAGCCACATATGAAAATATCTGCAGCAATTAATATACAGTATTTACATGCACTGATCTCTGGGGCTGTGATCAGTCAGCTGGGGAAAATCTGCTCTGCTTGCTGCTATTTGCACGCCTTATTATTATTTAGGATTCAGAATCCTAAGCATCAGTTTAGGATCTAAAATTTCGACATCCGTTTTTAAAAATATCCTTCTAACCCTTTGCATGGAAAGGTCACTCTGTGGCTTGTTGTGTCACCAATTCTGAGGGTTCCACAGCTGCTGGGAGAGGCAGCTTCAGACCAAGAGCATTCTCACTCTTAAGCTGAATTTCACATTATCCTTGTATTTATTTTTTTCCCCTTTCATCTGAACTGGGATGTTAATTTTCAGGGTTATCCAGGAAATGCAATACATTCACAAATTGCTGCATCTCAAGAGTAAGGTAAGAAAGATAAAATTCAGAGAAATATCAGTAATGCAATAATTCATATCTATATATGCAGATTTTTATCCTAACATGCACTGCTGGTATGTATAATAAAGTTGTTGGGCTTTTTTGCTTTTCAATATAGCATACACTTGAGATAATCTGATTATACTAGAATTAAAATAAATATAATTCCAGCTCTGAAGCATATTTAGCATTGCAGAGGTGAATCTCATTTGGGTATTGTTATGCATTTCATTTCTTCTGAAGCTTTGCTGCCCAAGGCCAGAAATGTTTAAATAGGTCAGAGATAACTGCCCTTATCGTACTGCATTTAGACACTCCCTTTATATGACAGCCCTTATTTCACTTTGATCACCAACTTGTCTGGATGTGCATTTCAGTAATTATTTGAATTATCCCCTAATACTACCCTGTAATCCCTCCTTTTAAGAAATATTGCGTGCAAAGGGAGGAGAGATCTAGCGACAGCAGAATGACTTGGCAATACTTGCCGTTCCCACACTCAAGTTCTCTGTCCCTACTTCTTCAAAACCAGCAGGAGGTTTTACTGGAACAGGAGGTCAAGTGATCCATTTGACTGCCACAGCAGCCAACAAGAGTCCTTTCTTACTAATTTGGGATGCAAAGCTTCAAAGGAGTTGCTCAAAACTCTTTTTTTATTGCAAAAAAACTTTGTGATTTTCCCCATCACCTGATTGCTCTAAGGATGTCATCAGCCTTGCCATAACTCTGCCTCCCACAGGACAAAAATCAGAAAAATGGAAAACCACAGTCACATTCACTGTGTTGCTCAGAGCAGGTTTGTCCTTTCCATTGCTTGAATAATATTTGTATTGTTGTATTTGAGCATGGAAACAGTGGCAATGTTAGTCTCTGGTCCTCCTGCAGTGCCTGTTCAAGTCAACAAAAAGACCTTCCCTGACAGTAGTGGGAGTTGGCACAGCCCAGAATGACTCTAATGAGCCTCCAACAAGCATTTATGAGATTTAATTTTCGGAGAAATCTGTCTGTAGTTACTTAAACAGATGCTCATTTCTCTGAGTATTACAAACTTGTCGTACTACTTTCCAAGACCAGACACTTTTGGATTTATGTTATCAACCAGGGGTAGAAGAAACTCAAAATGAAACAGTTTGGTTGGAAATCGGGAGAATTGCATTTCCCAAATCAACTGGATGCTTTGGGCTTTGAGTCAAGTTGCAGGAAGAGTCCCTGAGGTGGGAGGGGTCCTGGACTCACACTGGCATAATCCTCGGACAAGACACGGATGGGACCCGAGAGGTCCAAGTGCTACCTGTAAATGTTAGTGTACCAACATCCAAAATAGCTGCTTCCAGATAAAAACAGCAAGATGGGATTTCTGGGAAAATGGGAGGAGAGGAACAAAAGGTACATTTCATAAACTGAAACTGAAATTGAATATCGCTTGGAAAAGGTTTAAAACTGAACATCAGAGAAATTGAATGGAGTAGAAACCAAACATCAGAGAAATCAGAGCAACCCCATCTCTGATTGTTCTCTCCCCTGCTCCATGGGTGTCCAGGCATGGTCAGTTGTAAGAGAAATGCACGACCATATGAACAGCAGCATTTCAGTGTCCCATTAAAGAATATTTGGGTTGTGCCACCTCTTCACCTGTGACAGGCTGGCTAGCGAAAAATAACACCAGAAGCAAGATAAATTAACATTTGGATATACTAAAAATTAACAAAATGTACTTACCCCCAATTTATCCTTGTTCAGCCATCAAGTCTTTGGACTTTAGCTAATTGGGGGCAGGGAGTCTGTTGCCCACACTTTTGCAAGCACGAAAAGGTTTATGACCAGAGACACCATGAGCACTATCTGACAGGGAAAGGCTGCTGCCAGGAACCTGCAGGCATGTCAAATCTGTATCGTTTGTCTCATTTAACATCTGTGGACACATGAATTTTTAACCTCTTTTAAATTGAGTTGCAAGACCATGGCCATTTGGCAGTAAATAACCCCAAAGTGACTGGCCACTGTGTATGATGTGCAGGGGTACTGCACTACATGAAGAGCTCTGGTGACTGTGCTGGGAGAGAGCTGGCACACAGCTGACCTTTCCTGCAATAACTCCAGGAATGACTCCGCTGCCATAATATTCCTGGGGAGAAAATGCCCACTGCAACTTTGGCAGAAAAAGGCAGAAGTGCCGGGAGGCAGGATGGCTAATGGCCATCAGGGGCTATTTGGTTGCTGGGTGATGCAAGTGATGGATGAGGCAGCGGCTTGGACCATAGAAGATTAATTCCCAGCAAGAGAGGGTGAGGCCAATTGCAAACCCCAGGGCTCAAGGCATCTCCAAGCTCCCTCCAGTCCGGCCTCCAGTGACTACCACCACCATCACCCTGCTCTTCATGAAGTTTTACAGACCATCTTTTTAGCACCCCATTAAAAGAGCTTTTATATCCCAACTGCAATGGTGTGTTCTCCAGTGTAATGGTGGAGAAACATCACCTTCATCCTTTCTCCTTCCCCAAGCTGTAGGCAAGACCTGAATTCTTTTTTACCCTTCTTGGGAACACTGCCCTTAATAAAATGTTCATTTCATTGCCTGACTTGGAAAATCCAGGTGCGTGCTTTCCTTCTAAATGATCTTTCCACCTCTGTTAGTTTTTCACAAATTTAAATTAGCAATTTTGGAAACAGTTTTGTTTAATAGTGTTCCTGATACCCACCCTTGCTTCACAGTGGAAGCAAAGTCGTTATGCACAGCAAGTATTCATTTATGCAGTTAGATTTAAAGGAATTTGAGTACAAGGTGCAAACACTACCTTTACAAATAAAACTGATCATTTACAGAATCTTTGTAAATACATGTGGGATTGGGCAGCAGTGGTCTGTAAGGGTCTTTCTCCATGGGTGACAGCAATCTCTTTTTGTCCCAGGACCCCAAATGTGCTCTGCTAGCTTGTAAGCAGTGAGGCTGGTGTGCAGAGGACTCTCTATGGGCTTCTCTGATCCCAGCTGACACATCCGAGTTGTGCTATGAACATCTCAGTGGTTTGACTTCCCCACAAAGGTTTACCTTGCTCATATTCTCCTACCAGCCTGTTGGTCTGAGGCTTAAAATAGACCTGTCAATACCACTTTCCCTGGAAGAATGTGGTGCTGCTAAGCCATTATTCAGTATAAAAAGAGTAGAGCTTCCAAAGAAAAAAAGCTGTTTAACACAGAAAAAAAATG
This sequence comes from Nycticryphes semicollaris, assembly GCA_013400055.1. Lineage (NCBI taxonomy): Eukaryota > Metazoa > Chordata > Aves > Charadriiformes > Rostratulidae > Nycticryphes > Nycticryphes semicollaris. The sequence goes on from VXBJ01000825.1 coordinate 811,383, forward strand.
GCACAAAACCATACTGAATCAACAATTGGATGTGTCTCCTCTTTGGTCTTGGATCCTGCCACAAGTTATCCCAAGGGAATCACAGGTCTCCTAATGTCAAAAACAAAATAATAAATGTTAATCCTCCTTGCCTTCCTCAGGCAAAGATGATTTGATATGAAATTTGTTTGGTAGATGAGGCAAATAAACTTTTGTGACTGCAACTTCTGCATGTGAAGAAGTGGACAGGTATCTGGTGGTTCCTCCTGCATCTCCCTGTGGCAGTGGCATGTGGCTTGTGTGGCTGTGCAGCCCATGAGCTTCATGAGTCACAACGCATATCTGCCCGAGAACTCAGGGGCCACCACCAGACCCTCGACCAGGCATGGGGCTGGGCTGCCACATGCAGATACAGATGTACAAGGGGGTCCCTGTGCACTTTGGGACATGGGCTCTCTGTGCCCTTAGATACTAAAATCCCTCAGAACTCTGTACTGTTTAAGCAGTCAAATTCCTTTAGATATCTTGCCGTCAAAGCAGACTGAGTTTTGGGTCAGGCTACTAGACTATTTCTGAGGGTTGTGAAGATGTAAGTAGGCAAAACAGACTCCTTGAGCAATTTTCCTCATCCTCCCATGTCCTCTTCCATGCGGCACATTTGCAAGTGAGCTGCCTTGATTCACAGGCTGCTTGGAATGTGTTTTCCTTTCCTTATGGAAATCTTACATAATATGTTCAGAAAAATGAAATATAATCCTTTAGAAGACTTATTTAGTAAGGATATTCATGGGGCACAGACGTGTATGACTCTTGCTGTGTCTCTCAGAATTTGTCAAGAGATAAGTGATTAGCAAATGGTTAGTCATGTCCCTGATAAAATTTCTTCAGTGCTTTCCAAACACAAAGGAAATAGGACCTACCATAAAGGTGCTTATGATTTATGTCACAAAATAAAGGGGGATTAAAGTCTTTTATAAATATTCCTGTTAACACTTCTAATATCACTAAGACCTTAAAGACCAGCCCATTATTCTGTCAAAAAACCCAATTTGTTGTCTATGTCCTTTGAGATTTTAGGTATGACCTTGGAGTGTTTCTCATGAACAACTGTAACAGAGAAGTGGGGATTGCATAGGAATGGCAATTCCTCTGAGGCCGGGTGTCAGCTGTAAGAGGAGCTGCTTTCCCGGAAGGCAGTGAGACCCCTGCCTGGGTGCAAGTCCCCTTTTCTTAGGGTCTGGATCTGGTCTCTGCTGGAGAGCAGATGAACGGCCAGAGGTGCACTGGCCTCAGGTACCTGCAGAAGAGCAATGGGTCGGGGACAGCCGCTGTGTACCTGCCGCAGCCCCATCTGTCCCTGCTGCTGCTCTTGCCTCTGACACCCTGGCTGTGTCCCGGCCTCCCGTTCCTCTAGCACAGCAAAGTACAGCAATGGCATTGCCACCGGGCAGAGTCTCCCTGCAGCTCTCTGCTGGCAGCACTGGCTTCCCATTAGTCTCAGTCAGTGATTTAAATTGGCTCAAGGAGGTTATTTTGGCATTGGGAAGTTGGGCTGGGAGCAGCTTTCATAAAATGGGGATGCCAGCCCAAACCCAGGGTGCGGAGGTGCTCTGAGCAGGCATTGGAAACAGGGGCACGTTCAGCTGCTGTAGAAAACCCAGCCACATGGGTGTTTTAGACAGATAATTACAAATTATCTTTCTTGGGCTGAGGTATTAAATTCATCCACAGCTGCCCCACCACCAGCTCAGGACTTTGTTTAAAATTTTATGAGCTGTTCAATGGTTATTAAATTTGGTGTACTTGCTATTCAGCACAAAATTGTCATAATATGTCACAAGGAGAGAGTACTTGAGGAAGAATAGACTCGGGTGACGTGCGATGAGAGCGATGAGCTCCCTGAGCTCTCTGCAGCGCCCTTCATGTAGCAGGCCCAGAGACATCTCGAGGACTGCAGGGAAGGTGGCAGGAGCCCCTCCGTCACTGCCTGCCATACTGCAGTGGCCTGGCTGAGTCAGGATGGCAAAAATCAGATAAGTTATTTGCAGAGTGAGTCATAGCAGAACAGAAAAAAATAACTTGCAAGGGGTTAGGGAAGGCTTTGGAGTTAAATAAGCAGTGAAGGAAGTGATAGAGAACCACTGAAGCTGGTTGGAAACTTGTTGATAGCTTGGAGCCACATGGAAGGAGGGACAGGGCAACGTTCTGAGATGAACACCTGGGAACAGCCACCTGGGAGATATGGGTGATGGCTTTGCTTGATGTTGAATTGTTCAAAGAAGAATAATGAAAGAGGAGGTTGCCATTGTTGAGTGAAATCTGCTTTTTCCAAAATGCTCATTTCATCCAGGATTTTTCTTTTTTTAACACTGTTGCTCCAGTTTTTTGACTTGGAATAAATTGTTCTTTCATGCATGCTGAATCCCGTTCCAGCATCCCAGGCCACAATCCCAGATGTGAGAGGTATTTTAAGCACCTAAGCTTGGACAAATATACTCACCCTTGCTCTCCCAAATCCTATGCCTGATGACCTTTGTTGGATTTTTCTGAAACTGAAGAAGTTCCCCGTGGAAACACATTGTCCCAGGGAACCTCAGCATATGGTGGCCCCTGCACTGCACTGTTTACCAGGCAGGCTGTTGACCACATCTGAACAAATGACTAACCTTTGCTTTAAATTTTCTATGCTAATGGCAGCAGTGACAGTGAAAATTGTTTAAAGTTTCATATGTTGTATCTATCTAGAGGGTTTTTGATAAATCACTGGAGTGATCTTCTGTGTGTAAGATCAGGGTAAATAAAAACCAAGCTGCCTTTTGTTTTGATCTGACACCAACATGGCTAAGTTGCACACATCTTAGCTCTCCTCAGCAAGTCTCTGAGGTTTCTGATGAACAAATAGAGTAGTTAAGGTGCTATACATCTTCATGGGCTCACTTAAGCTACCTTAACCCCAAACTCATCCCTAGCAATCTGGGGTTCTTCAAACTGACTTCAAGGGGGCTAACTCATCACGTAATAAGATATCTGGTGTGTATTTCAGTTCTGTTGAACAACTCTTCCTCTTCTGTTAGAGTCCATGTTTTTTGTTTTCATCTTTGCTTTTCTTTAAACTTGAGCCCTTTCTCCTGTTGAGGTTTCTGTCTGGGTATGGGACTGTGTTGCCTTCACTTGCTTTGAGGTAATATTTTTAGGCCAATCTGGAAATAGACTCTCTACATTTCATGTTCTGAATTAGTTTTCATTGCTTGTACGTTCCTGCACAGATTTCCTCTGCAACTAATCAGCTTTGCCATTAATTTTGTACCTGAACATCATCCTTGCTTATCTCAGTCCTTCTGCCACAACAATATCTTCAGTGCCCTCCTTACCACAGCCTTCCTCAATTGTTACTTGGCCATCAGAAAATCACCAGCTGGGATTTTTCTGAGATCAAAAAGGGAGTTTTGCATTTGATTTTCACGAGGTCACTTAGAATGAAATGACAATAACTGGGATGTCATCAAAATGTCTATTCGAGCCTTTGATCCAGAAGTGGGATGATATCACTTCATATGCTACAAACTGCTGACTTGAAATAAAAGATGTTTTGAAAGCTTTAACAAATTTGTGGAAGCTAATTGCTGTTCCAAGGAGGAAGTAAATAACTTTTTACATAGAAAGTTAAATGCTCAGTTCTAAAATACTACACCCAAATAATTTCAGTAAACCTCCCCAGACACATACCTGTGAGCCAACAAGTGCTTTTGAAAATCCATTCTTGGGATTGCACTGGGCACAGGTAATGAAACTGTTTCCTAATATTCTTTTCTCTGGTTTGTAAACATTGGAGAGGAAAGGAAATAAATTGGACATGGGAAGATGAGACGATGAAACCTTCTTACTGCAGCTAGTGAGATGTTGGAGACTTGTTTGGTGTCATTGGCTGGTCCCAGTAAGTACTGTGCTTTATAATATCAGATACATTTTCCATTAATTCAAAACTGTTCATAACAACAGACATAGCATAGGGAGCTCACTCAAATAGTCTCTTCCACATATCCTTTGTGGCATCCATCATCATTTAGAAGAGAGAAGATGAAAATTCCCATTAGACCTCTTTATTTAATTGCTTTTATTGCTTCTGTCACTTGATGAGAGCTTAAGCGATATGTGCGCTGATCCAAGGATATCCTGCCCATCAGAGGAGTGTGACATCCATCCAGATGTACCACAGAGATGGTGTGCCAAAATGGGCATACCTATTGGGGGAGGGCATAAAATGCAGAGTTGCTTCTTGGTGATTAGCCATCTTAATGAAGAGGATCAACCAGAATTTATTTATAGGGTCAAGAGCTTGTTTGTGAGATCGCTGATGCAGCGACAAAGCTCACCATTTGTTTGCCATTAAAATTCAATTTGTAATCTGTCATTAAAATACTCTTCTGTTCCCAAACCAACTGCTCCCAGAAGCTATGTGAAATTACCCGTTCCATACATTAATTTGCGCCCACCTTGGATGCCTGTGGAGCATACGGAGAAGGCAGGACATCAGGGGGCAGCAAGCAGGCAGCAGTCTCTGAGCTGCGGGGGCTCAGCTGCCTTCATGAGAGAGCTGGCAGGGAGTAGAGTCAGAGCATCCACCCATGTACCACCCATGGGATGCTGTCCCTGGGCTAGTCCCCATGTTAGCCTTCTACAGGTATTCAGAGAGGAGCATTCTGAGAAGGTATTTTCCTTTATTGCTCCTTACAGCTCTCAATGAGGAAAATTCAGTCCAGATCAAGGGGCATCAGGTGGTTTTGAACTCTAGTGCCAGTCTTCGCAGGGTGCCAGCAAACCCTGCTGTCCTGCCCTTGGGGCAGTTCTCTGTAGCAAGACCAAGTGCAGGTTTGGCCTCCAAGCCTCTAGGTTTAGTGTAGCCAATCCAGGCCACATTTTATTTTTGTCTTAATTTTTTTTTGGACAATGTCTCCCAGGCAAAACACACATAAAAAATAATAGGTAGCTTGCAGGTTTGGCATGTCCCATGTGCACCTGATCTATGTGTCTGATACTCTTTGGGCATGCTGAGCTGCATGCTGAGAGCTTCTTTGGGAACCTTCTGTAAGCATCACAAATGTGGGCAGCACACCTTTTCCAGCTGGATGGAAAGCCCTGGTGTGTGCTTATTTCTTTCAAATAACAACAATACAGGGTGTGACAGGCCATTGGTGTGGTCTGCATTACCATGTATCTCTTCTGCCTTGCACTTGAGGTAGGCAACAGGGCTGGTGAAGCACAGAATGCTTCATCTTTTATCCTCCAGGAATATACAGGAGCTCAATCTCTCCACAGGCATAGCCTGCACTGAGAAGTGCTGTGGAAACTATTCACCACCAAACACCATCATGGAGGATACATCTCTGAGTCAAGATGTCTCCACTGTGCCCTCCTCCCACAGCTGGGAGGGAAATCGCTGTCATTCCACTCTGTGGAGGAATAGATGCAATCCTTTTTCCTGCTAAGCATCAGCAGAGGTCTCCAAGGAAGCTGCTTTGATTTGCTTTGACCTCATTCTACTTAATCAGCTAAACCAACCTGCTGATGAAGTAAGAGTGGGCCTGGCGGATAGGAAATGGGTCACTGGAAGTTATTTTTTTAATATACTTCAGGATTTGCAATATACTGGATCCAAATTATGATAGCTGCAAGTGGATCAGACCTCCCTCCTGTAAGAGAGAAAAGGAGCAGAAAAATACTGCAAGGCTAAATTTCTGATCAATTTTCCAGAACAGTTAGGGCAAGCATTTCCAGGGAGCAACAACTACATGTGACATGGGTAATTTCAGGAAGTACATGTGGGACAGGCTCTGACAAGGGACAGTTGTCACATGAGGATACAGATGGCACTTCTAATGTCTACAGTCACTTCTACATGCGAATGCATCATCACTCACAGTGTAACCTAACCAACCATATGAGGAACCAACATATGCCAGCCTACATATTGCAGGGCTTTTGAGGTTTTCCAGCCCGGCTGTTTGTCATTTTGGAGATGCTTTTTCTTAACCACTTCCCTGCTGGCCTCCTGTGGGGCTTCTTGGCATCAGGACCTCCTGGAGGGCTGAGGTCCAGCCCAGAGAACTGCAGGAGCCTTGTCCACCCAAAGATGTGAATTTCCACATGAAATTGGTGACATATCCTGGTTGCACGTGTTGTACACTCTCTGGGGAACACATTGCTACTCGTGCTAGTGAGATGTTCACATACAAGTCTGCTAGATGAAAAGGACAGTTCGGGTGCTAGTAACAGTAATCTGTCTCTGCTGGGAATTGGAAAAGCAGCATTTGGCACCTGGAGGTTTGTCCTTGTTTTCTTTTTAAAGGATTCTGGACCTCCAAGTACCTCTTCTGGTTGTTTTCTCACCATCTGAAAAATGGAGCCTGTTGAAATGATACATAACAGACACCAAAACCAGAGCAAATCTGCAGCAGAATTGATGCCCTCCAAGCTTGGAGCCGATACCAGCAGGACTTTCTGAGTGACTGCTGCATTCATGCGGGAAGGCTTCTGCCTGACAAATGTGTTTGAATTCTCTGAGTACATCGGGGCATTGCTAGATAAGTAGGTAATAGAGGACATCATCTATCATGATTTCAGGGAAGCGTTTGACAGTGTGCCACAAAGGGAATATGATTTACAAAGTAAGACAAAAATGGTATAAGGAAACTATTGATATCACTTACCAATCAGATTGGCAGTTTGAGGGAGAGGATAGGGATAGGACACATAGCAGAAGCAGAAGGATGGACCAAGGCTGGATTTCTCTGAATAATGCTCAAAGTAACCCTAATCTAATCATCTGGAGTAATTGGGACAAGGAGAAAAGAGAATGCAAATGTGTAGAAGTTGAGCAAGCCTGCTTGAAAGGAGATTGCATTCCAATATTCAAAAAGGCAAGGGAATAGGAGGCAAAAGCAGTCAGGAACCATACTCCATAAGCCATCAAAGGAACCTAATTTGGAGGGCGATTCAGCACCGCAGACTCCCACAGGTCTCTGCAGCCATTCCACATCAGGGACAGGACTGCTCTGACCCTGCTGGGAGCAGGCTGACCAGCAAATATGAACAGAGTGAGCACATTACCTTTGCAAAATAATCTAGCACGGGATACTGAAAAGCATGGATGAAAACCTTGTTACAAATAGGCTTTGCTGAAGTGTCTGGCTGTTCTGGGCATGGCCAGGCTGGCTGAAGGGTGCCTGGGTGCCCCGGGTGCACACTCCTTGGCACAGGAACATTTTGCAAAAAATATCTGCCATGAGCTGGTCCACTCACTAAGTCCAGCTCAGTAGAGGGAGGTACTGGGCAAAGATAAATCAGCAGGATTCAATCAGGCTACCAATAGCATGGTTTGGGGAGGAGGGATGTTTTTGTTATCAGGCTGAGGGATTTAAACACCTCATAATCATTGCACGACTCATACACACTAGTCCTGGTGCACACCATACTCACCATCATGGACAAGTTTTCCTGACCCCCTGCCAGGGACAGGCAGCAGGGGAGCATCATGAAGTTGCTTTGTCTGGAAACAGCTGGCCGTTTGGTCCAGCACATTTCACAAAGAAAGATCACTTGGAAGAGGGAGGCAGAGAACTGCTGATTTCCTAAGACCCTGAAGATGCTCAGCTGAGGAGCTATTTGTGGCTGCAGCTCAGGAAACCTTGATGAACTCCTCAGTCCTGCCTCCTGCATTGCCTTCATCTCCCTCATCCATCAAGGCAGGATGCTCTCTGGAGCAGGACTGTCTCTTTCTGGAGGAGTTGGGCAACAATTCTGCACATGGACTCCTGACCCTTGTGGTTACTGATAGCGGCTACCAAGTGATGCTACCCCTGACAGGCTCTGGAAAGATCCCTCCTGGCTCTCTTGAAGCCAGCTGGTTGGGAGCAATGCTCCTTGTCTCTGGGCAGGCTAGTGCTGCTGGCTGTGTGGCTAGCAAAGGCCAGACTGTACCAACAGTGCACAGCCCAAAATGGCCGAGAGAAAGGCTCAACAAGAAATTCCTCATTTTCACTCCTGCAAGGCTGGGGGTGCAAAGCTTACTATTGGTGGTTGTTTCCTGTTTTTTTCCACTGCCTGATTATTGCCAAGTATTTCATATATACACAGCAATTTAGTTAGATTGATGGCCCTTGTCTCCCTAGTGACAAATGCAATGCCTGCCAGACGCTTGGCTCTAAACTGTCTTTACAATCATTCTGCTTTTTTAAAAGTTTAAATGCCCACAAGAGAAAAACTTATTTTGTCATTTAGATTGGCCTTGGCTAAATTAGTTCATTCCTGAGCAACCATAAGACACAAAATAAGTACACTACTGTGGGAGGCAAGGGGGCTCCTCATAAAGACCAGCCACGGGGTGGATTTAAATTCATGTCAAGGAGAACCATTAGAGAAGAATATGGGGCAGAAAGATAATGTTGGAAAGCAGATATATACCCAGCAAGGATATCATGAGAGTCCAGGCTACATCACAAGGACAGCGAAAGGCAAAGGATGGTATCGGTGGACAAGGAGGGGATGAAAACTTGGTCCTGCTGCAGTCACGAGGAGCAGTTTCACAACATCTCACCAAGGTGTTGCATCAGCATCAGGGCCTCGTGAAGCTGCACAGTTTGCAGAGGAACCTTCTTGATTTAAGGGCATCAGTGTATAAAGCACTTGCAGGAACAGGACCAGTGTCTGACCACCTAGGCTTTATTAGCAAAGTACGGGAAAAAGGAATACTCCTCTTAGAGCACCTAGGGTCAGCTGGATGCTCAAAGGACCTTCCTGCATACATTGAAATGTTAACAGCTGGTGCCTTGTAAGCAATTTGATTTGAGATCCTTGATTTTATACTCTTGGGAGAGTAAAAGTGGTTTGCAAGTAGGTGCTCTTTGTTCCTCTGTCCTTGCAAGAGCACAGATGCCTGTCATAAACCTCCTGGGCAGCACTCTGCTGCCCGTGGGTCTCTCACCTCCCTCCTGCCATAGATGGAGGTGGGCAGTATGTACTGGAGTCATCTACCTCTGCTAGTTACACGGAGCATCTTCTGCATGGGCATTGCTGGGTAAGAAGATCGTGCATGTAGAGTGATTCTCTCTTGGAACCTGGCATGTCAAAGCCAGTTTCTACACTCCCAGAATGTCTCATCTGAAGTGAATGAGCTGGTTTTGGTCAATCCCTTGGGGAGTGAGAACAATGCCTATGCCTTGAATAAAACAAAACTAGAAGGTTCCCCAGGGGGGCTGAAAATATTACTTGGGAAAGCATCGTAACCTGTCAACTTCCAATTCCCTTTATTTCCATGCAACTTTAAATAAACCCAGCCATACACATTCAAAAAATACACTTCAGGAATTAATCTCTTCTTAGCTGACACGTTAAATGTCAACTCTGAGCCTGGAGTAAATTTTCACAGGCAAGTTATAAAACTCTGAAAACAGGATTTAATAATGGTAATGCTGACAAAGCCTCAGCCGCAGCAGCGCTAGTAGGTGCCACTGTGTATACCCACCAGACAGCGGGGCTGAAAAACAGATAGGGGAGCGCTAATTTATTGTTATTAGCTAGGTGTGCTTTTGAAAGTTTCATAATTTGGAGACCTTGCTTTTCAGACCGGTGGAAGTCTGGATCTAGAGACAGATTAATGATTCTAATTTCTCCACCTGTGTTATTTTATTAGACTCACTATGGCAAACTGGTGCTGTTGTTAATGGGCCCTGCATACCTATTTCTCTATGTGCCGCACACAGAATGTGCTCCATTGTGCCCATCAAAATAACTTTGTTAAAAATGCTGAAGCTGAGCCTGCGGTGTCTGTTAGTAGAGCCGAAATGAAAAATATCTGGCAGGAACTGAGTCTGGAGCAAACAAAAATATACGTAGACTAAGGGAGAAAGTACACTCTGATTTAGCGTTCAGCTCGGGTGCATGTTTTATGCATGTGCATATAGAAAGGGAAAATTCATTGATTTGCTTCAGAGTTAGTTTATGTCTTGATGGAGCAAAGCATGTAAGTGCCTGCTTAAGTCTATTCCTGTTCAATAAAGTGTTTAAGCAGCTGCCTGTGTCCCACTGATACTAATATAAGATTTAAGTGTCTGCTTAGAGTGAAATGTTCACAGAAGCTTTGTTGTATTGGGCCCTGATGCATACTGCTGTATTCCAGACACAGCTGGTCACACAGACTAAGGATGCAGAAATGAAGACCAGAGTTGTCATTACCTCATCGCCACATGATGGCTTGTTCAGGCTTTCGCCAGGTAAAGCTCTGGGGACATATTTTAAGTGCTATCAACACACAAACACAGGGATTTTTTTTTAAATCTTTCACAAGTTCTCAGTCATGTGAGTCAGTTCATCCCCAGAACTGTAGCAGAAATTTGCAGGATCAAGACTGCTATGGGAACGCTCCCCATTGCGATGCGTGTGAGAAAGCCAGCACCAGTCCCTCTGAGGTTATCTAAACTTCTCCTCCTTGTTTTTTTATTTGGCTTTTTTTCTCTCATCTGTAATGGTCTGGGAAGGGATTTTTCTCAGAGTTACTTGATATTCAGAATGATTTTTGCAGCACATCGCTGTATTTCAGGCAGTGCTACAGGGGGCTGCTTAACACGGGTGGGAGGGAAGCGGACACGTGGCCACTCCTGCCTGGGATTGTAGCACACCACAATGAGATGTAACTGGCAGCTGATAGCAAGGGAAACCCTCAATGTATTTGTGAAACTGTTTTCTTTGGGAATGAGGCCACGGCAAGCATTGGGACAACCTGCCACACCGCAACCAACCATGTTTGAAACAAGGTATTGAGTCTTCTGGCAGCATCAGGGAATTCATTCGAAATGATCAGTCCCCCGAAAAAACTTGTAGAGTGCTCATTTTGAGGACTGTAGTCACCTAATGATTTTGCTTGCAATGTCTATGTATGAAAACTGGACATTTTTTTCAATGTTGAGTTTGCTTTTCCAGCTCAGACAGGATATTCAGGGTTCAGTCCTGCTTGGGGCCCATCACAGAGGTCACAGTCACCCTTATTTCTTGATTTATCCCTAGGAATAAGCAGTTCAGCAGAAGCAGCAGCTTTCAGGGTCTGACCTGCACACTGATGGAAGTAGAACCGATGACGAAACCATGTTGCTTTTCCAAGCTTTGTAACAGCTTTGGGAAAGGTTCTTATTTTTGCTTTCTCCCATGCAATCAGCACTGAGATTAAAATTTACTGTTGCTGCTATTTCCAGAGAAGAGTTGAGAGCTGAGCTGAGGCTTCCTTTTTTCAAGTGGTTTTTAGTGTTGATAGTGCGGAAGAGTCATCTGTGACAATTTTGTTTTTTCTGTCAGTGCAGCTTCCCACATGGGATTTATTTTTATGGCCAGAATATTTCTTTTTTTTCAAATTCCATTTTCATTTAGGATAGTAGCTTCTGTGGGTTGTCCCCACACAGACATTTTTATATACTCTAGAAAGCTGAGTTGCTTTGCTGATGCTGGAAGTGAGTTGCCATCTTCTGTGCATTGCAACAGGATTATTTTAAATCCATATTAGTGTTGTAGATTTCAATAGGAATTTTACCTTGGTCATTGCCAATGTCAGTCTATAGAGATATTTGAGTCACACACAACAATGAGGTTTTTTCTGAGGTGTGATATCCATGGACTACTTGACTACGAAACTAAGTTATCAGATAAAACATCATCATCTCTTCTTTCTGGTCATCTTCCTTCCTCATTATTTTTTTGCTCATTTTCCGTATCTTATCCTATGTTAAAATTGTAGATAACTTGTGACAAGGATCATCCCGTTTTATTAGCAATATTGCAAGCCAATTTTGAGTAGAATTTATGTACAAATATAAATCTTTACATTTAAGGAAAATGAATAGCTGTGTAATTGCAACTGTAAGCATTCAGCTGTCCAGGGGCTCATTAGTCTTCTGTGCTTCCCTGGAGTCAAATTAAACACCAGTGAGCCCTTATATCACACAATAAAGCTTTCCAGGGAGCATGGGATTATACAGTCACAGTGCCATATATAGTACCAAGCTTCTGGTGTGGATTTTGCAATGTCTGCCATTATACTTCAGATACCAAGCAAATAAAAACATGTATTTCCATAGAAACTGTGATGTGTTGCCGAATACTGCCCTTAAGTATGGAAATATCTCTTCTAGTATAGCCAAGTGAAGGCTGTTACTATATTATTAAGATGAATTTGGTGCCATATGCTGATACATAAATGCCAATCCATTACATATATCCCTCTATCTGTACTTCACCTATTATTTCTAACTTTATGTGGTGCATGACGGCTTCTACATGACATAACACAGTGAGCACCTGTGGTCTGGAGCTGGGTGGACACCAGAACCCAGACTGAAGGACTGCCAGTGAAGAGGCACAGGTCTGGAACAGCCCTGCTCCCACGGACACCTCAACAAAGCTGGGTTGCTTAAAATTAAAGGTTTTAAAAAGGATGTCATTGCTCAGCTGCTAATAGTCACAGGATTAAACAGCTAATAAGAGAAAAGTAGTAATGACTGCTGTAATATATAGTCTGATGTCGCTGTTATTCCCAGGCAGATCTTTACATCATCATCACATCATTTCTTTTCCCTCATAGAGCAAGTGCAGTTGCCATGCGCCCTCTCTGAAACCCTGCAGGTGGAAATAGGAGACTAATACATTCTTCTTCCCATGGGCAAAGCAATTCAGGTTTAACCAAAAGGAGAATAATAATCACTAGAGGAAACAATTAAAGAAAAAAAAATAACCTTTGACTACACCTGAAACTTCTTGTTTGGCTTGGAACAAAAAGTTCTTTTTCATTGTAAACAATTTAATTATTGTTTTTCATTAAAAATTCAGGTCAGACTTTTTAATAAAAAAGCTATTCATAGGAGTTTGAAAGTCTTGAGACAAAATGTTTTACATTTCCAAAAACTTTGTATTTTTAAAATTGACAAAATGCCATATTTTCCCCTATTCCCCTCTGCCCCCAGTTCTTTTCAGCTGAAAGTTTCACATTCATAGGGTTTTTTTTCCCCTCTGAAATGTACCTTGTGTAAAGATTTTAATAGTTTTTTCAACGAGTAAGATCACTATTCAAAAAAAATAACCTCTGTTGCGTGCAAAGTGCTAAAATGCTAGCAAAGCCCAGAATGAAGCATGTCAATGGTTTCCATGTTTCACTTGCCATCTACAAACTCTCTGTAGGCAGAGACAGTATCTCAGTGGTTTGTTTTGTTTTTTCTTCCCGATCTTTATTACATCAAATGAATCTGCCATGGGTAGATGCTGCTCCTTAATGATCATAATGGTATTTCCAAAGATTTAATCATCAAGGCGACTGGGAACAAAATGAAGATAGAAGTAAATTATATACTATCTATTGGAGAACATGAAGTCTTGGCTTCAAGAATTTCAATAAGATTTGGGCTAAGTTTACTTACTCATTTCTAAAAAATTACTTCTGTTTTGAACTGATCTTGGGGTTAAAACCTTGATTTTTTTTTTTTCTCAGTATGCTTCAGTTCCAAAGTCTTCTATTTGAAAGCAATGTTAATAATTAGTGACAGCAAACAAGCACGGTATATGAAAGCACTCCCTCAAATTACAGCTTGAAAGTCAGTGTCTTTTGATGCACCCTTGTTCACACCACTGCGTCACTTTTGGGGGTTCAAAGCCAGGAAATAACCCCTTATCCTTCTCTGGAATATTGAAAACATTTAATGAATAATGAATCCCTTACATGAATGCTTAGAAAATGAAGCATCAGTGCATAGACTGGCTGCTGGTTCTTTACATGCCATTTTTCATGTTGTTCTGGCCTTTATTATCTATTATAAAATTCAGTCCTTCAGGTCCAGCCATACAGAGTATCTTCCAGGACAGCTGGTCTTGCTCTCAGATGTAAATACTCCTGCAAGAGGCTCTGCAGCACACTAAAACTGAAAAAATCAATATGTATTCTAATAGACAGGAACAAATTGGGTCTTAAAGTGTAAATAGGGCTGTGTGAAATACAATAAAGTAAATTTAGCTAGTGAACTGTATTAACTGCGGTGATTATTCTGCATTCGGAGAGGATAATTTATGTAATGATCGCCTGCGCTGTTGGACTTTCCACCATACATCTTGAAGGTCATTGGCTGAGCTGGGACCTGAACCTTTCCAAAGGTAAAGAAAATCTTTTCAGTTAGATTAAACCTCATTATTATTTTCCAAGTCACCTCACCTCCATTACAAGCTAACTTCTGGAAGCAGGTTGAGATGGTGTCTTGTGGTCTGAAAGCACACCCAGTGTTTGCCAGGTCCCTCAGGCCATCAGTTCCATCACAATATGGGAGCTACAGCTACTGAATCACCAAACCATGATTTATTGACTTCCTCAGCTCAGGGCTGGTTTCTCCATGGCAGATGTAGGAGAAGAAAGAATTTGGGAAATGCAGCTCCCTTCCTCCAGGCTGCACTTGCAAAAGAAGGCTGGGATTTTATGCTAATAAATACCCAGGTAATTGTCCTGGTTTGAGGAAACCATGACAGTAATAAACATCATTTCCAAAGTAGCGACTTTCTGCCTTAGAAATCCTCTTTTAAAGAAGAGTGGCTCTGGATGAAGTTTTTGAAATTTGAAGTGAATCATTTTGTCTTACTCATTTCTCTCTTGTGTCAAAATACTTTGTTTCATAATAGCTTGAAGCTATTTTACCTGGACTTTGATATAGTACAATATTAGCTGTAATAATAGGGTAAGTACTAGACTAGAGCTGTTCTCATGTTGTTGAAACAAAAGTTAGTGCTGTTTCAGAACTACATGATCCAGTATTAGTAAAAAGAAACACTCCCATGTTCCCAAACCAAATAAAAACAAAAACCATATTTACAGGAAAATTCTGGGGGTTTTGGGGTTTGTTTTTTTTTTCCATTTAGAATGAAAACAAACTTCAGGATTTTCTTCAGAGGCGAAAACCTGACCAGTGTCCCCAGTGGCTATCATGTGCGTGTGTTCAGCTGCTGAAGATATGGTAGATGAAATCTTCAAATGCAGAACATCTTGCCAAGCCCCAGCACCAGCATCTAGTTTAAAGATGGTCTTTGGGGACCTTCACCCAGAATTTAATCTGGTTAGTGCTTTTCATTAATTTATGGCACTTGCCATTGCATCTCCCTGACTATGATAGACTGGTAACACAAGCAAAAGGTAGCATGATAGAGAAAAACCTTATTGTATAAGGCAATAAAATTTTTTGTTACCAGTATGCGTGGTAAGGACAGATACCCCATTACCCAGCAGAGGTAATAAGCAATTAAAGAAAAATTAGACAAAGCCAATGACACTTGAAAGCAAACGGCAAGTCCACTATCCCTGCAAATAGTCCTGGGAATAATCCCAGAGGTTTTCGATAAAGATGCCCTCACTGCTGCAATTGCAATATGGCACAAGCAGGCTGTTGATCTTTAAAAAAATATAAAATATTTTAATAAAAATAAATTGGTCAAATAATGCTTCTGGAATTATCTTGTCAATTTCTGTGTTGTTAAGACCTAAAGCAATTTCTATATTTAAATTACATATACGGCATGAGTAATGTCTTCTGGTTTGGAATGGTCTTCTAGGATTAGTGCTTCACAAAATAAGGACAGCTAAAGGGATTGCTAATTGATAAATCTGACTGCATTTTAGGCATGGCCATTAGACTAATTAAAATCCAGTGTAACCAATGCCTTTCAGTTGATTTTGATCTCAACGAAGCTGTTTCTGTTGCCAACTCTGTAATACCATCCAGGCAATGAGTTCAACTGGGTTTCAGTAATTTCTCCTTTTTTTTTTTTCATATTCTGCTGTTCAACCTTACCATATTATGGTGTTATTTGCTTGCATTTTCTCTTGAGAAGAAAGAGTTACTCAGGGTCACGTTCTTGTCTGGTGGGAAGTGGCATCACTCCACTGAAACCTCTGGTGGGAGTCTGATCAAGAGAAGTTTTGTAATGCACATCATCTGTACTGCACTTCTACACGTTTGTACCTCAGACTCTGGTGAGGTATTTGAAGGGTGTAAACAGGGTCACCTATCGCTAATGAAAAACATGGAGAGAGTCAATTAAAACTAAAGTAAAATGAAAATGGGAGCTGATGAGAGCACAGGAAATTTCTGGAGGGGGAAATACCCAGGTACTTCTCTTCTGGTAGGTTGAAAGAAGAGTTCAATTTCTATGAACAGTATGTTCCCTAATTCTCCTAAACTGTAACATATTGATTATCAATGTCTTAAAGTACTAATCTTCAGCTGAAAATAAGTTTTAACAGGTCTAGCTATAATAATCTTCCTACATGGGATGAACTTGGCCCACAAAGGTAAAGAATAATAACAGACTTCTTTCTATCTAGGGGTGAAAATTATGTGAATATGGTCTAACTATAATGTTCTTGCTTCAGCTGTTTTATTTCACCATAGCATTGCCAGGTGACATCTAACCCAGGGAAATTATTTGACACCTGAGTTCTCAAACCAACATGGGATCTACAGGACCCAAAGACGCAGGGGTCCTTTTTTTTTCATTTAAAAATTGATTAAAGGTGAAGAACAAATATTTATTTGCAAGGCATTTTTTCCAGTTAAAATGTTAATTCAAATCTGTGTTTTTTAAATAATATTTTTCATTCTCTCAATGTCTGTGTGCCCTCGCCTGTGACACAGGTGTTGTATTTCAGTGCTCTTGGGCATCAGGACTTGATACAAGTACCCAAACGTTTTGTACTCTGGCTTGGTACAAAGCTCATATTATAGCATTTTTTGAGTGATGTTGAGCAAAACTGGAAGGGTCCAGACAGATTTTAAGCTCTGCAGGATCCTCAGCTCCCTCAAGAAGAGAAAAACAGCATTGTGGGGAGGCTTCTGCAGATAACTGAAGGATCTTGGCAAAACTGATATGCTTTAATAACAGATGGTGGGGAAAAGCCTTAGCCAGTTCTCTTTCCATCATTCTCCAGTGCAGAAGATCCCTCCACATGACATCCTGCGCTGTTGCCTCAGATCTATTATTAAGTGGCCCTTGCAGTGCGTGTGCTCTGCTCCCCTCCTCAGGAGATGGTCTTGTGGGATCAGGCTTTGATTTCCACACCGACATGTCTGGCTAAGCCATCACACTTCTGTGGGTTCACGGGGTGGAAATGTTTAACTCCTCTCCCAACACAGCCAAAGGTCCAATCCAAACCAGCACAGAAATGCAGGAGCACAGAGGTGTAGCCCCTGTGTATCAGGATCTACATCTGCTTCTCCTGCTGCTTTACAAAACCAAGGTGCTCTGTAGAATCAGTGGTTTTGTAGCACTGGGATCCTCTTCTCTTTATCAGCATTTAGTGAAAACAAACAGGAAGGAGAAGGGTGATAACAGAAGGATGACAGTGATACTCTTCCTCTGGGTGCAAGCTCCAAGCTGGGGCATGGCCCTTTATGGCTCTGTGTGCCATATGCTGAGAAACAAACAAACAAAAAAATTAAAATTCTGTGTTTGAAAAGAGCATTCTTCTAACGGTGCAACAGCATGTCCATCACGTTCACAAACATGTGGCAGCTGGAGAGATAAACCCTCCTGGTGCTGGGCACGGGGATCAACATCAGTGCCAAGACACCTCAAGGCCTCTCGCTTCTGCTTGACACAAGAATTCTCTGAAATCCCCCAGCCTTTATTAAGATATTTGAGCTTAAAATGGCCAAGGGACATTGAAAGTGAACAGGAATTGGCTCATGGTCAGTTAGAGATGCCCTGGGAAGAAAACGGTCTCTTTTTAATTTGCAGCACACTCTCTCAGCTCTTGCAGTCTTGGACAGGTTTACAGGACAGTCTAAACTCTACAGTAAAGTATTACAGGTATTAAAATACTGGCCATTAAAAATCACATTAACATACGGATAATAATACAGGAAAGCACTGTGGCAGCTAATAACACACAGTAGACACATCTGTCTTTGTATTCCCACCCCACCTGGCCAAAGAAGGAGAGTTGAGCCTGAAGACATTTGGACTAATAGCATCCCATATCCAAACTGAGTGCCTTGAACAGTAGCCATGCCTTGTTATGCCAGAGCTAAATCTGTGTCCACGTATTTGAACAAATCCAAGGGTTTAGTCCCAGAAGTGACTGCAGGAATATTTTTCGACAGAGATTTCTCTTCAGGTTCTGAACCTTGAAAGGAAATGTACCAGCCTAAAGCTGGAAAGGACTTAATAATGCCCTAGCACTGGTGAAAAATAGCCCATATATTGCTGTGAATGGTAATGTGGCCCTTTCTGAGCATTTGGGCACAGGAAGGTGAAGGAGGTGCTGCTCCACAGCTCTGCCAGGCAGGTGGTTGCAGGCAGCAAGCAAAGGCTGGGCTGCGGTAGCTGTGAAATTCCACTTCCAGAGGAGTCTGAGAAAAGCAGGTTTAAAAATAAGCAGTCAAGCTGGTTTCCTTTGTTAATGACTCAATGATTCACCCAAGATAAAGCATTTCAGCTTTGAAGGGCTCCTGGGAGCAGCTTTCTTTGGAATCCATTGTTTTGAATGAAAATGGGAAATGCATCTAAAACCAGTACTATCCACTGTGTCTAACTTCTTTACTTCATCTTCTTTTCCCCTTTTTGTCCTTCTCCTCCCCAGCCATGGACTTCCTCAGTCAGTAATAAACCCCTGCCAGGGGAAACAAACCTTTAGCTCTTGACTGACCTTTAAAAATATTGACCACCACTACCTCTATGCTACCTGCTTTGGCTGGGAAACATGGAGCTCAAGTGATCCCCCAGTCTTGTATCATGCTAATAAACTGGTGAAACAAATTACAACCAGCTTTTTTCCCACAGCTACAGCAGGAACAAGAGGGACCAGAGGGAATAAACACGCAGCATGCTGATTTACTAGTGAGAACTGCGATGCACCTGGGGATGGTGTGTGTAAATCCCAACAGCAAAGTGTAGGAAAATACATTCAATTCCCAGCTTTGCCTTAGGCCCAGTACATAATGCTGGGCAAAATCCCTGGCCAGTCTGTGTCTCTGTTCTCTAGCAAGGGGTTCCCATGTGCCACATGCCTGACTCAACTTCCCTTCGACCAGGAATTAAATTTCCATTGAGAGGAAAGGGGCAAGACATTTTAGACTGATTTCTGCATACAAGCAGACCTGTGATGAGGAGAAAGCCAGTAATGGAGAAATAACTCCTTTACTGGAGCATCTGGTCCAGCTGGAACAGGCAGGCCTGCTTTCAGACCTGCAACCTCTTCTTCTGGGCTGAAGAC
Source organism: Nycticryphes semicollaris (assembly GCA_013400055.1). Taxonomy (NCBI): domain Eukaryota; kingdom Metazoa; phylum Chordata; class Aves; order Charadriiformes; family Rostratulidae; genus Nycticryphes; species Nycticryphes semicollaris. The sequence continues at coordinate 830,641 of VXBJ01000825.1, forward strand.
TGAGCTTCACAGACAAACTGGACCCAGTAAAAGAACAACGTGGGAATAAAGGCTCATTTAAGGTAGGTTTTGTTTCTATCTTTCTTTGTTCTCTTTGCAGTGCTCAGCCCACACAGCCCTACATCGGTAACATTTCAGAGCTGAAAAAAGAGCTTATGTTGCCTCTTTTTCCAGCTATTAGAGATGATGTAAACCAAGATGCTTCCTCTCTCTACAGGTCTTGTCCTGTTTATGTCCTTAGACTACTGGGGTTACAACACAGGAAACACAGCCACTTCACCTTTGATTATCATGATAAGCAGATAAAGGAGTAAACAGTGATCTAAATCCCAGTGGATGCTGAAGCCTCAGCTGGATCCGTTACACCACAATCCTCAGAGCCAGCAGCCTCCAGGGCTGATTTCTTTGACGTGTCACAGTCTTACACCATTTCATATTCACTTTTTAAACTATCTCCCAGGTTTCCACCCACAGGGATCTCACCCTGTGATAATGGAGGAAACGCAGAGTTTTGCAGAGGAACAGTGATGCTCTAAATAACCCCTGCCAATAGCAGGCTACTTCACTGCCAGCTCCAGATGGGTTTTTTAATCAAGAAAAGCAATATTGATGGCCTCTGCTCAAGCTCTTTCACTAATTGCCTTCCAACATGAACTCAGCAAAAGGTATGATAAATCCAAATTTCCACCAAACATAAGGCTAAGATGAAGATATATTTTGCCTGCGAGTAGACAAAAGGCAGCAAACAGGGAACCTTGACACTTAAGTCTTTCTTTTGAAGATGTTTTTTACTGACTTCACTGGATCTCAAAATGCATAATTTAACATCTCGTGTTTTACCTCATTTAAAATAAGCTGCCAAGCCCTCGCCTCCTTACCCACAGTTTTAAGACTGTCTTTAACAATTCCAAAGGAGCTGTATTTTGCTCTCTGGTCATTTCCATTATGTTTACTAAGCAGTTAATATTATTAGGTTGTCGTTATTTCTTATACTACACTGTGTGCTGTACAAGTTCTCAGATCTTCAGCACTCACCTACAGAAATAACTAATCAATTTCAGCTTCAGGAATTTGTGCTTAATGTCGTGTTTAAGAGGGATTATTACCATAAATATGAGCATAGCCCTAAACTGTTGAAATATGTTAAAGTATTATAGAAGGCTTGGAATTTGCCAGAAGACCTTTTCCAACTCACCTGTCATTTCTAACAGGAAATATGCATTAAACATAGATCTTAGGATGAAAAGGAGGAGATATTTTAGCTGATGTTTTTATCAGCAGAGTTAACTCTGCTCTGTTCTCTGACTGTGATGAAGATTTCAATTATACACTTTATTCCATGTTCCTGTGGGTTATCATTAATCCAATCTGGTTTTGGAGAATTTCTGAGCTGGGCTCTGCTGCAAGCTTGGATGAACCCATCTGGGGGCCTTTTTGTGCTCTCTCCCCATTGCTGTCAACTTTTTCAACCTTCCCATAAAGGAGTGAGGAAAGCCCTATCCTTTCAGAAGCCGTACTCCCTTGTGTGATTTCAAAGCTCAGAATAGCAAAGGGCTACAAAGATGATAAGGGGACTAAAACATCTCTCTTACGAGGAAAGACTGAAGGACTTGGGTATTTTTAGTCTGGAGAAGAGAAGACTGAAGGGGGATCTGGTCAGTGCCTATAAATACTTAAATGGTGGGTGTCAAGAGGATGGGGCCTGTCTTTTTTCAATGGTACCCAGTGACAAGAGGGAATGGGCACAAACTTGAACATAGGAAGTTCCATCTAAACAAGGGGAGGAACTTATTTACTTTGAGGGTGGCAGAGGACTGGAACAGGCTGCCCAGAAAGGTGGTGGAGTCTCCGTCTCTGGAGACATTCAAAACCTGCCTGGACAAGTTCCTGTGCAACCTGCTTTAAGAGGACCTGCTTTGTCAGGAGGGTTGGACTAGATGATCTCCAAAGGTCCCTTCCAACCCTATATCATTCTGTAATTCTGTGTAAAACTGCTGGACAGCTGAAGGGTCGGAGGGACCCTCACCTGCATAGAGGGTCAGCACGAAGTCTGGGTTAGGTGACACTTGCTGCCCATGGGGAGATGAAGGATGATGAACCTGGCAAAGTGCTAGTGCAAAGTGCTGCCTTGTGCCAGATCCTTCCCTTCTTGTGTTGAGGAAGTCTTATTATACAGCCCCTTCCAGGGAGCAGGAGAAAATGCATACATTGACCACCAGCCCATCGTCCCAAAAGATCCATGGAGATGCCACCCCTGCCTCAGGACAGAGGGGATGGCATGCATCAGGGCCTGCTGGGGCTGTGCACGGACTGTCACCTGCTGATACTGGAATATCAGTCCTCTCCCACTAGTCTCCTGCAGGAAGGAGGCTGATCTGATACTTTGGAGGTGTCTGCCACGTCTAAGCATTCAATAGTTCACTGTCCAGCTGTGCACTTTCACGTTGCCCCTTCCAATGCTTGGATTTATCCTGGTTATCCCTCTTTACACACCTCCCTGTGCTCTGGGCGTCTACATTCTGATCTGCCCAGCTGCCCTGGGGCCTGCCTGTCTAACCAGGTTAAGGGGCAGTAATTTCCTGGTGAGACAGCCAACAATCTTCCTCATTTCAAATTTTCTCTTTAATTTCATTTTCTGTTTAAATTAATGTTGTTTCCTCTGTGCTTGTCTTGGAGCGATCTCTCTCCCACAGAGGTTCTCTGGGATTTCTGCCTGGAGCAGGCTAAAGGCAGCTCTGCAGTTTTTGGTGTCTTTGGACACCAGGTCCCCAGGCGATGCTGTCAGCAAAAGGGTGCGAAGGTGACAGGAGCCTCCCTCACTCCCTTCTTGCTGGAGCTGGAGGAACAGGGCATGGGGAACTTTAACTGTGCAGGGGAAGGTGTGTTCTGACACAGACCTCAGAAACACTTAACTCCTGAAGAGCACCAGAGAGGTACACACTCCTTCCCAACATGTCTGCGTTATGATCTGAGAGGATGACGACCTGACTTGCCTTTTTGTTTCTGCAAATCCTGGTTTTGGGAGCACCAAGATTCCAGCCCTCTCACAGCAGTGAAGATTTAGTTCCTTTCCTATAAATGTGGGCAGGTTTCTTGTCCTGAAACCAAGACTGTCCTACAGAGATCCCCCCTGGGTACATTTCCCAAAGGTTCCCAGGTGCCACCCAGAAAAGTGATGGGACAGATGGTTCCTGACTCATTTTGGAATAAGCTGTTCTGGTGGTAAATGCCTCACGGTGCATGGCTGTACCCTAGCTCGCTTTCATTAAGTGGACAACTGTCGCTTTTGACCAAGCAGACAGGAGAGCCTGCCTTTATACAGCTGCTTTTGCTCTCAAATGATTCCTCTGTCAACGAAAATCTCAGTGTTAACCCATCTTTGTTAATATACTTTGAGATGTTTGGCTACAATAAAAGCAGTTTCAGGCAGGCACCAGGTGTTTTCATTAAGCCCTGTGGGATGCTGTAATTTTCATTATGTAGAAACCACTCAAATGACTCTTCAAGAATGAGAATGCAGCGATAATTGGGTTTTCAAAGAAGGACAATTTATTGATAGTACTGGAAGTCTCAGAGGTCAGCCTTCCAATGCACTTGATACTCCATGGCACAACTAAAAATACCAGGTCTCCTGCAGGTATTTCCCATTTTAAGTTACTGGCAGAGCAAAGTGAGGAAAAACTGAATGCACAGAACAGCGGAAGGGTTATGTGGTACCGTGGCATATGCTTCAGCTCTGTGAAATACACTTCCCAGCAAATACTTTTAAGCATTTCTTTGTGCTTTAGGACTAACAGGTTTATATGGAATGAGTCATGGTGCCATATTCTGTTTTTAAGCATGGTGACGCATCCAGCATAAGTCTTCCTGAAGGTGTAGCACAGGACCTGCCTGAAGAAATGAGGCCATAGATTGTCAGGACAGTCACCCATGGCATGCACAGCCTGCCTCCTCCCTCCAAACACGGAGTAGTCCCTAGGGGTCCCTGCCACACTGTGGGCTGAGGTACACCCATGCCCATGCAGGGGGCAACGCCGGCCTCCATGGACACAAGTGGGAATCCTGCAGTGACAGATGTCTTCAAGCAGATGAATTGCAAAGCATCAGGTTTCCTTCTTTTGAGATAATCTTTCAATTCATGGCAAATACCATTGAGGGAAACAGACAGTTTTAGAAGAGTGCACGGGCCAGGTTCCCAGAGGCCTAGGCAAGGCGCCCTCACATATGTCCCCTCCTGATTTGTCCACTTATTCAATCTCTTGTTAAATTTAATGAGACAAAGAGCAGCTAAATCATCTTGGGATTATTTTTTTTTTCCAACCAATTAATCAAAACTGAAACCTGCCATAAAACGCTTTTCCAACAAAAATGATGAAAAGATAGGTTTGGAGATGCCGCAATGTTGCATTTGAACAAAGTATAATTTTTATTTTCATTTTGAAACAGCTTTCATTCTTCAAGTCCATGTCATTTTTCACCTCACCGTGCAAAGATCTATTCAAAAGGATATTTTTTTTTAGAGAAAATTAATTAACTCAGTTTCTCTGAATGGATTTCTGTATTCTGATTGACAAGCCACAGATGTTCTCATTTGGATAAAAATTTGGAAAACATCATGAGATGGCATGCCTCCTGGTACTCCAAAAATGGGAATCACTTTGTCCATCAATTTCCTTCCCTGTAAGTGTGGCGTGAGTCATGCTGAGGTCCATCTCCCACAGTGGCTGGTAGCAAACGACCAGGAAGAGTCTAGAAGAATTAAAGTGGATATGAACTGATCAAGTAACAGGTAGGAAAATCCCAAATGCATCTGCATTTGTAGCAAGTACTGGCTGCTCCCGTGTCATACTGACTTCCCCAAGAAGTGTTTTAGGATGTAATAAGGACTTTTTGTTAGAAAGGAGACATTACAGAGTCTCTGCTGAGCAAATGGAGAAGGTCGGTCTGCCCCCCCGTCACAGTTGGTTTGTGTAGATGCTCCCAGGAGCCCCATGTACTTGCTGGTGCAGAGAGGAGCTGCACAGTGCCGTGCAGGGCCCTTCCCATCGGTATTTTCTCCTCCACACACACGCAGCAGTGAATCACAAAGCATATTATTTCTTATCTAAGTTTCACCTCGAGGGAATTCAAATGAAATAGAGGCGCGGAGGAAACCCGGCTCACGGCTGTGGGAGTGTGTCAATACTTTAACTTCAATTCGGAATGATGAGCTCCCCCACTTTTAAATCTTTCCTAAGATCAGTCCATGCCCTGTGGCAGGGTGTACAGAAAATACACAAAACTAAGATTTATTTCTCTGCAATCGAATCATAAAAAACCCTGCTCTTTTGGGTTAATAGATGACCTGTTGCTTCAAAGTGGAGAGCCCAGTCAACCAACACCAAGCCCAAGGGAGCTCTTCCTCTCACTTCTTTCCCGTTCAAGTACTGCTCCGTGAGGCTCCAGTCCTACTGCTGTTTAAAATGCGCCAATATGATGCCTATTCATATGAATAGAAGCCCATTTGGCTTGACATTCAATCCCGTCTCTAGGCTAGAACTTATTGGTAGCGTATCAAATGCTTTACCATCATCCAAAAACTGAACAGCAAAGGGATTTTTGGCTGCTCAGGGAATTACTCAGACCTAACTGCAGTGACGGCATAGCAGCAAAATACAGCAATTGCTTTCTTCTGGGTGTTTTCTACTTTCTTTCCAAAAGAGCATAGAGGCTGGAAAGACCCAGTGTTCAGCTCAGAGGAGTCCAGGGAAGGTTTATGTGCAATGATCCAACTATATCCCATAAATGAGTGATGTGGTTTAGTCTAGGACTTATCAAGGAACCTTGGAAGGAGCAAGTAGACAAAGGAAAACACTCATTTTTTTCACCTATTTAGTGCTCAGCCACATTCTCAAATCCTTTTGGAGCCAGTGGGGGTTTGGAAATGCTCTCCTGGGCTTGCAGCTTGTTCTTGTCCGCTTCATTATGTCAAATTACCCAAAAAAAAAAATATGATGGAAATGCAGAGAATGGTCTAGGTGCCAGTAAAGACTGAGCAGATGCTTTATCTTTATTTTAGCTACTCATACGTGAAAGTTTCTCCTGGGTAGATGTTGGACAGCCATTATTTCCTTTTCCCCTAGTGACCTCACTTTACCAAGAACATGTAGTATTAGACCTTCTAAAAAAGGAGGGGGAAAACAGGCCTAAGAATCAACTAATTTTTGTTGCATCATCTCCATTTTTAATAGAATTGTCACACAATACTGCATTGAGCACCTGCCTCTCACAACCACCGTGAAGGTTACCTAAAGTTGGAGCAATGCCTTACAGACAAATCGTATGTAGGAAGGTTAACTACCATTACTGTGTTAATAATAAGGTTATTTTAAACTCAAAGTAGGTCACTGAAGGAGTTTCATAAAAAGCCCCTACAAACACGGTATTTAAAACATCATTGGCTGAGAACCAAGGACTAACAGTCTCAAATGAAAGAAGTAGGCAAAGAATTAGGCAGTGTCTTTTAACGGGCACCGTGCAGCAGGTATCACAACCCGGGTGCAGGTGGTGGCTGTGCCAGAGCCAGCCTGTGTGGTGATCCTGGTCCTGCACCCATCAGAGCACCCTGCTCTGTCCCATCTCCCCTCCCAGTCTTCCTCCGAAACTCAGTAATTCTGAGCACATCCCAAAGTCCATGGTGGATTTCACTGGCTTTTGGGGTCTGTGCCCTTCTGGGGAGGAGAGGAAAGCTGTGAAGACCAACTGATACACTGCACACTTTTTAGGGGGATGATTTCTGGAGGAAATAGAGTGGAGTGAGGGGTTTAGTTGCATTGTAAAATTTTTATCTACGATTGAGTCCATAGTCATGGTGCTGTCACAGAGAGGGGCTCGGCAGTACCACCAAAGCCAGCTGAAGCCTGAATTTTCTCCCTTCCCTATGGAAGGCAGTTTAGGTAACTGCTCAGGTGTTCCCAAAGATATGTCATCGCTGGTCCCTGGAGAGAGAAACATAGTTGTCCCAATCCTGGGTGACCCCATAGGTCTGCGAGCACCAGCTCCTGTCCTCAGAGCCACACAGCCCAGGAGCCTCACCTGACCTGTGTATCATTACTTTTTCACATTAAAGAATTGGAGTCCTGACAAATGGAGATGAAAGTTAAGCCAGCTCGTTTTTGTCTAAAATCCAGTGTATTAAATGCACTAGTAACACAGTTAAGCCACACAGAATGTTCCCTTTTTGTCCACGTTTTTCTTGAGTGGGGGAGACTTGGTCAGTGGTGGCAGGAGAGCAGCAGTGAGGAACAGCCCCCTCAATGTGAGCCCAGCATCATCATGACCATGAGGCCTGACAAAAAACAGTCCATAACCTAAAACCACATTAAGGACAAAATAAGCTAGAAATGGGGGAAAGAAACTAACCAAACCAAAACCACCCTCCTAAACTTCACTAGGTATATTCACGTTGTAGTCGCAGCTATGCTTATCCACAAGCTTATACTGGATTTTACATGAGATTGCATGGTGCGTGCTAATCCACGAGTTATTTTGCATGAGGTCCTTTCCAATCTCAGCAATTCTATGATTCTGTAGAATCAGAGAATTCAAGCAATCTTCAGCAAGCCACGATTAGCTTTGCTGGTGAAGACTCTCTCCCCACCCCACAGGCTGTGGAAATCCTGGGTGTCACAGAGTCCCGAAAGATTTGTACACCCACAAACCCTATCTTGTCCCAGTCACGCAGCTCATCCCGGGATGATTGCTGGAGCTATTAACAAAGAGTGTAGATGAGGTACGTTACTGACGTAATGATAATAAATGGAGGCTTTTTCTAATCCACATGGTGCAACGAGTCATTGCCCTTCCATGAAATGAGCCAGATGCTGATGGTTTGATTTAAAACTAGGAAAAGCACGAGCATTTTAGTTTGTCCTGGGTTCTCAAAAGGACACACTTGGAGAAGAAGGGACCTTTTCTCTTAATTCTCCATGCATGAAGCTACATGACACCTCACAGGCAACCTGGGCTTAGCTTGAAACTGAATGGGACTAGACCAGGGCAGCCATGGGGGAAAGCTGGAACTGGATGAGTTGCTGGTGTAGCACCAAAATGTGGGTGTGATGTCCATACCTGGCTGGAGAGCGGCTGGTTGCGGTGTTTGATTGCAAATGTTTGCCAGCAGGGAGGCCAAGATGCTCTCTGGGGTGATCTGTAACTAAGTTCAGGTTAAGGACCACAAGGTCCTGTGCAGTTCTCTGTCAGCTCTTTTAATCAGACTGCAGGAGATAATAAAGCTCTTTGTCTGGACTGTAACCTAAAGGGGAGAAGAGACTCACAGATGACAAGAAGACAAGTGCAGGCTAGAGGTAAGTGAATGATCCACAGCAGCTCCCTTGTGCTACCAGGGCTGCTTTTTTCCTCAGAAATGGTTATTGCTGCAATGTTTTTTTCTCCTGAAAAGCACAAAAATGGCCTTACTGTGCCAGACCATATGTCCAGCACACCCAGGCCTGGCCGCCCCTGGAAAACTTAGAAAAAGGAGTGATTATTTATTTCTATAAATAATTATTTGAGCCATTTTTATTCCTACATCCATGTACTGTCTGCAAACCAAAATAGGATGACAGGTTGGGAGCTCTTTCTTTATGATTGGCATTAAGGTGGGACCAGATGATCTTTAGAGATGGCTTCCAATCTGGGCTGTTCTATGGTTCTATGGAAATAACCTACCAAGATCTTGTAAAAACAGAAATTGGGAGAACAGAGTTCTAGTTCATCCATTCCTATTAGCCTGAAAGATACGTGCAACATAAGTTTGTTTTTATACAATATAATTTTAAACCTAATTGTCATTTTAAGATGCAGCAATTAAGAACAAAATCACTACTGACTGGTGTGGCAGCAGCCTGGGTTAGGTACCATGAGGCTGAAGGGAACATTAGGGAATGCCACAATAAATTGGCCCTAAATTACATGAAGCTGCTAAAAATACAAAGCTTTAATTATTAGCTCATAACACCAAGTGAGAAAAGAAAATGCTGCCATAATGACAAGGTGCAACACCAGCACATCTGCACTTCATAATCACATTTGTTAATTATGGTGGCACATGGTGATGGGGAGTAATTGGTTGGAGACTGCTGGTCCAGCATGCAGAGAGGTGCTTGCAGGCAGGGACCTGTAGAAAGGTGGAGCTGGGGGACCTGACAGAGGCAGGGAAGGAGCAATGGGTGACTTGGAGGCATACCCAGTGTACAGGTGGGACCTCATTTTGCTCCAGCCCTCACCAGCCTTTTCCCCATGCATGTTGGCTTGTACACTGTGGTGCCCAGCAGAGGAACGTATCTTCTTCTGCCCCGGTTCCTCACCTGCAGTGTGGGGAGGACCCTGGGCTCCTTGCAGGGAGGCCTTCTGCAAGTGCTTGAGATGTTTATTAGGCAGCAAGCTGCTTGATATATACCTGCAGTCTTTCACATTTGCATTTCACACTCCTCCATACACTCAGATGGACATTTTCCCAATTAACTTAACTTCTGCTGAAGCTGGCAGAACCAAGGCAGCAGGAAATATTATCTTGAATGTCAGGGACTTAAAATATAACCTTTTCAGAGCACGGTCAGATTCTGACCACAGCTGATGCCTCTAAATGATACTTTAAAGGAGATAAATAATATAATAATAGATAATAACAAATGTCAAGTTTGTCATATCTTGAAAATGCAATTTACCTTCTCAGCCAGAGGGAATATAAGCTTCTATGTTGTTCTTCGCCTTTAATGTTCTGCCAGTTAATGTACTAGGTTTCTATAATTATCAACCCTCCTTTCATTATATTGGTGGTTGATTGAATATTTGGAGGAGATACACACTTGCACCTCGGCCCACATCTTGGCCCTTGATTTATCAAATCTGAGCAGCCAAGGCTCTACCTACTTAATAAAGACAGAACGACTCTGGGGAGCTCTGGAGATTGTTGCTGTTTGCAACAGAAAAAATGAATTGCTACAGCCTTGATCTGAGCAGTTACCCCCGTCCACAGCACAGTCGTTAATTAGACCTAATGATGGACTGCTGCAGACACAAATTTTAAGAAACTTCTTAATAAAGTTTGGGAGGGGAGTGCTTGCAGTTGTGCTGTCTGTGAACAAATCCAGGAAATATTTTCCATTCTCTGCAGCGCTGCCGGAATATCTGCAAGATCCCGGTTTGGGGGTGTGCTGGGGTGAGAGAGGAGGGAGGCATGAGCTGCCCCGCAGGCAGGGCTCTGAGCCCCCCTGCCCACACATGCCATCCCACCCGCTGCGCTACCCAGCTGCCTGGCTCCTCCTCTAAGCATCTGCTGGTCCCTAATGGGGCAGGAGCCTCCTCCTTGATGGGCTTGTTACCTTCAATGTGAGAGTCCAGGTCAGAGCGGTTTGATCTGCAAGGAAAAAAGCACAAAGACTCTGTATAAAGTCCCTAATGTCTCCCGTTTTTGCAATATGTTTCGTGCATAGGTTATAGAAATGAAAATCTGCAGGCAAGTTATTTACAGAAGTATGATGTCTAAACACAAATATTAAAAAAAAAAATATGAGGGTTTTTTTCACATTGCACATTTTCCCATGTTTTCCTTATATTTTTTCCAGTGTATATGGTTTTGGTATGGAAATCATGGCCCTTTCCAAAACAGATGATCCCTCCTCCTTGAATATGTTTTAAAACTAAAGTTTACTTTAAAAACTCTAATTTTTGAAGCACATCATTGGTTTTAGCCATTTTAACATCTGCTGCAACGGTGGCTTTTTCTTTCTCCTTAACCCCCCTGCTCTGAAGACCTTTCATATTCCCAAGCTCATGAAAATGGTGTGAAGCATGTTTAGATGTGGTGCACTCGATTCTGCTTTGGGTAGATCAGCAAATCCATGTGTGTGCACCAGCTCCTGCACATCCCTGGCCAGTGCTGGCAGCTGCAGTGGGGACAGCAGTGACAGGGACGGCAAGAAGATGGGCTTTATTCACAGAGCATCACATGCACTTGTGATGGCAATGCTCTTATCTTCAGCGTTGCCAAGAAATTCTGTCAGAACGGGGACCTCAATTATCATAAGAGCTCATAAGATAATTAACTGTACAGATAAAACCAGTGAACAAATTGATCCAAAGCAAAAAGACAGGGAATGGAGATGTTAACTGTCAATTAGGAAAATATCCTGTTATCTGCAGGCTTGCAGCAGTGCAGCCGCTGCTGGTTTTGAAGCATGGCAAAAAAAAAAAGGCAGGAAACCACCAGAGCAACATTAAGGTAGTTCAGATGTTAACTGCAGCATTAATAGCTGTGTGAGCGGAAGAACTTAAAATGTGGGATCAGATACTTTAACTCTGAAGTCCTGTAATCCATAAAGAGAAATGCAAAGGCACTTCTGAAAGCTAGGACACTTGATGATTCAGAAGAAAGAAGTACCTAACAAAAAAGACTCTACAAGTTGGTTGCATCTTTGGAGGGAGAGCTCAGCTTCACAATTTTTACAAGCGATTTGACTATTTCTGAATTCAAGGAGTTGCTCTGGCAAAATAAATACATCTACTGATAAAAGTAAAACTCGCAAAGGGTACATCTAAACAGAAATTAAGGCCAAACATTTCACAAAGCTAAGTGTGAGAATGTTTCCGTTTGAATCCAGTGTGCTGCCAAAGCATCTCTTATACAAGTGCTACCTAGAAGATAAAAGCGAATGGATTTTGCCTGTTATAAGGCACAGCTAACCTTATATTTCTCCTCAATTTCAGATGATGTAAGACTCCCCATCTGCTCAGATTTGTCCTGCTGTGAGACTCGCTGTATTGCCTTGAATAGACAGAAAGGCACGTGGTCCATCAGATGGGCATCTCGTCTGGGAGACAGGCTGCCTGCTGGGCTTAGGACATGGATGCAGAGCAGTGTCCCCTAGACTGGCCCTCGTGCCACGCTACCCACCCTCACACACACCCCTCCCTCACTTTTCTCATTCAGATAAATAAATATCAGATCACAAGAGAATCTGAATCCCATGCAAAATGTGATTCTGGAATTAAAATTCCCATTTTTCAGTAATTTACGTACTTCCAGTCCCATCCAAAGATGATTGCCAGTAAAGGCAGGGCTTCTGTGGACTCAGCAGCCTGCAGCTTGCGTATTTGCTGCTGGAAAGTTGGTTCTCTGGCGTGTCTGAGACAATAACCAGTGCAGCCAGTTGGTCTGAGCAAGCTGCTTTGATGGGAAGCCGAGGACAGCGGCTGGGAGCCATCTGGGTGCATGGATATTAATAATGCCTCTAATGTCACAGGGTGATTAAGGCAGAGACGATAAGCAGCCAGAACCACTGCTTTTGGGGATGTGGTGGCCAACAGTGAGGAGATGCAGGCTGTGGAAGCCTGAGAGCATCACGAGGGCAGCAGCCTCATGTCTGTCCCCTTCAGGGACCCAAATTCTGTCTCCGAGGAAGATGCAAACTTGGACAGAGATGGGTGGTGGAAATCAGCCTCTGGAAGGCATGTTGTCTTCTCCTGCAGATTACAAGGCATGTGCTGTATTCTGCTTTTCTGCAAGGCTGCTAATATTGGCTCTCTCAGCTTGCAAATGTAGGTGAGCCATGCATTAGCACGAGCCTTAGCACAGGCTGAGGTCGCTCCCTGGCTCTCAGGCTTTCAGATGAAATCGGCTCATTTTCACCTGCAGACTTGCAAAAGAACTGCATAATTTTTCTACAGGCATTGTAGACTGTAGGCTCTTGCATAGATTGTGGAAAAATGGAACACAGAGCAAGTCAAAGGAGAGGCCCATACTTTTCAATCACCTGTTGTAACCGCAGAATTCTTAAAATGCCATGAACCAAATTGTGATTTTCAAAAAGTAACTTGATAGCACTGTCTATTCATTAAATAGCAGCTATCCCTCCATTATAATACCTAGGAATACAAAGTGTGTAAAAAATGCACTTTGAGGGAAAAAAGCAGAGAGATGCAAGAAAAAATCAGCAAAATAAAGTGCTTTTTATAATACGCTGCAGCTCAGTTCATCATCAATACCTGATGACGGCTGCTCACAAAGCTGACAAGCAGACAGTAGCATAAGCATGGCCTGTTTGCCCTTGTGTAGCCTCCAGGGTGATGCAGGAGGTGACCATGCAGCAGGTTTCTCTGCACAGTGCTTCTTGTGGACATCCTCATGAGCACCGTGCCCCAGCAACCTGCAGCTTCATCACATCCCCCTCCGGTTCCCAGACTTTAGAAACAGCTCGTGCAAGGAAACAGGTCGTGCAAGGAAACAACTCCCCTGGCCCAATTCTGCCTCCTGAAGAATGGGAGCTGGAGGAAGCCTCAGCTTCCCACGCAGGTCGGAGGAACACAGCACCTAGAGTTTGGGCCGTGTCTGAGTCAACATCTGCAGTGGATTTCACATAAAGCATCCCCACAGAGCCTGCATCTCTCCACAGACTTTAGACCCCAGGGAGGCTCCAGGCATGGCTGCTGCTACCTAATGTTGGCTGCAACTAATGTCCTCCACTCTGGGAAGGTAAGAAGGATTCAGCTTTATACAGGAAAATGTTATCTGCCTGTGACTTCTATTGACTGTCCCCAGCCTCACGGATGCGCTCCCCTCCGCTGCAGCTCTTCCCCCTCAGCTCAGCACCCAACATCCACCATGCAAAGGTGATCAAAACCCACTGTAGACAGCGTTCTTTTACAAGGAACCTTTGCCTGCTTGGAGCCTCTCCTGCCCCTTCTTGCTCCGCTGCTTTTTCTACCAGTGACTTCGGTTTCCCAGATTTCAGCAGCAGCAGCAACAACATGACTGGTGGCAGTCTCCCGCCGCTCCTGCCACCCAGACCTGTCTGCTGGCCACAAGAAGCATGTCACTGCCACCGAGTCAGCTGTGTGCAAGCGCAGGAGCAAGAGGTGTGCTCATTAGAGCTTTTCATTATTGTCATCCCCTCTTCCCTGCAGCTTCTATGGGAAACACTGTCCGTTCCCACCCTGATTCCCTATTAATTTTGCAGAGATGGACTGTCTCCTCCCGAAGGAGCGAGGAGGGGGAGCAGGAGCTGATCATACAACTGTGCTGGCAGTGGCTCTGTGGATCTGTCTGTGTCTGTGTGTGTGCAGGGACAGGGGAGGGCGCAGCCTGGATCCTGCTCCTGGTTTCATTCACATCTCTCCCTAACCACTCTCTGGTTAAACCCACAATTTTCGTGAGCTAAATCCCTCCCCTGCACCTCTTAGCACATCCTGGGCTCCAGCCAGCTTTCTATACCACTAAATCATTGCTAGAAAAAGAGCTTTTCACCTCTTGTCGTATTTGTTCTGTCTTTCTCCTGAAGGCATTTCCTTGACATGAACTGCAATGTGTGAGAGCAGGAACCTTCTAAGATGTTTGTTAAGTATAAAATACTCAGGTGACTTAATGACACAGGAATCTTTTCTCCTTTTCTGCTCAGATATGATCCAAGCTGCCCCCATTGTATCAGCCTTTCAAAGATTCAGCCAAGCTGGTGCTATTTCACATGTGAAGCTGTCGCATCCATGTCACGTCATATGCAGCCATCCAGTTAAGGGGGAACATTTCTCCTAGACACCGGTGACAGGCGCCAAAGTCCCCTCAGGTATGAAAATCGGTGCTGTGTGTTCCTGTGTTACATAAACTCCTGCCCTGATCTGCACCCTTGGCCATCAGCTTGTGAAAGTGCCGAGTGCTGGAGCATCACATGGGCTGGGGAAACATGCCTCAGTCGTCTCACATGGCACAGAGGTGTCACCAACAGTGGGCAAACTGCTTGTCTCTTCCATCTCTTATTACCACATATTTCCTTTTTTTTTCTTTCCAAGAGACTCTCACTGTCTCAGACACACTCTTCATTTTTCAGAATATTTTTAATGTGCCTTCCCAATTTTCCCTTCAATTGTCTTTCACATGTCACAGCTTATATGGCTGGGGCTCATTATAACACCATGAGTGTCTCTCCAGTTGTCTTCCTAAATCCCTGCAGGTTTTAGGGGGGGTATTTCAGCATTTCTGGGTTGTCTTCTGCCTGTACTGCTACGTTTCTTAAGAAACCCTGCTGGTGGTGAGATCTGTTGAGAACAAAGAGTTAAACAGCTCTGGAGAGTGACGACAGCTTATGAGGAACCAGAGAGCCTTGGGATACGAAAAGCCAAAGACGCATAGAATTCACAGGTGAGAAGTGGAGTCCCTCCTTCCCCTGCCATGCAGGCTTTTGTAATATTATATATCGCTCTGCAGTGTTGCAGAGCCTGAATATGAGATATTGGATAACATCTATTTCCCTGTGAAACTCCCCACTGATGCATGTTGAACACAGGTATACATCAATAAATGCATCCAAAAAAAAAAAATTCCACAAATAAGTTGTGCTCTGAGAGGAGTAAATGTGTTTCTTCAATAAACAAAGTCCAAAGAATTTTGGTTTTGCTGAGAGTTTGTAAGCACTGTCTGAGCAAAGGACGCCTTCCAGATAAAGATGTCCTCCTGATCAGGCCTTGGCAGTTCTTTTCCCTCTCCTCCCCAGCTGCTCTCCTGCACTTCTTCAAATAAATTATGCAAGGATTCCTCTGATGGCCCCTCACTAATATATCATGGCTTGGATTAGTCTCTTTGCCAATATTGATGGCTGCAGCAGTTGCTCTCAGGCTGAGCAAGGTACTCAAGTGATACCTCTTGCATAATGTTGACCTAATGAAGGATCATCACTTATTAGATGGAGGGAAGAGAGAGGAAGAGAGACAGAAAAGTCTTCTAAGGAAAAAGGGTTTTAATTAGCTCTCCAAGCCTCTAAGCCAAAACAGAGCTTTCAAATCAGATGCTACATGCTGTTACTCTGAATTATTCTGGACCCTGTTTCAGCCCCGTAGCAGCAGAGGGCATAATTGAACAAAACCTGAATTTTCTGATCCTCCCTATTGCATTTTCTTTCTGGTAGGCAAAAAAAATAATTAGTTTTCAAGTGTAAGACGGAGAGACCCCCCTCGCCTCCCAGCTTCAGACTTTCTACTTCCCACTAACAAACCAGTATGTTTAAAATCAGTTTGGTCTCCTTATGCTGAAAGGATTTCCCCTTTGTTTCAAATTTCACTCCACTTCACAGAAAGAAATCACATAAAATCCTTCAGAAGTCCCCTGTTCCTCATTTCTCTCCAGCAGCTATGGAGAGGTGTTTTTAAAGGGATTTTAGCATGTAGTTTGTGTGAAGCAGGCACAAGAAGCTGTTTGGCAACAACACTTCCATGAAGATGGCAATCTCTTACAAGAAGCTCAGAAGTGAAGAACTGGTTTTCCCAGATACACAGCCAGGACAAACCTCTGCAGTGCTCTGATATGGAGCCATTCCCACATCCCTGTCTTGGGCAGCATCCCTGGCAAGAGAAACAGGAGCGCGTACTCACTCAACCAGGGCAAATTAAACACGCTGTCTTGAAACCAAGTTGTCTTCTCTGAACTGAGGCATGAACCTGCCCTGGATAAGAGAGTTTTCTAGGAAATCTTGGCAGGTTTCCATGCAAAAAGCTTTGGGTTTTTTTTTGCTCTCTAGTGGCACCAGCCAAAATGAATACCTCCTTGACCACAGCACCAGGTCTTCCAAAGCCAAGTTGCACACCAAGCCAAGCACTTGGGAATGTGTTCCCTTGTACTGCCATTTTCTGCCCTTAGAGAGCACCCAACAAAATGATGTGTTCTTCTCATTGTCAAGAAAGGTCTTCTCCAGCTGTGTGGTGGATTGCTGGGAGGAGGACAGAGACCACCCCAAAAGCTGTACCCTACCCTTATCCTTGGCACTTACAGAAAAGAGCCAGGCTTGATGCTCTTCTCTTTTGCTTTCCAATCCTGCTGGTGTGTGTCTGAAATTTCTTGAGCTTTCTGAGACATAGGATCCAGTGGGCATTTTAGGAACATTTTGAAGGAGGGAAAGTGTTTGCAGGCAACTATGGGAGCCCACCAGCACTAGGAGAGTTGATGACAAGGCTGCGGGGAGGCTCACAGAAGCTTCTATGAAGTTGATAGAATTTTTGCAGGTTTCCACATGTATTTAATTAAGATAGAGATCATATTATAACCTTTTTTGTTAAACACTCTGGAAGCCCTTAAGTTCCCCTTGAGGAAAGTGCTATGAAGGTAGCTGAGATTTGCTCTCATTAAAGTCTCCCCCTGCAGACACCTCCTCAGACTTGGTGTGCTGATCCCAAAGCATTATAAGCCAGTCAGAGACTTGGGACCCATTCAACGACCAGGCATCCAGTGACCTTTCCCTGGAAGAATGTGGTCAAGAACAGTTACCTTTCAAAATATCTTAATTACCAAGTTAGCCTCAGAAATGATACCAAGCAAACTGCCATATATATAAAATGTCTAGGAAAATTCTTGGTTTCTGAAGGAATTTTGAAAGAGGAAACAGAAAAAAGCTATAAACTCTTTCTTTCAAAGGGGAAGCCCTCTGCTAGCTCTCTCAAACCCAGAGAAAATCAAAATGTCTGGGGATGAAATGAATATGGATGGCTGGGTGCTGCATTGCACTGATAAGAGCCTCTTCGGCTCTGCTGGTGCCACCGTCTCTCCTTGCTCTCGGGCTGCCTGCATCCTTTCTGCTCCCTGAGGCTGTGCCCAGCTGATGAGAGCTGCCCAAAGAGCAAAGAAGAGGAGTGTGTGGAGGAAGGAGCAGAGTCAGCAGCACCATCACAGGGGCTTTGGCTTTCAGAACCACCCCAGGCACTGCTCATGGAAGCTGGATGCCAACATGCGGTGGTTAGCTCACCCCTCTGTGGAGACTTTCCCCTCTCAGACCCGTGATTTGAAGGGAGAGGGAGAGGAGGCACAGAGAGTCCAGCAGAACAAAGCAATAGTCTCAGCTACAAATGCAATAGGCATCTGCAAGCCCTACATTGTCCCTGTCACCTGGGGGTGGAGTTGAGGGGTCTGGAAGAGGCACTCGCTCTTCCCCTTCAGCTGCAGCAATCTCACCACCCGGGAAAGTTAATCAGCTAAATATTGTTCTTTCATACTTAAATTTGCAAGTGCTTATTTTTGCCAATTATCCTAATTTCCTGCTCCCTCCCTGCCCCCCCAGTGCTGGCAAAGTGCCAGGAGCCTCCCTGTTGGACATGCAGCCCCATGGCCAGCAGAGCCTTCAGCTCTCAGCATCACTCAGAGGCATGCTCAGTGAGGCAAAGTGAGATGACATGCCGTGCTGTGCCACGCTGCCTGTCACCACCTACTGTCACCTGCTGAGGTGAGGAGCCATGCTCTGAGCTGAGCAAGTCCCATGGGCACTGTGCTGCTTGTGGCTGGGGCTGCTGGGTGAGGTACTTCCCCTTGCAGAGCCTTGGTTTTGCTTAGCTAAAGCAGCCAAGCTGTCACAGACCTCTCTCGTGTACCCCCAGCACCCAAATAATCCCACTCAGGAGCTCTTTGTTTGAGACGAGGGCTCACCAGTGCTCAGTCAGATCCATGTCAGAATTAGAAGAAGCTCTCTGCTGCTGCATCCTTGGATCCCACTTCCCTGATCCATACTTCACGTCTCTCAGTCTGTTAGCAACAGATACATGGAGAGCTGTCATTTCCAAACAATATGCACTCAACTTAGAGCAGAAGTGCTCATTAAGTGCATTACCTGGTGCTTTGATTCTACTAAATTACATCCCATATTTATTCTCCAGTGGTCAGATCTTCTCTGTGGTGAAAATGCCTCCAGCTTGCTTTCCTTGCTAAACTTCATTAGCACACACTGCTTACAAAGGCTGGGCAGCTCTTTGAGGAACAGTCCCTTTACCATCTCTTTAGCCTGGTGTTGTGCTAAAAAGATGCTGGTTTCTCACCTTTATCCAACTTCTTGAAAGCATTGCCTGAGTTTTCACACGAATCTTTTCTTAACTATCATAACAAATAATCTCCCCAGGGGACACCATCAGCAAGCAATTTGCGGATGTCCAAGCCTGTTAAACCTGCCACACTTCTCTTGGTTTACAAATCAGCTATTGTATTTGACTGACAGAGATGACAACCTGTTTAATGCCTCTTTTCTCCAGATCCTTGGAGACTTCAGTGCAATTCACTATTGAGTAGCTCAAGGTAATAAATTTTGATGGAAGCAATTAGAAAGTGCTTGGCTTCAAGTGGCTGTGATCATGTAAGGGAGGAAAAGGCCCATGTTTAGCCCACCCCTACCAAGTCGTGGTCCCTTTGCCCAGCCTCTTTCTTCCCATGGGCTCGTAATGAGCTACTTTCTCCGTGTTGATCACACGAAGACGGTTCTGGTGTTCCAAAAAGAGCTCTATGTTTAAGCTCATATTCAGAGTTGATGCAATTTAGCACCACTCCTTTTGCCTGCCAGCATACGGCATGTTTGCACAATATAAGGGAGTTTCTTTACAGACAGTGAAGTATTAAGATAGCGACGTTGGCCCAGCTGGGTGGTGAGCTCCACAAGCAGTGCCAAGTAATGACTGGGAAGTTTGAAGCCCTCACCCACAACCAGACCATGAATGCTGCTCAGCATGGTAACTCCTGAGCATGGAGATGCTAAAATGTCATGCAAAATCAGTCCCTCTCCCAACACCCCACCTGTCCATAGACACTGGACTAATTCCTTTTCCCCTGCAAGTCCTCAGATGGTTATTCTCCATTAACATATCATACGACTTTCACATACTTGCTAGTTCAGACAAGGTTTCTAGGTTAGAGTATATGTACTGAAATACTGTCTTTTTGTTGAATAGGTGTGAGACTTGGACTTGGCCACCAGCTCAGACGGAGCTACTGCCAAGTGTCGTACATTTTCTGCAGCCAGTTCACCTCCCTCAGCAGAAAACAAAGGCTTGAAAGAACTCAAACTGTTTCTGAACTGAGAAAATACCTCCCAACCTTCCTGTAACTTGCGAGTTGGTACTGGAATGGCAGGAAAGCAGCCCAAAGGGGGTCATCTCAAATCTCAACTCCAGGTGGGGAAACTGTGGCTCTGCTGGGAATAACAAGGGCAGAAGTGAAGCCCCATTACCTGAGTGTGTGGCTTTCCAAGGTCACCCAGGTACAGCTGTACCAGACCTGGGGTTTGATGGTCTCCTCATCCACCCTGGACATTTACCACTTCCTATACATTAGTTCTAGCAAGTATAAGGCCATAAAAATGGATGGGTTGTGGTCAGCTCAGCTGATATCCCATCATTACAAAGCTGTTTGATCCAGCAAGAAGGAAACAGCACAACAGCTCCTTTCAGCAGCAGCCCCAAGGCATATATTTACAAGCTATCATTTTCTGATGCCGTGCCCCTCACCATGTGCCCCAGTACTCTCTTCAACATCTCTCTTCAACTAGAGGATCCCAAACTGGATGGTTTATACCAGGTGCATTGAGGAGAGGGGGGAAATAAATTCCCTTGATCTGTTGACCAGGCTTTTGTGGAAGCATTTAGACACATACTTAGCCACTGCTCAGCAAGCAAAGTTGGGAGATTTAAATGGCCTGGCTTTTCTGGGGAAGTCAGCTCTATACACAGGCATTTTGACCTGTCCAAACCAGCCACATGCTTTGTACCAGCCCTTTGCCATTAGTTGCAGGATTGGTACCACTGTCTTCATCCTTGGGGTTCAGAGAGCAGTTTTAGTGCGACCACGAGTGCGGGAAGAGGCAAAGCAAGCACAGCGAGATTTTGTGAAAGAATGCCAGACCCCGAATACGGTGATGGATTCAAAGGACCGGAGGGTGGGTGAGCTTTGGCCCCCGGCCCGCCAGCCCGTCGCGTCCCGGCACCCGGCGTGGGAAAGCCGGGATGCGGCTCTCTCAAAAGGAGACGTCCGGCCCCATCCAGTGGCAGCTCAGCAAATTGCAGGAAAACGCGACTAAATTGGTTGTGCTTGAGGATTAAATATTTGCATGTTTCATTTTCCCATCGCCCTGCCACAATCAGAGGTACCAATGTTGTGCGCTTTTGCAAATGAAAAGGGTGCTGGCCATTTTTAGCAGCACCGATTTCAATGATTACACTCGCTAAAGGGGAAGCTTAGAAACAGTCACTTTCTTTGCAACAGTTACATTCAGTTAATTTAAGAAGTACTAATTTGTGGGGCATTTTTCAAGTACCGCTATTTAAAACAGCTGTTCTTCACTGAAAGTGTTGTCAGGTTTGTAAGGTTCTAATATATGTGCAGTTATTTAGTGTAATGCTTAGAAACGTAGCTAACATGTGTCTGTGCCTCGCACACAAGCGCACAGCTACCGTGTGTGATGCACAAGTGGATTACAAATGATACAGATTTGGTGAAAGGCAATCTGGTTGGTTTTAGCCCCAGCCAAGTTCCCTGACCTCCCAAAACAACCCAGGCCAGGGTGC
The DNA here is from genome assembly GCA_013400055.1 of Nycticryphes semicollaris. Classification (NCBI taxonomy): domain Eukaryota; kingdom Metazoa; phylum Chordata; class Aves; order Charadriiformes; family Rostratulidae; genus Nycticryphes; species Nycticryphes semicollaris. Next base: position 851,974 of record VXBJ01000825.1, read on the forward strand.
AAGTGCAACCCACTATTGGGAGCTTAGTACAAAATGGATTTTTGTATTATTAGGTGTATCACCCATAGCATGACCTACAGACTCAGAAACCACAGGTGCATATTTCAGCACCTGAACGTTGTCACTGCAGTAAATGGGTATGAAATGATGTTATCACTGGTATTGTTGTGTTGTCCAGGGTTACAAAGCCTAGGCCTTGTAATGAAACAACAAATAGTTGAGATTCTTGATGTCCTGATTTCTAATGCTGCCTCCACAGGTTGGGAAGAGTAGAGAACAGGTTCCTCTGTTAGCAAGTCCCTGCATCCCAGCTCGGCTCCATTTCCAGTACACTCAATAAATTTTCATAGGACAAAAAGTTACAAGAAAGTCCATGAGACTTTGCTCAGGAGAGAAGCTTCCAGTGGCCCTTGCTGTTGCTCATGAGCCATGTTCCTTCCTCCATGTGCTGATCTTCCTGTAATAAAATGTCTCCTTGACATTCCTAGAAAGGTCCCATCCATCTGGGAAAGTAGCTCCATCTCCAGCTAGAGATTCCCAGTTTAAACTGCACCAACCTGAGACCATTTGTAATTAGCATTGGCATGTTCAAAACCATCATTTAGGTACTTCCCATCTCAAATACCTGTGAAGAACTTTGAAAGCAATCCTGTGATTGAATCTGTTAATTATTTTCTCTCCTCCTCACCTTCTGTTATGTTCATTTAAGGAAATATCAATCTAAAACCTATTTCTTCTGTGCAAATGAATGCAGACACCTAAAGAAAAGGCCAGCTGACTTGCGTCTACCTCAGCATGAAGTATCCCACGAGAAAAGACCTGCACCTCTGCTACTGAAAACCAAAAAAACAAATTTCCTTGAATATTGATCATGACAGTCTTGCTGCTTTTGCATTCAGAGCACAACTTTTCTGATGGATCACACATGTGGAAAGCCACTATGCCAGCCACCCAGCTAGAAGGACTGTTCTCCCATTGCATTGGCTCCAGCGGCGCATCCTGGCCAGTGCGGTTTAACAGATTTAACAGAGAGCAGAGAGAGCAGGCCTGAAAGTGGTGCAGGCTCCAGCAACCTCCACTGAAATTCAATATAATTCCAATAATCTGCTAAAAGGTCAGTGAATAGTGAGTAATTCAGCATGCAGCCGATAGCAAGATGCTAGCGTTACTGGCACACAGCCTACGCGCTCTCACAGATAACTTGCTAAGTGAGGCCATTTTCCCTGAAAGACAAAGCTCAGGCTAGGAACGCAGCCCTCTCACTGAGAGCTGGGATTTTCGGTTGAATTTCATGTTAGAGGATTTCTAACACCCCCAAGGCACCCAGCTGGATCCTGGAAAGAGAAAAGGAGCGGATGTGTACGCCTAACTGCTGGGCCAGTAAGTTACCATGCATCTGAAATAGCAGCCAGAAAACAATAACATCACCAGAGAAGTCACTTGTCTGGAGAGAGAAACCAGGGCTCTTGTTTCTGGATGCTCAGGGGGTGCTGGGTGCCTCCCCTCCACACTGCCACAACCCCTGCCCTCACCATGCAGTTCTGCAAAGTGCACCCCATGGTGGCCTTAGTGTCATGGATGCTCATGACATACCCACCCAGTCGGGGAGTCTCCAGGTGACTTGAGCTGTGCACCAGTGTCCTCACTGCTGGAGAGCCTGGTGCTGGCACAGCCTGAGCATCAAATAAATGCTCTTGCAGCACCCTGAGGTGATGCATCCACCAGCGCAGGGGAAAGCTCTCCAGCTTCACCCCAGTTGCAGCTGACTGGTGCTTGTATAGGCATTTGGGGTCAAATTCTCAGCCAGCATCAAGGACCTTAATTTCTGAGGTCAGTTTTTCAACAAGGATCCAGTTCAGTCTGACAAAACAGCTGAGTTTTGTGTTGAGGCAGGAGAAAATATGCAACTGCTGCTTTGCTCTAACAGACTCACTGTTCTTTACATTCCCAAGGATCTCAGACAAAACCTCTGATCTACTGTAATAAATAGAGCATGAAAATCAGGTTTGGGCTTCAATTTTACCCATGACGTTAGCTCTGCCTTCCCTTTTTTTCTCCTGCAGGGTGAAGTCCTAATGAAAAAAGCAAAAGTCACTGCTAATAATCTGGGTATTATTTTTCCCTTCCTTTCTTTCAAACCTGAGTAAGGTGGATTTCAATGAGAATGGATTTACAGTTCAGAGCTCTCCTGTAAGCCCTCACTGCGCTGCTGGATAAGTCACCGCAACATTGGCATCTCCTAACCGCAGGATCCTCTTGGTTCCCAGCACCAGCAAGGATCTGCCTAACTCCCAGCTTCTCACCTCCTCCCACAGAGATGTGGCTGACAAAAAAAGTAAAATAAATTAAAAGTTGATATATCAACTTCTTTCCCACAACTTTCTCAAAATGTGTGGGAATTAGCCACTTCTGCTAGCTTTTACACGGTTTCTGGGGCTCGGGAGAGCACTGACATTAGAGGCCACAGGTTTGCATCACTTACCTAGGACACAGCGCTTGCTCTTTCCACATCCTCACCAGGCAAGGCTCTTTTACACCCAGGCTGATATCCAACCCTGAGCATCTAGGGTGGGAGGCGGTTTGCCAGAGAGCTCCTGGCTTTGGGACGTGCCGGGAGCATCACTGAGCATATTCAGCCACTCAAAAGCCAAGTTGGGATAAAGTCATAGCCAGGCTTGTCCAAAGCTGTAAAAAGCCTGACGGACTCATCTCGCTGCGTGTTTCGCCCTACTTGCTCATCAAAAGCAAAGCACGGCACAGAGGCGTCTTGCTCCTGAAAGGGACTGGCAGCGAGCGTGGGTGGAAACGCAGCCGTGGCTCTGATCAGGTTATCAATCATCCCTTCACGGCGGGGCCGTTGGTGCCACTCAAGTCGCTGCTTGACTGAGTGTCCCGCAGTTGCCAGAAAACCACATGGCCCAAGCAGCTGCTGAGCAGTCAGCCAAGTAAATGCCAGGGATGGCGAGGGGAGAAGCAAAGCCTTCAGCCATTTTTCCTGATAAAGAGGAGACCCAAATTTAAATTTGATGATAGGCTTGGTTATCACCCCCGGTTTAATTGATGGAGGGGGAGGAGGGGGTTCACTTGAGTTGGATGGCTGCTGAATTCAGCCCCAGTGGGAAGTTGCCCACAGCTCTGCTGAGGCAGAGAAGGATGGATTCCTGAAGTGCAAAGTGCTTTGGGACTGTCTGTGCAAACCCAGGCAAGGTCCCAGCTTTGCAAAGCAATACATGGTAGAGATCAGAGTCATCTTCTAGTTCAGGAGGTGAAAATTAATGGTGTTACTTAAATAATCTCTCATGGCAGTGAATTAATACTGCCTGAATAGTAAAACACTCCCTGGCTTGGCAGAAGTCCCCCTGTGATGCTCTTCTAGAGAAAGAAAGATTACTTTCCAGAAATTCATAAGCAGCAGTTCTTTTGCATCACAAAAGTCTCCTATTGCTCTGATAACATTTTCCAGAGGATTATTTTGGAACAACTTGCAGGATCAAGGCCTCTGTGTGACTGCATGGTCCATTTGCTAGCTACAGTCCTATTAGTTCTCCTTTCAGCTCTGATTTCTGTGGGAAACCTTGCCTGTTGCTAATGCTAATGCTGACCTCCTGAAAGGCTCTGAGGTCCAGCAATAGCAAACGGTGTATGAGAGCAAGATGCTATTGCAATTAGCCAGAGTCGTTAAGTGCATCCTAGCAGGTAATGAGTACATGAAATATGTCTGTACAATAATTCAGCAGCTTAAGAGTGTTGAAAAAGAGATTGTGTTTTCTAAATGCCTCAGGTTTCAAAGAAGGGAATGAGGCCACAGCTGCTTTTCACAGAGGAGCCACGTGAGGGTGAGGTTGAGAGATGCTACGGCTGTGGGAAAGGACAGACCTAGCCCAGCATCCCTCTTCATCCACTGTCCTTTAACACCTTTTACATTCACACTGTCCAAGTGAAGGCTTTTACCCTAGAGGCAGCCTTAAAGCGATGAAACCAGCCACTCTGGGGAGGCTGAGAAGGCACCGTGAGAGGGTGGAAGAGGACCCATGTCCTGAACATCCCCGTGCAGCCGTGCCCAGGCACCACAACAAGCCAGGTCTTGATGTGGGCTCCTAAGAATTTCAGGACTGAACTGCGATGTGAAGTGCCCTCAGCTCCTGCTGCCAGCGCAAAAAATCCCTGCTGGCTTCTCCTACGTGGCACGGTGTTTCTCATGTCAGCAGCAGGAAACCCTCCTCTCCTTAGCTGTTCTGTCCAGGTTGATCTGAACAGTAAACGTACAGCTTGAGTGTGAATCAACATCATGATTCATCCTTCCTGCAATGTATCCTTTCACTGTGATTAAGCAGCTATTCTGTAAGACATGAACTTCACTTAAGACTACATGGTTTATTTGGGTTTGGGAATACAGATGCGGTCCTGTTCAAACTGCCATGCCCGGGAGCCAATGACAGAATACAAAAATAGCTTATGCTGTCAGCATGGCTTTTTCTTATTTGTATTCTGAGTATCATCACTTTGGCAGGCACAGGAAGCTCTTCTTGTTTGCATTTTATTTTGCCTGCAGAAAATTTACAGTTCAAATGACTTCTCTATGCTTCATCAGACTAATCGGATGACAAATTGCTTGAGCTACAGAGAAGAGACCTCAGACAACAGAAAATTGTAATGGAAGAAAAAATTAAATGCTTGCTTTTGGTAGGAGCAAAGATTTTGCTTCGTACCAATCTCAATTTTCATTTTTTTCCTTCTATGCTAGTGCAAAGCTTTGTGAAATGGAAAGCAGATTATTTAATCTGATTACAAGGATCTGCAGGCTTGACATCATCGTTTTCTACAGTGACGCAAAGCCTCGGAAATGCCTCCCTTCCTTAACTGAAAGAAACAGCCCCGTACTCTATTTAGGCTGCACTTCCTACTTCCACTGAAGCCTCATAAAACAAGCAGAGAGAGGCTTTATTTTGTCCTCATCTTATTTATTGTTGTTGATGGCTCATTGCTACCCAGAAAGAGCAGTTTAACAAGTACCCAAAGATTTGTCCCTTTTTCAGAGGGAATGGAGAGATGGGATGGGTGACCTTGCCTGGAGTGGCACAGAGCAAAAGCAATAAAGATAAATTGCCCTAGTTTTCAATAAGAGCCTTAACACAGACTAAATATCGAGTTTTGAGCTCTGAACTGCCCTTGAAAATAAGTTTGCTCTTAAATTTCTATGAAGTGGTTTTTTTCCATGCAAGGATTCTCTTCTGGACTGGCATTCATTTTACAGGCAGAACTGTGGCACCATCTTCTGGATGACTCTTTAGACAATAAAAAATAACCCACCTAAAGCAAAGACATTTCTTTATCATCCCTAACAATGAGAGCAGCTTGAATATTCATTGACTGTGCACTCCTGATTACAGCAGGCTTTAAATCATTTAATTATGCCATCCATTTTGGAAACACTAAGAGCTAGTCACACTCTTGATTGCTGAATATTGTTGCGAGGGAATACAGATTTTGCTTCTGGAAGGATATTTTTTCCCACAGAGTGGTAACAGGAGGTGCCCTGTATATTAAAGACAGGGGCAGAACTCTCACTGTTGTGTGGTTACAAGTTCAGGCTATTCTGTAAGGAAACAAGGGTGAGTTATTCTGCCTCAGACTGTTACTTATTAAAAGTTTTGCATTTTGTAAGAGGAAAAAAGTGCAAAAAGGCGGTAGAAAAGCAGCCTGGCATTGCCTGTAAGCGTAACTCACAGCCCAAGCTACCTAGCACAGCCTTCCAGCCTAAAACAGGACTAAGGAATTGGAAAAGTTTACAGACTTCTTAAAATCACATCTTTCCTGAACACACCTTTCAAAGCAGTAATTACAGGTAACCCCCTAAGGCATCCAGCTACCCAAGGGTACCAAGCAGCTTTTTGGCACTAGGGAGCTTTAGGAAGAAGATGCTGCTGCCCCCTCAGCTGCCAGTTCTGTGCATCTCCCCAGAGCAAGTGATTTTTAAAATGCAGTTTTTATTCAGAGATTTGGCTTATTTTCAGGTGGTTTATTTGGTGGTGATCACTGAAAATTCTGTAACAGGTGAGGTTACTGGTTGGACTCCTGTGGGTCATTCATCAAGTTAACTTTTTCTTTATTCCTTGTGACACTTTCAGACCATTTTTTATTGGTTTTCACTAAAATAAAAAGCTCTTTGAACTGCGTTTCAGCTGGAGATAAGGGACTGAGGGCTGCAGAGGCTTCTCACCTCTACTGACATTTCCTCTGCTGTTTACACACCATAAAAAGATTAAATAGGTGGGCTGCAGCTCCCTTCCTTCTGCCTCCCCCAGGTACCGCATCTTGGAGCCCTCATTGCAGCGCCTTGGGAACTTATCACACCAGGTATCATATAAATCTTGAGTGAAAGACAACCCAAATACTCAAACCATACTTGAGGCTGACACTCTATAAATTCCATAGCCTCAGACAGCAGGAGGTGGCAGGCAGAGCTTTCTGCCCTTCCTACCTTAGGAGAGCGTTGATGCTGCTTTTCCTTGCAATGCAAATGTTCTGGGGTATATTCACGTGTAGTTCTTATTCTTAAATCTGGAGTAAAAAGGCCTCAGCCCATCTAAAGGATCTTTTTTACTCTGTGCTTGAAACCACACTCTGGGCACGGGGGTGCACAAACACCACAGATAGCTCCCCTCCAAATGAAGCCAGAGAGACTTGACTGTGTGTGCCGTATTCTGCCCTGCCTTTTGATAGCTCTCATATGTTATATGTGATCACTATAATCATGCCATTTCTCCTGGATGAGTGATAACTGGGTTGTTTTTCACAGATCTCTACCGTGACATACAACATCATTCCAAAGGAGCACCATGATTGGTGTAGCCTGACATTTATGCTGTGCGACTGGGCTGCTCATTCACGTATGGAGACCTTCTACAGTTCCCAGAACCAGCAGCATATTATCACATCAGATGAGATTTCTGGGTGGTCATTCTGCTATATCTACAAGCACAAGAGACAACTTAGGTTGTCTCCTTCAGTGGCAGCTTGAAGATGCAATATCTTTCTTGAAATCATGCAGAGGATCAGAGACCCAGCCCTGCCCCCAGGAAATTCGTGGGACTTGTATCACCACCAGCGTTTCTGGGCTTGCTCTCACCTGATCTAGATGCAGGATACAGGCACACAGCTTCTACAGCAGCACGCAATACTCCGTCCCTGCCAAAATCAGCAGTCACAACAGCCCAGCTCACCCTGGTAAGGCAAGCAGGACCCCAGCCACCCGGCACCGACCACACGGTCCTGCTCCTGCTGCAGAAATCAGCTCCTGGAACCGCTCCGAGGTCCCCACAGGTCACCGCCCGCCACTTACCCTACACCACTCTTAATCCTATCAGCAGCATTTTCTTCACTCAGATGTCCAGTAACTGAAAGCACTGGGAATTTTGATTTGCTTGCTGGGTTATAGAAAAATATTATGGTGAGGCATTAAACTCCCGCTGTGAAATACGACATATGCCGGAGGAGAATATCAGATATTCCTGCTCCTTTCCCTTTGAGGTTATAAATGGTCAAGATACAGCAGGGATTGGAAGAACACAGGTAAAGGTTGTCTCTCAGCTGGCACAACAGCTATGAAGTTGCAGGGGAAAACCATTGCTTAGGCTTCTGGTCTCTCTCCCTGAAATTAAACTCTAGCTATACAGTGGAGCACAGACCTCTGCCACGTTTCTCTCTGTTCAAAATTAAACTCAAGCTATGTAATGGAGCACAGATGTCTGCTCCGCTTCTCTCTCCCCCAAATTAAAGTCTACCTGCACAAAAGAACTCCAAAGAGAGCTTTTCATGCCACAGCTATAAAATGTGTAGAGGAAAGCTTATGCATAGTGTGATTAGGGCATCTATACGATGAAAAATTATGATGCGTTAGCCACTTATTATGCCTGGTGTTATTTTGATGTCTTTCTCTGGCTGTAACTGAAAAAGGGGGAAGTTCAAATGCATTTCTCTTCAAAGCCTACAAAGAATACAGGTCCAGATGCTATGCTGTTGATTAGAGCAGGACCAAGAGTGTGTAAATGACATGCAAATTTATTTGCAGTCTCTAAATCTTGATTATATCTAGCCACATTTGGATCACAGAACCATCTTTTGTCCCTCAGCAACTACACAATTACCTATGGTGAACGTAACTCAAGAAAATCAAATATCAAATCAGCTAGATGTCTAGTACATACTTGGTTTTCTTGGAAAAGCTTTCAAATTAGGTATTTTTTTCTCCATTCCTACAGCTCCTAGTACATGACCAAGACTGTAAATCACTCTCCAATACAAGTAATATGTTTCACTTAAACACAACCAGCTCTGAAAATTCTATGCTCATGCAGAGCCAGCAAGGTTTTCCTTTATTCAGGAAGAAAAGATGAATTGTACAGATAGTGGCTTTGGATGGCACAAGGCTCGTTTACTGATGTCCTCTGGAAGAACAGTGATGCTCCTGGAAGAAGCCCGAGACTTCAGGGTGGTTTGCTGCTGATGGAGGGTCTGTTCCACAGGAGAAAATAGTTTTGAGCGTGGACAGCAGCAGGGCTAGGGATGGTAGATGAGATGCAATGGACCACGTTTGGCCAAGAAACGAAAGGGGCAGCTCTGCACACTCCAGCGCTGGTAGATCTCATGATGTAATCACAAGCCTTGCAATGCTTAGAGATTTCCATGACTTGAGGAACAATTTCAGGCTTTTATTTGATGAAATAGAAGTTTTCAGTCCTCCAGACTATCAAAACCATTGATCTCTGTGTATCCTAATTTTTCCTGTGAAGAATCCTAACTTTATTTTAGCAAAACATGTTTCAAGGTGCCAGGCCTATGGTTACGAATGATAAAACTGAGCTCTTGAAAAATAAGGTAGACAAAAAAGAAATGACAGCGTGGTCTCCTGGGTCTTCGTGCTGAAGCCAATGTAAAGAGCAAGAGCCCAGTAAAAGCTGTGGGAAGGTGCAGACAGTCCTACCTGCCCCACGCAGGAGCTGGCAGTGGCTGTGGAAAGTGACATCTGGTCTGGGATAATCTGCCTTCCTGTACAGTAGCTTTATGGGAGGGAAATGCCACTGATCTCAGAGGACTTGTTCCAGATTTAGCTCCGTGCGGATCAGAAAGAGACCGGCTGCAGCTGCTTTGGGCTGCTGGCCCTGAAGAACCAAGCAGGCCCAGGCGGGTGCTGCAGCATCCTCCGGGCCAGCGGTCCCCCAGCAGGTTCCGGGTACCACAGAAGCAAGGCGGATGGATTGCCTTAGTGCCTTGCGCTGCATGGGAATGGATGTGGCCAGCAAAAAGCTTTCTGTTGGTTAAATGAACCATCCCCAGGCAGAAATTTGGCTCACTCTGACTTCTTGACGCCCATCCCAGCACCGAGCAGCAAATGGTGCTGGAAACACCCTGGGAAGGGTGGTGAGTTCTCAGCCTGGTGCTGCTGCTTGAATCCAAATCAGCAGTTGGAAAATCATTCTCTCTGGAGCTCACAACTCTCATTTAAAACGTTCGAGTGACAGCCTTCTCCCCCCAGTCCTTTCACCAATAACCAGGCACTGATCTTTCTATTTGCTTTTTGCAACCCCAAACCACTTAAGAATGTCAAAACCAGATGTGGAAAAAAGCCCCTCTTCTGCCCTGCTGGGTATGGCCATGCAGCAGAGAAGTGGAGATAATAACTAGTACACGTTGCCAGGCATGTCAAAGCAGTATGATGGCAACGTAGAGTAAGTTTGACTAAAAATATCTACCATGACAAATTGGACAATAAAGCAAAAAACAAATTAATATTTATAAAATATTTAGGCTGCCCTGATTTTCACTTTGAACATTACTTTTTTTTTCTTTTTGCAAGCTCAGATTAAGATGTAAATATGCATATAATCAGGCCATTATTTGCAAAAATTATTCCTGTCATCACAGAATACAAGCAGGTTTTTCTTTTTGATGCATTTTAGGTAAGGGGTCTGATTCTTACTCATGCTGAATTCTTTACATCATGCCAGAAAATTACTCTTATCTTCAGGCCCTTTTTGCTTTACCAAAAAGGTGTAAAAAGGCTTTTGTACAAATGGGGATTGTGAATGAACAATTCACAAATGTTGATTTGTGAAATGGAATTATATGAAAGGTAGTGGAAAATAGCTCAAATATTGGAGAAGTGACACATTAAAATGCAAACCTCATGATCTTTAACATGTTTTGCTGAAATGTTTATAGTTTATTAATAGCCCTCAGTTCATGCTTTTTTCCCCTGATCTAAATGTTTTACTTTTACAAAAGAAATACGACCATGGATTTTCTCACAACTAAGTTGCTCTGAAAGACTTAGACGAGAGGCAACGAAACATCCCCAAATTCTGCTGTGCTCCTACTTGGACTGAACTGCAGAGAACAGATTTTGCACTAGAAGTCCTGCTTGAGAGCTGCAAAAATCTTCCTAAGAATCGATTTCCTCCTTTTGTTACATATACATAATTTTCATTACCACTGAAGTTTGTGCCAAAAACCCCATATATATTTTTAAAACGTAAAGAATGTTGTTCTATTTTTGTTCATTCAATTACTTAATTTTTTTTTTCATTTAGTGGTATGGCTGTTTGTGGCAATAGAGATTTTATTGTAAAAAAAAGGAAGCTGTCCCCTGCTTCCACATCAAAGGAAAGGAATGTGGTATGAAATATTTTTTGAAAAGCATTTTAATCACCTGACCTGTATTTTTTTTTAATTAATCCAATTATTTAAATTTTCAGAGTGTTTAATACCACCATAAAGGATATGGACTTGCCTTTAAATCAGTAAGTCCTAATAAGGTATTTAAAATCAACCTTTTCACGTCAATTAAGATAATTTTTGCTTCTGAAACGAAGTGAGTCCTGTGGGTCCTGGGCCTGCATGCTTGGACAGTGAATAATGAATGTGGGAGAGATCAGCTCTTCAGTTGGAGGAGTCCTTTCTCTTACTCCTGTAATCTGTTACTTGCCTATGATGGATTTTCTTAAATCTTTTCCTCCAGCACAACAGGACTGGGTCAGGTACTTGTGTACACATACATACTCATCTGCTTTGTTTGAGACCTCTATAATATTTTAGGATTAAAAATTCATTGATTTAGCAAACTATTCTTCAGTTTTTATGCTTCTTTCCCTTTTTCTTCCCATTTCACTCATGTGGAGAATGTCTTGGGAAGACTCGTGAGACTTTTGCTTTATTTATAGAGCATCCAAACCCAGATTATTAAATACTGCTGGGACACAAGCCTAAGCAAAACAGATTTTGGTACATGCTCCTCTCCATCACGCCAGGAAAAGCTGTTGTCAAAACACAATTGAGCTTTCAGTCTAAACAACACCGGCACCAACAGATCCATCCTGAGGGAGAAACCACGAAACAGCCTAAGTTTCAGTAGATGATCTTAACACCCTCCAAGAGCACCCTTGTGTCAGGAACCAATTCAGCCAGACTTCTTTCAGGTTTGAACTGAAACCCCAGCACTAAACTCTCACTCCACAACCCTGGTTTCACAAGGCTCGCTTCCACATTGGTGATGGCTGCTAGAGAGCCAGGAGAAATGGACCAGAGAAGAACCACATGGTGAGTTCCCCAGCTGGAAGTACCAAAATTTGCCCATTGAGGCCTTGATTTGCCCACTGTTTGGGGTTTTTTTCTAGACTGACAGCTCCCGTGCCATGGTACATATCCAGGGAGGCACTTAGACAGTCAAGGGCTGCTTTTGAGCCTCTTGACCCAGCAGTAAGTGTATGGGAACTGCTGTTCCTGGACAGAGAGTCTGAGCTTGAGACTTGAACCTTCAGTATGTTTGTACGGTGGGGACACTAGGAAAGGAGTAACCCTCCCTTTCATGTCTTGTTTTGCTCAGATAAGCAGCTAAGCTCTTTCATTCTCCTCTATGCCCCTTTCCCTGTGATTACATCCTTTCTCAGTCCTGGGTGGCCACACCATCACACAACATCCCAAATTGTACAGGGGTATGAACATTCCTTTGTCCCCACTGAAAATGTCACCCTTAAAAGAGTCCATAACTGTGGCTGCCTTTCTATGGCTATATCACACTGCTGGCTCAGAGCTGTCCTCTGACCCAGGAATAGCCAGACCCTGTCCTAGTCACACTTGCTGAGCTCCCTGCTCAAGGGCAGAACAGCTGGATTTAGTCATTTGGTTGCAGGTCCCCTCAGCTTACTCTACTATGGAGAGACACTGTCAGTGAAGTCACTGCTCCTTTTAAGTGCTAGGACTGTCACCCACTAAGGTATGTGTATGGATACCTATGTATACACACGCATTGGGCTTCTCTACAGGTCTCCAGCCTCACCAGGAAGTTCTGGTGCATACAGGTCATTGAAATAAACTATACGGCCCTTTCTAAAGATCAGGCTGCTCTAGAAGTTGCTTCTGCCAAGGCAGATTTGGAGAAAAGGAGTGCAATGTCACTACACTGCCTTTTGTTGACAACAGCCTGTGGGGAAAGAAACCTTTATTTTCTTCTCCAGCCTTCCTTTCTTCCTCAAGCCTACCAAATGCTCTCAGACAGCCTGAGCTCATCATTTCTCCCAGATAAGTTATTTCAGAGACTCAAGCCTTTGTCTTCCATCTCCCAGACTGATTCTGTGAGAGCTGCCATAGCCCCCAGCTCCTTCTGCACCTGAAGAGGTGTCCTTGCAGGACTTCAAATATTTCTGAAAACTGCAGCAGGAAATGTAGTCAAAAGACAAAGTTAGAGGAAGAGGGACAGGCTGTGATAAAATTCAACAAGAACAGAAGGAAAGAAGATGCTGCAGATTTCCTTTGGTGTTATTTTTTTTTTTTTTAAGAGTCTCAAAACTTTTCTCCTTTATAAGAAAAATGACCTTCAGCAACAACAACAACAAAAATTATTTCTTTTAAAAAGCATATACCTATAGTGATGACTAGGAAATACTCAGCAGATCTAACCAGACTTTGACATAACCCACTGCTGCCTCATGCAAAGCCTTACTTAGCTCCCTCCTCTCCCCCGCTAAAAAAAAAAAAAAAAAAAAAATAGAAGTAGCCCTCAGGCACTATACATAGCTTTCCTCACCCCTTGCTAAGTGACTTAATGATGCCTCTGGGAGGAGCTAACTCAACATAAGCTCTTTCTATCTTCTGCCCAACTACAACTTGTGCTGGGCTGTGTCTACTTTCTTTTTAGTTGCTCTTTTGGTTCTATTTGTGGCTTTTAAATTTCTTCTATTTTTTTTTTCTCTAGTCTACTTTTCTATTTTGCTTTTCATGCTGTTTCTTGTGATAGGTAACACCCTTTCATCGGGGTTTTTGTGTTAGTGAGCTTTGCCTCCTCTGTGTCCTGCCAGGTCCCCTGGTGTTTCTCCTTCCAGTGAAGTAGGGAGGTCTAAGTTCTTCAAAACAAAAGACAATTATTTTCTCCGTAATTTCATGGCCTGTGGGTATTTGGACAACCCTAAAAGGCTATTTCTAACCAGATGGAGAGGCCAATTTATCCTGATAAAAACTAGGTGTTGTTTGGTAAGTAGGAATAATATGCTGAGTGGTTCTCTGTGCTTTAACGTGCTTAAATAATAACTTTAGGAGTGTTAACTCAATGGTCTCAGAAACAAATTGAGAAGAGGATCTTTCCCCTTTCACACTGTCCCTGGGCCGGAGGAGATCCTGGGCAGGGTTTGTCTAGTTGTGAGGGTCTAGGTTCTGTTCCACCCTTGTGGGCACTGGTGAAGCTGCACAGACAGCTTTAAATGTGAGTACCCAAGTTCTCCTCCACACTGAGGATATGTCAGGACCTGGAAGCCCTCAGTGGGGAGGGGACACTTCAGTGCTGCCCATCTTGGGCTGGGGAGAGTTGGTGCTGCCCTGGGGCCCTGCGTGGTTCCCTGCTAAGTGTCTTGCAAAGCATAGTGCTGCAAGGAAAAATGAACTCAACGGGCTGTTGGAATAGGCAAGAGAGGTTGGGGTTTTTTACATTTTAAACCTTTCACCAAACCTCAAAAAACCTTGAATTTTTTTACTGGTTTTGATTTGATGAAACAACTTGTAAACCCCAAAAAGCTGTAGTCCTGGGATGAAGGAATGGATTTCTGTGCTCTCAACAGAGCTATCAATAGGATGTCAGCAATGAGCGTGACTGTTACAACAGCTTTAGCCAGATTGCAGATCTAAGGGACATTATGTTAATTATGAAAAGGAATGTGCCCAGTTGTTTTGTGGTGATTATCTATAATTTTAAATAGTCCTCTCTATGGTGGGTGATAAAGCCTCTCTTTTGAGGTGCTACTAATAATCTGACTTCAGCACATGCTGGCCAACTATTCATTTTGCTAACAAGATTTTCAATTAAATCCAGCAAATTTCCTTATCAAACCTTGAAGGTTTACAGCACTGTTCCCTGATCAACCCCAAAGCTTGAAAAATCAGCGGGGATAACTGTAGTCAGTGTGAGGAAAGCAAAGATAGTGTGTGAATTGCCTGCAACAAGCACAAAAGGAGTGGGGGCTGATGTTCAGGAACGTTATAGGCAGTCTCTCTTCTCGAGATCTGTAAGTTCTTGCTTTCTAATAATTTACACTTGTCTAACCCATTTTCTGTTTCTGTTCCCCAAAAGCAAAATATAAGAGAGCTGTTCGTTTCCTAAAAGTTTCTTGAAACCCTGTTGCAGACTGCAGGAACCAGTGTCATGCTTGTCTCTTCTCTCCACCCATCTCACAAAACTAATTAGATGCCTTTTACAAGACCCTTCAAGTGGGTCACTGTGTGTAATGCCCAGCATGGCCAGGCTTTCACCAGTGAAACCTGCTGAGTATTTTGATCTTATCTGGAGCATCCCCCCTTGCTGCTATGACCTTGCCTGGGCTGCACAGCAGATGATGCTTTGCCTCCCAGCCTGGCCTCATCTGCAGCCTTCTGCTTGGGGCACCCTCTGAAAAGGATAATGTGAGTGTGAACTCTTCCTGGATGGAGGAGAGACTGAATTTTCCTCCCATGCTTTGCCTGAGAGCTCAAACCAGCAGCGTACAAGGCAAGTACCAGTTTTAAAGGAGAAGGAACTGTTGTCACTCCCTGAAGTGATGGGTCACCAGCTCCTAACTCCAGGCTGTAGGTACATGTGGATCTGTATGTGGTATGCCCTGGAGAGTGATGTTTTTTGAGATATTTCCTATCCTTTGCATTTTTATTAGCTATTTTACAGCCAGCTGTAAAAAATGTTTTTCAGTTTGCAGGGCTGTACTGGTGCGAGTTTGGGGATTTTGGTGAGTTTGGTTTATCCACTCTGTGTTTTGGGAGACTTGCACCTACTGTGCTGCCAACCTGCAGAGTTTTAATCCGGACCAGGAGAGGCAAATAGATGCTCCCCTTGCAAGTACAGGGCAGGGGAAATGCCTCTTGGGATTTGGAGATATGTGTGCAGTATGCCTGCCTCATCCCTTTCCAAGGACATAAGTGGTGTGCATGCCCTTTATACCAGTATTGAGGGGCAAAGTTTGGGTTTGTGGTATTTCTCATTCAATCCTAGAGCTGGCAAGGTGAATCCTCCCCACCGCTGGCTAATCCTGACCCTGAAAAGAGCTTTTCTCATGCAAAACAGCAGCAAGGTGTGCTTAGGGTTTTGCTAGTGCTCTGGTGCCCTAAAGGGGCATTGGGACAGGGTGCAGTGCCTCTCACGGGGACAGCTGAGGGCTCATCTCCATTCAGGACATGGTGCAAGCACCTCCTGTGTTTACCCCAAAGCAGCTCTAGTTTCTGCAGCTGCACTTCAGAGACAGTGCACTGACATTTCCCCTTTTCCTTTAAGAAGGAAAAAAAAAATCTAGCATTTAAACATTTGCTTTGGTAAAGGATGAAATGGAAAAGTAGGTCGGATTTGAAGGATCCCAGCCCTGACAGTGTCCCTTCTAGAGATCCAAACCCAGGTTTTTGGAGAGAGACAGAATATGACTGCAGCGGTGCTTCTTGCACTCATTTGTGCTCTTTGTGTTCCTGTGTACAAAATCACCCTCAAAACGCCCAGGAGAAATCATATCCCCAGGATTTTAAGAGAAGGATTTGGTTGCAAGTAATATATTTATGAAATGAAGCTACCCTTGCTCAGCTCCCCGGAAACTTAGCTGGGTTTTACCAGGAAGCAAGGTTATTTTTTGCTTTTAAATAGTTTAGGCTAAATTAGCTGGAACCTAATTACAAAATGCTCTTGATTAAAGCCAGACAATGCACTGTGGAAGCTGGGATCAAAAATGACAAGACTTGATGTCAGTGACGGATTAAGAAGGAAAAGAAAAGTGACTGACTAATTTTTAAAATCAAATCAGGATTGCTCTTTGTACATGGAACAAAGGTTGCAGCATAGTCAGGCAATCCTTTTGGACTTGGAAAAACTTGATGTTGGATGATGTGACTTTTAATTTCATTTCATGTGTGCATAACTGAAATCCAAAAAGAAGCACCAAAGATGATTTCTGCAGCTATTCTTAGCTCAGGAGAGAAATAATTGGAAGTCTTGTATGAAATCTAGATATCTCATTAAGATAGTTTGACTTGTAGACTTTTTGGTCAACATCAGCTGTGCAGCCAAACAGCTGCCTGCTTGCCTTAATCACTGAACCTTTAGAAAGTGCTCCATAATTATTTTCATACCGTACTCTGAAAATGACCCTGCTTAAAGAAATTGTGCATGTTGCTAGAAAAACAAATGCTGATTCAACAGAACTCCCCTTAAAAATACTTTTGTACCTTTAGCTAGATAACGAGCAATGGCCTCGTTGCGCTGCAGATTTGAATCCTGAAGACTCCTGATTACATATCTGGCAACAAATTGAGATGTGCATTTGTTCCAAGCTATTTTGCTGTGAAACAAGCACATGTGGGTTTCTGT
The DNA here is from genome assembly GCA_013400055.1 of Nycticryphes semicollaris. Lineage (NCBI taxonomy): Eukaryota > Metazoa > Chordata > Aves > Charadriiformes > Rostratulidae > Nycticryphes > Nycticryphes semicollaris. The sequence continues at coordinate 868,853 of VXBJ01000825.1, forward strand.
ATGCAAACTTTTTTCAGCTTCTGAGGGTGGAATGTTCTGCAATAATATGGCATTTTAGTTTATTGGCCTTA
>VXBJ01000825.1:877249-933624 GCA_013400055.1 Nycticryphes semicollaris
AGCAAGAGTTGCATTTTTCGAACTCTGCCTGGTAATAGATTTTGTTCTTGGAGTCTGTGGATCACAAATCTGGGCTTGGAAAACTGCACACAGCTGTACAAGATAGGCCCTGGGTGTTTCCAGTCAACTCTTGCTTCATGGTGCGTGCCTGGGTGTTTCCAGTCAACTCTTGCTTCATGGTGCGTGCTGGGGGCAGGAAAAAGCTGTTTAAAAAGCCATGTTTGTTCTTGCTCCTCTTTACTCTCTCGGCTGCTACTCCACAGATCTTTGCGTGAGAAGAGGGCGTCCTTCTGAGTCTTGTTTCTCACGATAATCTGCTGTGGCACTACAACCCGTTGCAATGTCACAAACGCTATTACAACTTCACTTGAGAAGTGACTCTCCTGTATGTGCACCTGACAATAATGAATAAGGAAAGATGAAAGACAAGAAAATGTTCATTCGTCTCCCTGGATTAATTTCAGCCCCATAGCCCTCTGGATGTGTTTTGTTGGGGTCCACCAAAAGTAAGCAAGACAAGCAAGTTTTGTCAGTTGTGGTGTATTTGTTTTGCAGTCGTTGTCTCCCTGGAGTCCTACAAAAGCAAGCAAAAGGGAAAGCAGGGCTCTGTGATGTGTGTGTGAACCACCTCCTGTATAATCAGCTGGTTATAGGCAAAAATACTTTTTGTCAAACTGGAAACTTTGTATCGCTTGTCTGAGGCTTGTGATTTCCTCTGCTGCTTCCTTGCAGTGATTTGCCACCAACAACTTCCCTCCTGCAGACCCAAAGCAACCTGACATTTGTCCAGTTCCTGTGTAAAATAACAGGAGCTGCCGTGCTGTTCCGTAACACCTTTCGCTGTAATCCTTGATAAATAGCAAAGATGTGGAAACTCCACCCTTTTGCAAATTGGGAGGTGCTGTGATTGCCTTGCTGCTGTGATTGCCAGGCTGGTACGGGCATAGTAGAGGGGGTATTTTGGGCACAAAGACTGTACAAGTAGTTCTGTCTAAGCCGGTGCTGCTTCTGTCAGGGCAGATGTGAGTCATTTATGCTGGAGGACAAATCTGGTGGATGCTGGGTCTTTCCTTGATGGGACAACTTAAAGTGGACATTTGGATGTTCAAGGAACCCAGATGTGTCTGAGGAGTTGTTTTAATTCTTACCTTTGTGCAGAAAAAAATTACATTCCAGGCCTTGCATGACCACTGATCATCAATCCTCATGATCCGCTTCATGGGATGCACCAACGATTTCCAAAGCGGTTCAGGGTGTTTGGACAAAACCCCTCCCCCTTCATCTCTGGTGGAAATCGGACAAAGGAATTGCAAGGTGGTTTGAAAAATCTGTGTGTATGTGGACCACACTAACCTTGCTTTGCTCCCTTGCCTTCATGATGCCATCATTTGACTGGTGAGCCAGGTACAAAAGCCAGGCTGTTGGCAGCCTGGCAAGAGTCAAGCTTACTTTGATTGTATAGCTTCTGAAAGGGTTAGCACCCCTTGCCTCACAAGCAGATGCGTATTTGGAAGGCAGAGGGAATCTGAATCTCCAAAGATTGATAATAAGTCTTGTTTTTTGTCCTAATGCTGATTACTCATCTGGCCATGGAGCGCTTTTGTTGGTTTATATTTGCATGCATATGAATGGACATAAGTAGCTGCAAGCTTTCAAGTGTGTCCTAGAAAAGCCTAGATATGTTGAGATGCTGTAAATAAGTGAAAAAAAAAAAGGAGGTAATGCTTGCGTGAGGCATGTGTGATTAGTAGTTTGCTCTGTATAGTGGGCCTCAGATACTTCATACTTGCTTGAAACTCCTCATCATGTTTGCTATGGCTTGTTGCTTGTTTGGTTTTTGCTTAACCATAAGGCTGCTGTCTGCTGTGGCATGGGCAGAAACTTTAGGTGATGGAGCAGGGTGACCTTGCTGAAGCTTAATGGTCCTCATAGATGCAGAGCTGGAAGAGAGTTGAGTGTTTGATTTTTCTCTACCCTCCTATTGAAAGAAAAACCTCAATAAAAATAGTAATTATTTCTGCCTGCCGATGTTGCTTGCACAGTGCCAGGGTCAGATGTTGCATTTGGTGCTGGGTCCATCCATCTTGATGCGCAAGATACACTAACACATATAAAAAGTGTAGTGTCAATTTTCTTTGATGTCTGCTGTGGGATGTAGGTAACTAGTTGTTCTTGAAAACCTGGTCCCAGTTACTACCTCAAAGGCTTTGTATCTCTAGCATCAAGTCAGTAAAACGTGTGCCATTTAATCAAAAAAATGTAAATCCATTTCTATGGTATTTTAATATTAGGAAGGTAATTAGCGTGTAACTAACCCTTCTCTGTAAGCTGTCATTAATTGGATGATTTTTTTGTAGGCAGCTTAGCATAATGCATGCAAAATACACTGCAGCTCTATACAGACAAAAATTGCCACAGTGAAACACAGGGATGTGAGCATCCAGGAGACATGAGCCCTGCAAACAGGCTTTATTGGTCCTTCTCATTGGACGTACGACTTCTGAACACTTATCAGGGCATCGGTAATCTGCAGGCAGGGAACTCTGCTGGACAAGTTATGTGAATTGGGAAGGTGAATTTTGCCATTAGACATCAGGCTCTGTTGTGTGTGATAGGAAAGACCTGAAAAGGTCTTTTTGTAGTCTCACTGAAGACAGCTGTGAAGGCCCTAAGTCACACTGTCAGTGGGACTGGGATAAAGGCAGCAGAAGCAGTGATGGTGCCTACGTGGTATTTTACTTTGTGGTCTTGAAGTTTCAGCTTCTGGGAGTCTTGTGATTCTGAAACCTTTGGCTTTGATAAACCATGTGCTTTTAGATCAGGGCAGCAGAAGAAGGATGGAAGCCCTAAAGACAGAAATCCCAGAATACAAATCAAAGAGCGGAAAGTCTGTCTTGTGATCCCATGGTTTTTCGCAGACTGCAGAGAGCTGGCTGTTCTGCACGCTGTTCACATGCATGCTTATCTGTGTCCATATCTTGTTGGAAACTGAGAACTGTGCTAACCTTGTCCCATCAAAAAGTTGCTGTTAAAATGGTACAAATGCCAGTATAGGCAAGGAGAGAAGGAGAAAATGTCAGCAATGCCTGACCGCATTGCAAATAAATGACGTCTTTCATCTGAAAAGTGCCTGCCGTTTTCCTCTTAGACTCACATTGTGATCATGGAAGAATTGATTTTAAAATGTCACCTAACAATTCATTTAAATCCTGATAATGCTCAACCAGCCCAGAGTGGGACCTGGTATAAAGAAAGTTATGTTGGATTAGCATGTACGGTCGAGATACAGTGCTCCAGGAGGCAGGAGCTTTTGGAGCTATGTCCTGCTTCCGTGGAAATCCCTGGGTGAAACTGGTAAAATCTCTTCATGGTAAACCACCTTCTGGATGGCAGAATGTGCTGACGTTATCCTGAATGTAGCTGTTTGAAGCATTAGGAATAGAAAATGAGGAGAGAGACTCATTAATGCTAAATTTGATTATATATGCAAACCAGGTTTCTACGAAAGGAAAAACAAAAATGATCTGACTTTCAAACTAGCAAGAAGATGCACAGAGATAGAGGGTTCTGCCATTAGACACACACGGTTAAAGTCTCTGCCAATTTTTATGAGGGAGATGTTTCTGTCATTGCTCCTGTAAATCAGCATCTGCATAATTGGAGCCCCGGGTAAAAGCCTTGCATGTTGACACCTCTGGATTCAAATGTTGCAGTCGGGGGAGGACAGGCTTGGAAGGTGCTTATGATAAAACCCTTTCATCATTTGGATCCTGTGGTCCCTGAGTTAACCTGGAATCATGGCACTACGTGTGATCCCAAGGGGCAGGAGACCTCCTGGTTGCTGGTGAAGTCTTCACTCTGCTCCGGGAGGGAGGACCTCCTCCTGACGCAGGAGAAGGGGAGAGGCAGAAAGCAGGTAACACTGGACTCTGTACAGGGCTGGTGATGGAAGGCAAAGTGGTCACGCCACACCTCTGCTAAGCACTGCTCTCTCCTTTGGCCAAATAAAAGAGGTTAAGTAGTATTCTGGTCCTGGGGTACAGGCTGTCCAGCCCGACAGCTGGCCAAAGGGGTCTTAATGGCTTTTACTCTCGGGGGGGGGGATCTGCAAAGTGCTGCAAAGAACATTATGGAAAGGAACATAGAGTGTGGAGGTGCTGCTTTTAAGGTGTTTGTTCAAAGTGGCATATGTACTGCGAAGTGTGACATAGTTGCTAAGGTGACAGCTTGCTTGCTTTTTGGCAAAAGCAAAATAATACTGAATATAGACAAACTGTAAGCTTTTGCTTTGTTTAATTTGCACAGTTTTATTTTCTGGCCATTTTAGAGACTTCTCAGGTTTGTCTTTGGAAACAGTGTTTTCCCATTCAGGATACTTCACTCAGTTGGAAAAGCTAATATTGCTCCCTGTTCTTAAGGAAACGCCTAAGGTGCATATAACAGTGGGGGTTTCAGTGGTTATTATTGTATATACAAATTAAGGCATTTGAAAGTGTTTGGTAATGCCTTTCAGTCAAGTAAGGAAGTATTCTCTAAGAACCTTTTTGGTAAACCAGCAGTATTAGGCGTTGCCTCCTCAGCAGCCTATGGATGCGGGCACATCCACAGGTGCATGGTCCAGGAGATTTTTTGCATGTGGTATTTATTTGCATGCATTTGCAAACTGCCCAAACCTTGACTGAAATGCAGGGTGAGGTGAGAGCTCCTGTAGGTCAGGCCAAGGGGTTGGTTGTGGTGAGAGGGAGCCAAATCCAGGCAGGGAGTCCTGCCTCGCACAGCTTGGTTACTGCTGTAGATGAGTATTTTCATAATGCTGCTGAAGAGAAGGATCAGCAGAGGATTAGACTGACGTGACCCCTCAGATGAGGGGGGGGTTTCCAGATGAGCAGCCATCTGTGGCGTGAAGCAGCATTACGGTCCTCAGTGGGAAGAGGAAAACAGAAAGGTCTCACAAGCCTAATGTCAACTTTGGTCCTTAAAAACAGTGGGGTATGTGCAGGAAAAATGGCTGGGCTGAAGTAATGTGCTTGTTTCCCCTGTATTGTTTTACCTTTCAGGGTTTTTTTTGTTTGGGTTTTTTTTTGGTGATGATCTAATGGATAGATAAATGTTATTTCTCTGAACAAGCCATTTTGTTTGTGCCTTTTCCAAAATGCCTTTACATTTGGGGTGAAGGCTGTGTGAGAGGCAGAGCTGCTGAGCTAATGCTGTGGGGGGCAGAAAGTGCCGCAGCTTGGAGCTTGGAATAAAAGTTGGGGGGAGCTCTGTGAGCTCCTGTTCCCAGATAAGCCTGGTGCAGACAGCTGAGCCCTAGTCTGGTGGTGCTATTGCAAGGCAGAAGTTAGAGAGTGTGTTTTCAGGGTGGTCAGAGATCATGACACGCCACATAGGGGGCTTTTACTGGAGAATTGGGGATGTCTCTTTGGTAGGAAAACCCCAACAAGAATCCCAGGCGCTGACATGTTTCCCTGTGTTAGGGAAGCAGGAGAAAACTGTGAAGGAGGAAGATTTCAATGAAGTGTTATACATTTTCAGATGAGAGGTGTATAGTCCCAGACCCACTGTTGGAAATAAATCTGATCTGACTGTCTTGCCAACCTGTCACTTGATCTTTATTCCATGAGAAATACCAGGGCCTGCTGCGAACAGCCTGGATGAATATTCACTAGAAGTATGCAAGAGGTATTGAGGGTGAAATTCTGCCCAGAAAATCTCATAGAGAAATGCTACCTAACATCGGCAAGATCATTGATTCATCAGGAAGTAATTTATAGTAACAGCTCTTCAGGAGTTCTTTGAATTTCAAACAGAAATTTGTGTCTGTTCTCAGTCTTCACTTTTTCTGATGCTAATGCTCTGCCCTCCTGTGTTATTTCTCAGGTGGTAAGTATCCAAAATATCTGTGGCTTGAAGTGACAAGACTCAGCTCAAATCCTTTGGCACCAGCATGTTGGGTGCTTGTATTGGGGCCCTATGTTGGACACTGCATGTGCTGATCTTCCTAATATTAGGTGAAAAACCTCTGTGGTACTCCAAAAAGTACTATCGAAGTATCAAAATCTTCCTTGCCAGAATCCAAAACTCCCAAGAAAACAACAGGCTTCTTGGTTCAGCCTCCCTGATACGGGCCTGTGACTGACTTCAGCATCCGAGTCAAAATACCCCAGGATGCCAGAAAATATCTTACAGTTATTTAGCAAGCAAACTTGAGCCTTGTTTGAACTGTTTTCAGAATAATCTTCTCCTTGGCTGTGTGTGGAGCTATGCTCAAAGCCAAACAAGACAAGTTCCCCCTCTACGTGCAAGTTTAAAACCAGGCAGTTGCTTCCCCCTGCTACTCCTCATGCAGAGGCAGTGTTGCACACAAAAAAGCACTGCTCTGCATCAGTTTTTTTACCCTATTTAAAACAACTTTTGTGTGGAGAGAGTGGTGGCTGGGAGCAATTGAACATAGCAAGGTCACAGCTCCATGTTAGGTCTCTATGGGGGAATGATGCCCATGGGTATACATCGTGGTTTAATTTGCCACTGGAAATTGGCTTATTACTGCAGAATATATGTATTGCAATAATTATCTTTTGGAGTTGAGCAGTTTCTCCAAATGCTTTTCTGGAGACCATGCTTGAAAACCTCTCCTTGCAAAACTAAAGCGAGTGTGGGATTCCCCCCACTGCCAAATCTAGCAGCCGATAAATCCAGCAGAGCTCTCCCGATTGCCGTCTCCAAGGGCAGTCAGCGTGCTGGAGTGGAACTAGGTCCCGGTTTGAAAGAACATGCCTGCCAAAAAATTAAACAATGGATGCCTTCCTGTTTAATTTTAACATTTTAATTAAATTCCTTGCCGCTGTGTGCCTTTGATCTCAGCGAGCTGATATACATGGTGTCTGCTGTTGTGTCGTAGCAGCGTTTTGTTCTAATCCTGAGCGCAGGCAAGGATGCATTTGAGCATGGACCGAGCACATCGAGAACTGACTTTTCTAATCAGGGACCAAAGGCACGTGGGCAGGGAGGTTAGTCATGAGCATGGCCCAACAGAGCTTCTTTCTGAACATACTCTCTCCCCATTTCTAATCTCCTTCTGTGAATGGTGCTGTAAGAAGAGTTTCCTTGATGGAATTATTCATTGAGAGGGTTGAGGCCAGGAGCTGAGATTTTTATTGCAAAGCAGAATCAGTTTCAAGTGGGGTGGTTAATGAGGCTTGATCCCTCGTTCAGAGAGCAGAAGCAACGCGGTATGGCTTTGACTGGGCACATCCATTGATGGGTCCCAAGCCAAGCGCCTGGTTTGAGAGCGTTTGGCAGGTGCTGGCTTTCCACACAGCCATTCAAAACGTGGGTGCCAAGTGGCACATGTCCAAGCAGCCCCACCACAGCTGGTTTCCCCAATGTGTGGAAAAGTCTTCGAATAAAGACGTGGTTACACACTTCTCACGTAGGGGAAAGGGACCTGGAGGTCCTGGTGGCCAGCAAGATGACCATGAGCCAGCACTGTGCCCTTGTCGCCAAGAAGGCCAATGGCATCTTAGGGTGTATGAGAAGAGGGGTGGTTAGTAGGTCGGGAGAGGCCCTCCTTCCCCTCTACTCTGCCCTGGTGAGACCCTGTCTGGAATATTGTGTCCAGTTCTGAAGCACAGGGAACTGCTTGAGAGAGTCCAGGGCAGGGCTACAAAGATGATGAAGGGAGTGGAGCATCTCCCATATGAGGAAAGACTGAGGGAGCTTGAGAGAGCTGGGTCTCTTTAGCTTGGAGAAGAGGAGACTGAGGGGTGACCACATTAATGTTTATAAATATGTAAAGGGTGAGTGTCAGGAGGATGGAGCCAGGCTCTTCTCAGTGACAGGCAATGATAGGACAAGGGGCAATGGGTGCAAGATGGAACATAAGAGGTTCCACTTAAATATAAGGAAAAACTTCTTCACAGTGAAGGGGACAGAATACTGGAAGGGGATGCCCAGAGAGGTTGTGGAGTCTTCTTCTCTGGAGACATTCAAAACCCGCCTGGACACGTTCCTGTGTGACCCGATGTAGGTTTTCCTGCTCCAGCAGGGGGATTGGACTAGATGATCTTTCAAGGTCCCTTCCAGTCCCTGATACTCTGTGATTCTCCTGTGTTGTTGGTGGCTGGGTCTCCATGATGGTGGGGGGAGATAAGCTGAGAGCATGCTTTATTTTCACGGAAAGGTTGTGTTTTGTAGCCTGGGGCAAGTGACTGAGGAGCACTCGGAGTATTTGTCTTTTGCAGTTTGGGCTGTACCTAAATGCCAGGGAAGCAGTCATCATTGCTGCATGAAAAGAGTCCTTGTAAGAGCTGATTTGTAAAAAGGTATTTAATTTCTTTGGGGGAGGAATAATTTTTAGTCTAAATTTCCATTGGAAGCTTTGGCGTTGTGGTGAGATTGGAAAAAATGTTTCTTCATTCACAGAAACTACACTATTTCAGCTCAAAATATTTCTGTAAACAAACAGTGGTCAGGTCATATTTTTCTTCTCCTCTCTGCAGCCCAGAGCATCCCCCTGTGATGCCCCAGGCTTGTTTCTCCCAGAGCAGCCAATGATGGATCTTGTTAAGTGTGACCCTGCTGCGCAATGAGGAAGCATAGTCTGGCTGTAGAGCCTGATTTACAGAGCAGGAGCAGCAGGAGGGGCCAACCCAAACTCCATGGAGGCACAGCAGTGGTGTTCCTGGGGCAGATACCACAAGCTCTTAATGTTGGGACTCGCAAAGTAGAGATTACGTTTTTGGACAGAAGATGACAACTTTTTTGGAAAAAGATGAGCAAGTCTAAAATGCAGAAAATGTCTTGGTGGAAAATTTGCCATCTGACTTTTAAGATGGTAGACACATATTGGTGTTGGAGTCTATGTTTATATTGTGTGCTTAGCATTTCTTCTGGGTCAAACGTGGAGTTTTTCAGGGCTGTGCAGAGGTCCACCTAGCAGAGCATCGCTGAGCTGCATTGGTGAGCCTCCCTCTTCTGCTGCACTGGCTCCATGGGTGCTGCCGCTCTGCCATTGCAGCCTGTCACTCGTGGCAGGCAGCTCAGTGGAGAGGCTGCCCGTTCCAGCACAAAATCTGTGCCTGGCCAGATTGCCGGGCCCTGGCAGGCAGCAGGAGCTGGCTTCACAACAGGCCAGCATATGCGGGGGACGCTGGGTGTGCCACATGGCAGAAAGCCTCCTGCCGCCACTGAGCGGTCCTTCCCGGGGAGGGACGATGCCATGAAAATGAGCTCTTTGCCTGCAGTCCTCCATGGCTTGGTGGCATTCCCCACTGCGGGGACCAAGCACTGTCACTGCTTGCCTTTTTTGGTTTTTTTAACTCTTTTCTTCATCCCCTCCATCACCTTTTCACAGCATAACGACAGCAACGGGAGACCGAGAGAAGGCTCAGGTCTCATGGTTGATCCGATTCAGCACAGCTTGCGTTGCTGAGTAGTGACATAAGAGAAGCTTTTTCTGCCATATAGCTCACCATGGCAGAATTCACTCCTTTTTAAAAATAGTTTTCAATCTTTGTGTTTATGTGCTCATTAGCACAGGCTGCCCATGAGTGCAGTGTTGGCTGTTAATGCAGCTGAAGAGACTCTGACAGAGCTAATAAATGTTTTTTTTTGTTTTTTTTTCCACAGCTTAGTCCCTAAAAAGTAGTGACTCAGCAGTGATCAAACATCTCTCGTGGGACAAACAGTTCCCAGCTATTCCCAACTTGCAATAAAACCTGCCTGTCACTGGGAGCTGGGAGGCAGGGCTCGAGTACCCTGCATCTGTATTACTTCTGCACAGAGAGATTGCTAAGCATGTCCTGGGTGTTAGGACAAGAGTACTCTTGCTTGGTTTAAAAGAGATTATTTTTTTTCTGGGGATTTTTACACTCCACCCCGTGATGCGCTTTGGGATGCATTCAGCTTTCCCTTCTGAATAGGACTCCAGATGATGGAAATAAATTATCATAAATTAGAATAGATTGCACTCTTCAGCATCTCTACATCTGTCATTATGTTTCTTTAACAGTTCAGTTTAACATTTATACACACTCTGACAGCAGCTACTGGTGTGTATGCTATAAATATTGGCTTGGAGAAGACATTAATGGAGTTTAGGTAAACGTTTGATGCTGCTGAGATTCTGTTCCATATGGTGGTACGCAGTGAAATCAGATTCAACGTGCCACGTATAGCGCTCATGTATTCCCTATAGACTGGCCTCATGGCATTTCATCAGCTTACTGCATTACCAGGAGAGCACAGGTGCCTTCAAAGAGAAAAGTGAGCTTCTTGCAGTCTTTTCTGGTTTTTACCACCTGCATTGTGTGCGACATTTAAAGCCAACATGTAGCATGTACAGATGGGAAAGGCCCAGGGAAAAAAGATGTCTTGCAGAAGCAGTGGTCAGGAGTTAGGCAACAAAGCTATGGGAGTTCTCTGCTTTGAACGTGGGTGAAATAAATTCATGGGGTTTTCTGGACAAGATGCTATTTCATTAGGCAGTAACTGAGTAACGGAGTTGTTGCTGGTCATGGTTGCTAAACCTGATGAAACTGTCCCTGAAACCACCTGTGGGGAGCGTGGCTTCAGGGTTTGAGAAGTCCAGCTTGTCTCCCACTGACTTGCAGGAAGACAAATAGCTGTGACTGTCACAGCAAGAGGTGGGAAGAAATAGGTTGTGGTCCCTCTGGTGTTCAACTGAATTTTGATGTCTCCCACAAGTCTTTTTTTTTTTTTTGGTTGGTTTGTTTGTGGGGCTTTTTGCTGGTTTGGGGTTGTTGAGGGTTTGGTTTTTTTCAGTTTTGCTAATTGGAACACCGTGATTAGTGTAGCCTGATGATTTGTCTGCCTCCACTGCAGTATTTCTCTGATTTACCCCACGTTCATACTAGTGTGAGGGTAGGATGCGAGTTGTTTGGCTTGACACAGAGGGGCAGTTGGGGTAGAGCAGGCAGGCAGCCCAACCTCTGAGCCTGGTGTGGGCCCTTGGGAAACATCTGGCTCATGCTGGCCCAGGGGCACATCTGCAGTGGAGAGGAGCATGGCTACTTCGTTTGCCCCCTGTGTAATGCAATGTAAGTAATGAACTAACTGTAAGGTACAGACTGGCTCAAAGCAGGGCAATCCAAAGAGAAAGTGCTCTTCACACAGTAAATTGCTAAAGGTCTTTGTGCTGCCAGTGAATTAAAAAACTGAGAAGAAAAAACCCTGCAGTTCTGCAAGTTCAAGATGCATCTTTTAAAAGCTGCTGGTGGGGAGGGGAAGAGATAACTTATCTGAATGGAAATGTACTTAAATGCTATCTTGTACAGTTTTGGGTTACTGCAAAGAAAGCGACGTATTCCCTTTCACTTGGAGAGCTGGTGAAATTTTGGTATAAACTGAATGGGTTTCTGTGATAATGTTCCCCCTTTTGATCTGAATCATCAGCCAAATTTTCAGACCTTTGCAAGTTATTTCTTCTAAAAGAAGCAGTTACTTCAGATATTTTAGTGATGCCCTCATGTTTACTTGCACTGGCAGAATGGAGGAGCTTGGTGCACTCCTGCTTCCTATGAGGAGCAAAGTGTTCACAGCCTCCGTTCCCCCAGCTGAGCAGAAAGTCCCTTCTTACCTTTTCTCAAGTTTCCAGGTTTTATCATTGTTCTGGCTACTTGTGTGGTTCTTCTGCCACAACTTTCTTCCTCTTTCTGGCTCCTGCAGAAAGAAAGAAATCTTTTGCAAAACCATTAGCAAAATCCTTCTGCCCAGAGCAAAGTCTTGCCTGTGATTTTTCCTTTGAACAGCTAGTTGTGTCTGTCTGAGCTTGAGGCTTGCATTTATGTCTCTTGAATGATGCTATAAATGAACTAAACTGTGTTTAAAGAAAGGCAGCATTTACATTCACCTGATGTTAAAGACATTTTATCCCAGCCAACAAGATTTCCTGGTGAGCTTTGCTGCAGCAAGGAACCCTTCAGCCTTCTCCAAGCTGAAAGAGAAGCTGGGAGCAGTTTCAAAGCTTTGCAGCTCTTTTATCATTATTTGTTTTCTTTCTTTTCTGCATCTTTTAGCTCTTTGAGGCCTGTACACTTCAGACCAGGACGCTGTGGGTGCAGCCCCTGCCATGCAGCTATGACAGGGTTTTTCTTTTTGTTTTCAAATATACACAATATTCTCATAGGAGGTGGGCCTATATACATCTCTCTTATTAAACCTGCCAGGTTTTAGCTTTTTCATATGACTGACTTTCATAAATGCCAAAACTGTTTCTTTTTGGCTTTCTGTTCCCATGGTAAACCTGGGAATGACCTATTCCCAGTTCCTACTGTCACCTGTACCTGGCTGAAAGGTCCTTTGGGGTAGGACGGGAGAAAAGTCACACTTTTTGTACTCCAATCAGTGCTGGATCTCAGAGTTTAAAAATATCACAAGTGAAAAACATGGATGTGAGTCATACAGAAAACACCCTTCATTTCTAAGGGAAGATAAATATCAGAGAAACACATTCTTCAGATGTTTCCTCCTCCTGAGAGGTAGCCACATCTAAGATTTCTGTTTGAAGTGTTCAGTCATAAACATCGGTCCCCTGCTGTCAGAATGACCACTAGATACAGGAGACACCTAGTAAATGTTAATAACTACTACTGTGCCGGAGCTACATCAGTCACGAGGGTCTGAGTGAGCTTTGTATGAAGGGAAAAGGTGGAGAAGGCTGTAACTTCACTCCTTGGGTCAAGATACTCCAACAATCACAGTCTGCAGTAAATGCCTCACTTCTGGAAAGTTTGGGGCTCGCTTTGGACCTAAACGCTCATCCACATTTAACGCATCTGCTGTCATATTGCAGGACCAGCACATCTGCATTCTTTTGGGGCAATGAGCTCTTTCTTTTCAGTCACTCCCTTTGCCCCTCGGCAGCTGGGAGACTGATTTTGTGGCCTTAATGGGTTTTTTGAAGCAACTGTGTGTTAAAATGTATATGCATTTTTCCTGTGTTCTTACAAGATTAATATTTTAAGGGCTACTTAATACAAAATTGCTGAAAATTATTTAAATCTGAGACATACTGGAGAGATCAGAGAACTCTTATCAACTGTTGAATTAGTAATGTTGAATTAGACATGAGAAAATCCTTTTCAATTTAAGTGGCTTTTCTCAGAACTTTTTACATATTTAATATCTTCATTCACCCTTCTGATAATTGTTCCAGTTTTGGCTCTCCCTGAGTATCTGTTCAGATGATTCTGTGTGTACATTGCATACAGTTTGGGCCCTGGTCCATTAAGTCAAGCTGCACGTCCCTGAGGACCATCAGGAAGCCCCAAACCCACTTGTTTCAGGGATGCTTTTCCCTCCTGTGGACGCAGTGCAAAGTTAAGCCCTTCATGGAGAATTTCGTACTTGTATTTGAAAAACCTGGCTGTGCTGCTGCCTGGGAGACAGAAGATCGTGAGTACTCTGTAGTGTAGACGCTTCAGCATTATCTTTCAAGAATCTTAAACTTAAAAATTTGAACTAGAAATAACATTTGCATAGTATTTTGCACAGAATGCTACCATGAGGCATTATGTGCATGTGCAAGGGGCATTACGCATATTATGAACATTGCTATTTTTTTTTTTCCCTTCATAACTCTCAGAAGGGTTCAGCCTCTCTCCAGTCCCCCTTGATAACAAGCTGCTGTGAGAGCTTGAGCAGAGCAATGTGTGTCCCAGTCACGCCAGATGGATCTCATTTGTGTTGCTGTTCATAGTCATGATAGGCAGCAAATGGAGTGGAGCCTGAGGCAGCACTTTGCTGCCTGAAGTTGGTGCCTGATAAATTTCGGAGATAAATAAGGCGAGAGTCTGCCTTTGCTTTTCCCTTTGAGTGTGCACATAAGTGTTAGGTGGCCCATGTTTGAAGAGACAATGTGAAATGAGCTTTCAAATATTTCCTTGAAGTTGTCTTAATTATTTCATTATAATGGTAAGGAACAAAGCAGAAGAATCAATATGCCTAATTATTACATCTAAATGCAAGAAAAATTAGCCAGTGAACTTTCCCTTCTCTGGGGAGGATTAATCTTCCTATGCTCTATTTCAAATGTCTCCCAGAAAAATGAAAGGCTTATCACCTAGGAAACACGCGGTCCTAATCGCCCAGGTCTGGTACTTGGATTTACCAACGGTGAGGGGACTCTTAGATGGTCTTCTGAAGCACAGAATTAGATTGTTTTGCTTGTGTTTAACTGTTGTAGTTGGAGTTTTGTAGCTGGGTGATTTGAATGACAAACGCTAACGGGGTATGCACCACGCATCATCTAGAGATGCCTTGTCCAGCCCTGGATGAGCTGGTGGACCTACTTAACACCAGGCAGTGCCATGTGGGGAGGATGGGTTGGATCCCAAGGGATTGCTGTCAACAGGGCAGTGCTAATTAGCTCAGCTTCTCAGCAGTGAAGTGCTGTATTGATGAGTTCTATAATGCTTGCAGAGCTATCTCACTTTGCACTGTACAGTACATGCTTTTTTGACAGCTATGTGAGACTCTAAGAAATAATCATTTTGCCTGGTGGCAAACAGCCATGAGATGCTTACAGGTGATCCTGGTGGGACTTGATTCTTCACCCTTGAATTAGTCACTGAATTGTAATGACAAAAATATTTCCTCCATACTAGGTTTATTATGGCAATAAATTCTGGTTCTAGTTCCTTGCTGTTGACTTGCACCAAGCCAATGGTATCTCAGGATACTTTGTACTAGGTCGATTATAGCAATTTAGAACTGTGACACAGATGTAACATGACATCAGATGGAGTGTTAAATGAATAAATTCATCTTTATATAAAATGTGTTTAACCCCCGCCCCCCATAAGGTCTGACTTTCTTTAGATTTTGTCATTTGTTGTCATGTGTCATCCTGGTAGAAATCCAAGTCTGAAAGTACTAAGATGTGCTTCTCCAGAATATTACCACATTTTTGCACAGGCAGACCATGCTCAGGAAGAGAAAGGTTAGGTTTATTCATTGCCTGCAAACCTACCTCAGTGTAAAGACAACTCAACAGATAAAATATGAATTCTAAATAAAAGGGAAAAAAGGAGCCATTTCTTTGCATAACGCTGGGGAAATCAGCCTTACAGTTCATAAACTGAGATGACAGCTCGCTGTAGGGAAAACTTCAGTCCATCATTATTTTGCATTTTTGTGCTGGGTTACTCATGGCGGTTTATTAATTAGTTTCTGTTTTGCACTCTTTCTTAAAAGGAAAAGATTTCAACTCATTATGTATCACCCTTGTACCTTTCTTCCTTCCTAAATTACTCTTTGAATCATGGTCAGTTCCCATCTTTCCTGGCTGTTGAGTTGATTAACTGGGTGATGCTGACTGGAGGGCATGGGATGGGCCACTGATGCACCACCTGATTATGTGGTCATGGAAACCCCTGGAGGTAAGACCTCTGTTATCAAAATAAATTGGGATTTTCTGCCAACTAATGGTTGCCGAAGCTTGCACTAATGCTAGATTCTGCTGGATGATGCACTATGGAAGCCAATTAGCCTTTGCTGATAAGCTAGGCTTTGATTAAGCTTCCACGCTTTCTCATCGCAAGAAACATGTATTACTCATTGAACATGCAAATGCTTTTGCAGTGTGTAATTACAAAATTTTCCAAAGGAGCGACCTATTTTAAACAGGGCTTTTGTTTCACCCTTATTCCTTCATTGCGCTTACCAACTCAGTCACACAGTCTAATTCAGCAAACATAATTGACTGGTTTTAGGAGTTAAAATATCCTGTTGTTGAATGTTTTATGCTTCAAATACCGAATATAATGAAGACCGCTGCGGTGGGTGCGTAAGCTATCTGCAGCCGCTCCGAAAGCCGTGCCCTTTGCAGCGAGCCTTTGGGAAGCAGTGGGCTGGCAATCCTGTGATCCGCAGCTTGAGCCAATTTAAACGTGATCTTGTCCCGATTAATGCTGGGAACGAACTCTTTTTCTGTAGCCAGAGGCAGGGATAACTTACCCCGCTGAATGTGCAGCTCATTGCACTTGATGGGGATTCATTTATTGATCCAATTTGCTCCCGACCTGTTTAGGGGATGATTGTGGATGAAAAAGTGTAATTAAAATTGATTATGGCTGTGTATCATGTCTTTAATCGCTGACACGCGGGATTTGGATATTATGGCGTGCCTTCTCTAGCTGGCAATGAAGAGCACCAAGGAGTTAACGTATTTTCACACTCCTTAGGAATGCATTTTCTGTGTTACATTCTCATGGATGGTGGTGTTAAGTGAGCAACAGTATTGTATTTCTTACCCGCTCATACGTATCATCATAACTGTACTCACTTCATCTTAGCAATGGGCTTCAGCTTGTATATCTGTGTCTGTATCTGTATGATGATGCTTTAGGAAAAAGCCTGGACAAGCTGGAGAGCTGGGCAGAGGAAGAACCTAATGCAGTTCAACAGGAGCAGGTCATGCACCTGGGGAGGAAGAGTTCCGGGCACTGATATAGGTTAGGGGTGGAAAGCACTTCTGTGGAGAAGGATCTGGGAGTCCTGGTAGATAGTAAACTATCCATGAGCCAGCAGTGTGCCCTTGTCGCCAAAAAGGCCAATGAAATCCCTGGGCTGCATAGGGAAGAGTGTGGCCAGTAGGTCAAGGGAGGTCATTCCCCCCCTCTACTCACTCTGCACTGGTGAGGCCACAATTGTAATACTGCATCCATTTCTGGGCTCCTCAGTTAAAGAGAGACAAGGAACTACTGAAGAGAGTCCAGCATAGGGCAACAAAGATGATTAAGGGATTGGAGGAAAGAAGGCTGAGGAGAGACCTTATTAATGCATGCGAGTGTCCGAAAGGTGGGTTGAAAGAGGATGGAGCTGCATTCTTTTCAGTGGTTACCAGTGACAGGATGAGGGGCAGTGGGCACAAGCTGGAACATAGGAAGTTCCATTCAAATAGGTGAAGAAAATCCTTTAGGGTGAGGGTGCCAGAGCCCTGGAAGAGGCTGCCCAGGGAGGGTGTGGAGTCCCCTTCTCTGGAGACCTTCAAGCCCTGCCTGGATGCAGTCCTGAGTGATGTGCTCTGGGCAATCCTGCTTTAGCAGGGCAGTTGGTCTGGGTGATCTCTAGAGGTCCCTTCCAACTCTGACAATTCTCTGATTCCATGAAATGGAAATTTTGTTTCCAGGTCTAAAGTATAGTTCCAGTCCTCAACTGTAACAAAGGCATTCCTATAGCTAGATGCACATACTTCCTCTCTGTTGTGCCTTTAATTATTGCATGCCTAATGACATGGAAATCAGTTGAGCTATGTACTGTGGTACACTGCTGAGTTCTAAGTTTGGCATAATTAGCATTTTGGGATTGAAACCTCTCACAAAATTCTCAAATGGGAGCAGAAGGAAGAAAGGCAGAGGTGGGCTGTGTAATGCCCCATCTGCACTTCCCTCACTCTACATCCCACCTCCTGTGGCATGGCCGCGGTGAGTCATGGCAGGCACAGAGCTGCCCTATCCATGGGGTGCACATGCATCTCTCTTGCCCTTTCTCCCCCAAATTCCCAGTGCAGCACCAACACCTGGGGTCAGGGTGGTGCTCTGTCGGTGGTCGTCCCTGCTGCAGGGGGACCAAATCTGCTGCTGCTGTTACAGAGCCTTCTGAGATGTTCTCCAGAGTCCATCAGCCTTAGTGCCTTGGCACTTTAGTTGATGCTTCTTTTTTGCCTTCTTTTTTTTCTTCTCCCGTCCCCCTCCCCCCCAACCTTGTTGGATGGAGAGAATCAAATATTTGACCTCTGCAGAATGGATGGTTGAGATTCATTACAAACCCCAATCCTGCAGGAGTAATCTTGTGTGTGATACAGGTTTTGTCCCCTTTGTGGGTTATTATTGATGATTTCAGCTTCTCTTACCTTAACGTGGAGGCTGGTGGGTTCAAGAGTACTTGATATGAAGGCATATATAGATTGTGGGTATCCTTCAGTTGTGGGGCTCTGCACTCCCAGCCCACCCTCTTGCAAAGCCGGTTCCCTCTGCTACCCATGCAGATGCTCTCAGGGTTTCAGCTAATGATCACAGAGCAGGCTTCTCATCTTGCTCTAATGTCACGTGTCTATCTTCTTCCAAATTAGCAGTTTTCAAGTGTCCCACTGGACATTTGGCCTAAAATAGACTGAACATTTCCCCTGTTTTGCTGTTACTGCCAGCATTCATGCATGCACGCAGGCTCCAGGGAGGCCACAGTCTAAATGCCGGCACCATCGCAGCCTTTATTTAAATGAAATTCCATCTACAGTAGTAATTTTTGCAAGGAGAGGTCCCAGGACTGGTGACTGAGTGTGAATATCTGACTTATAATATAAGTTCTGCAGCATTTGAGCTTAAACAGAATTTTTGTAAAATCTTAAGCATTGTAATTCTTTCCCATTCTATCAATAGTAACTGCAAACTTGAACATATGCTGCAAAAGGCACAGAAGCAAAGCATTCAGTGAGAGAGAGAACACAAGTGCCTTTTTCATCTGAGGAAAATTAGCAAAAAGGAGACAACTTCAGGCAAACTGTGGCTTCCGATCCACAAGCTGATAAAATCTGCATATTAGTCACAAGTTATTTTTCCAGATTTCTAGTTCGTTCCGTTTTCATCATTAAAGATGCTGAAATTCTCTTTCAGTGCTTTCAGTCTCTGTTTCATAACTAGTATACTTGGTGTGGGGAAAAAAAAACAGACATAGAATCATCACCACTGCCATTATTGTAGCTCACATCTGGGAGATTGTGATGTGGTTTTGTCTCCACCAACAAAGATGCCAAGCCCTTTTTTGTTCAGGAGTGAATCCAAGGAAGAATGCATTCTTTTATTGGGACTGCGTTCTGTAAAAATGAGGTTTTTCCAAAGAGAAGGTGTTATTGTATGACCAAAAAAAAAAAAGACACACACACCCCCAAGATTAAATTATTCAATTAAAACCTTTCATTGCAGGCGTTTTGTGTTCAGCACCCCAGCATATTCCAGTACTTGGACTTAAAAATCTGAGGTGGATCTGCACACTGTAGTGTGGAAGCACGTAACCATTCTGAATCTTTGCAGTTATGCATGTGTGTCCGTCCAGGGCTTGCTCCACACTGAATTAATTGCTGTGAGGATTAATGGTACTTCACCAATTTTCACTTGCCTATCAAGGTATTCAAGTACCATAAGCTTTTCCTACAAGATCCTGGGCCTGGGGAAGAGGCAACATCGCTTGCTTCCTCTTGTAACAGTGCAATCAAAGGCTCAGGGAAGCATTTCCTTGTCAGGAAAGATGGTCCCTTTCGGTGTAGCAGTAGTGTCAACAGGGAATCATCTTTTTGGCCAGAAATAGCAACCACTGGTTACAGTGTGGGCATTGCTGCTTAGGATAACGTCTAAGAGTATTTTGGCTGCAAAGCTTAGCTTTATACAGCTTTGTAGCATTACAGCAACTGAGGAAATTTCTTGTGTTTTGCTTCAGTCAACAGAAAGTGTTTTCTGCTCTTGTTTGGCCTGTGGTAGCTTGTGTAGAAGATGTTCAGGTGTTGTTGCTGAGCCTGAGCTCCTGCCACATCGTTGCCTCTGGGAAAGCATCGAGGTTCCTGGTGTTGTCCGTAGAACAGGTAGAGCAGGCTGGCACAACCAGAGCAAGTACCGTAAAATCAGTTGGCTCTCATGGTTTCCTAATACGCCTCTAGTTGGATGACGCTTTGTATTAGTGTGATTGGCTTTTATTGGTTTCTATCCTAAATTTAAATTTTGTTCACTTACCTGACATGGAGGCATGCACCGAGGGAAGGGTGTTATCAGGGAACGTACACAGAATTTGGAGACTGGAAATATTGACCTAGAAGCAGAAGACAGCCTTCAGCAAGGGCTAGTTTGATACGTGCAGCGCATAGTTCCAGTTTAGTGTAGTTAGTTTGTGGCAGAAAACTGTTCCACAGTACTGTGTATTATTTTTCCTGTCAAGGGATCATCCATACTTGTGCTTTTCACTGTCCATTTTACTTCCTCTCACTCCTCTCTTGCCTCGTTTCCACTGGGATCATCGCCTAGAGGTGAACGGGCATCGGTCCATCATTCATGAGGAGGACTTTTTTTTGGGATTGAAACAAGACTTCTCAAAAGGGCAAACGTGTATCTCATTCTTCAACCTGTAACAGAGAAATTTAAAGAATTTCCAATCCATACTGACTGATGGAAGAGTTGAAGTGAATCTACACATTTAGGTACGGCAGTGAAGACTTTTTCTATCCACCGGGAAATACTAAAATGCCATTAAAGCAGAATGTTTGTAGTAATTTTATGCGTATGTACCATAAAGACCATAAAGAGAAGTGAACCTTGTTGATTTGATGGCACTCATCCTAGAGCTGGTTTTTCGCAGGGTCCTTCTACCACATTTCTAGACCTCTTGTATTTTCTCTTAAAATTTGCTGTGACATGTTTTGTGTTTTGCAGGATTTTTTCCCATCCACGAGATGAAACGCCATCCTATCATCTAATTTTTTCCTTATTTCTTTACTTGTGGCAAACTCTTAGGAGTAAATGCTGAATTCATGCTGGGCTAGGAGGAATACATGATTATGTTGACTTTTATGCTGTTATTCCGTCTTGAAAATATTCTCTGATTATTTTCTATTAAGGTAAACTGATTAATTTGCCCATGCAAGAATTTACCTCACCAGTGACATGTCATTAATAAAAATGTTGTTTTCAAATGTCTATAGCATCCTCTCAGGGGTGGTTTTTTTAGATTATTATTTTCAGTGTGACCTTCATGTTGGTTT
The DNA here is from genome assembly GCA_013400055.1 of Nycticryphes semicollaris. Classification (NCBI taxonomy): domain Eukaryota; kingdom Metazoa; phylum Chordata; class Aves; order Charadriiformes; family Rostratulidae; genus Nycticryphes; species Nycticryphes semicollaris. Next base: position 898,017 of record VXBJ01000825.1, read on the forward strand.
TGTGGGTTGTTAGGTTGAGCAAGTAACAGCGTTCTGTGATGTTTTAATGCTGTAATAAGTGTTGGGGTATGAATTTGCTGTTGTTGCACAGTCTGTGGAGGTGATGGATGATTTCCTTATTCCACCATACTGCTCTTCTGAGGAGGCCATGAGAAGCAACGCATCTCTTGGCTGATGGAGGATTTCAGGAGAAAACAAACACGAAGAAATGTGTCACGAAAGCAGCCTGTGCTGGAGGAGTTGGCCTAAACAAGCAGGCTAAAGGAACACCTCGGTGTCTGCACCTGCGAAATCTGGGTGGCAATCATGTGGGATTGGGTACTGATTCTCTCTGAGTCATTTCTGCTAGGTGGCATCACTGTAGATTGCCACGACCATCTTCTTGACTTTGCAGCAAATCTGTCATTTTGTCATTTGCAAGGAATAGAAGCTGATTTTTTTATTATTATTACTATTATTTTTATTTTCATGTTACTGTGGTAAGAGGTTTACAGCCACTGCTCTGGATGTGTGGAAGAGACAGAATGAGGGACTGTGCGTGTGTGTCCAGTGTGGAGCTGGGCTGGTGTCTGTCATCGGAGCAGGATACGTGCTGCTTTTGAGTCCCAGCTGGGATACTGCCCTGCTGATGCTAAAATATAAATTTCCATAATAATATGGAAAAGATGGGTGTCTGCTATAAAAGTTTAACCTCCTATGAGGAAAAAAACCCCGAAGTGTTTTGGAGGGTATGAGAAGCAAAGCAGGTGAGACCGGCCTGATTGGTTGGTGAGCTTGGATAACAAGCCTTTGGCATGTGCCCTTGCCCTGCATCTCCTGGAGGCAGGCAGGGTCCTGCTTGGGTGCTGGGATAAAGACAAGACTGCAGGAAAACCTGTGAGAAATTACTGTGATCATTGAAATTATGAATACAGGAATTAATATTTAAATTTTATCTTGCCTCTGACATGCTTGATGCTTCACTACCTGAAACGTGCAATAGAGACCTGCTCTGTGGGGCACTGTAGGTAAGAAAACCATGCATTTCCATGGACATACTGATTTTCACTTTCTAAAGGGAGAGACTGTGATTGCAGTCCCTGTGCCCCAGGAACGTCTTTAGAGCAGATACACCCCCTAAAGATTTAACAATCAGAAGCGTTTTCCTCTTGTTTCACTATTACTTTTTTTTTTTTAAAGTGAAAGCTTGTAAAACATGGGCAAAATGCAAAGCTGAAAGGAAGAGAAGCCAGCAATGCTAAAGAGAGAGCGAGCTTGCTTGAAAGTGTTGGCCAAGCAGCTGTTCATGCCTCCTATTTAGCATGAATGGAAGACATAGCCCTGATTAAAAATGGTAGGTAGCAGCTGCACAGCCTGGGCTAAGGATTACCAGATGGTTAACTGTGATTGACTTGTCTCCATGGAGCTCAGTGGGGAGGGAGGAATGGAATATCTGAAATGTGATGAACATGCTAGGTACACAATTTTTTTTATAATGAATGTGCCAGATTTGTTTACATGCTTCTTGAATAAAATATGGCTGCTAGTTTGACTTAAGACAGACATCTTTAGTACATGCTATGTTGCAAAACCTTGCTCTTTTGATTGTAGGTGTGATGATTCCCCCTCATCTCCCTCCCCCAACCCCCCCGGTGCTGTGATACAGCATAAAATAATTGGTTGACAGAATGTTGATTCTGCAGCACGGGGAGGATTTGCACAGATGGGAGTCAAAATATGTCTCCTTGCCTTATGCTAATGCCACCACAAAGGTTAGGGAGAAGTTCAGAACTGAATGTGGAATCCTTGTGCTGCTTTAGCTGTTGCAAAGTGTATAAAGTTGGTACCTGAAGGAAGAAGATCTGGATCAGGTTGTCTGTGCCCTCTCTTTTACAGCAAAAAGGCATTAGCACTTGCTACACTCTCATAGCACGATGGTGTTTATGTGGCTGCTTCTCCTTGAAATGTGCCCAAAGTGGGATATTTTTCTAGCCTGGAAAGGGCTAGAAATCACAGATACCTCTAAAAATACCGTGGGCAAGAGGATGATGCCTCAACGTGATTCCAAACAGCATCTTCGAATGGGCTTGGCTGAATTTCTCAGGAGTGCTAAGCAATTGGCACTTGTTTAAGCAATATGTTGTGCAGAGGCTGTAGCCACGTGCAAGGTGGTGTATCCACCGTACAACCTGCTCGTGGGGGTGGTGGCAGTAAGCAGGCATCGGTCAGGTCGATGGCCAGAATGCCTCGCCCACCTCTTCTCTTGGGTGATCTGGAGCCATGGCATTCCTGAAGGCCGTGGGGTTCCCGGGCAGAGACTTTGGCTCCACGTGACTGCCCTGACTTTCACGGGAGATGGAAATTGTAGGTAACTAAGAATAGAAACCAGTAATTTGGAAAGTAATACCTTGGCATGTTGTTAGGAAAGAAAAAAAAAACATATAATAACCGTGAATAATTTAGAAACACCAAGATAAATACTGTGTTTGAGGGAAGGTGTTGCCTCCAGCTGAGCGGAGTGGGAGACATTGATCGTGTGTTTCTTTATCCTCTATGTTGAACATTTTTACTTGGTGTTTGCATTAATTTTTTAACGCAAATTACAAATATGTCAAAAAGATGGAGTTGTCAGTTATGCCAACTCATTCCCTCGGATTTCAATATGAATGAAATTGTGATGCAGATTTGTCTTCCTAAATGCTTTGTTATCTCAAAATTACTTTTGAGCCTGTGACGATTAGTACTTTATTATTAGTCTCACCTGAATGTTATCACTGTATATAAACACTAACAAAATGCTAGTTCAATCTTCTGATATTGATAAACAAATGGTTTATTTTGACTTTGCTGGATTTTATGTGTGTGTGTGTTTTGGCAATATCAGATCCTCTCTCACTCTCCTTTTCAAAATATAAATCAAACTGCTTTATTGAAAGTGGCAGAGCCTTTAAAGCAATGATTTAAAGGCTCTTTATCCTCAAACAATACACGTAAGTGCTGAAGAGGGGAGATTGGGCTGGGTATGGCCACCACAATCTCTGCCCCTCTGTGGGATAAAACGTTTGGCTGTGGGTTTGTGGTGCAGGTGTAATGGGTGCCCTGGCTGCAGCAGCACAACAACATTTCCTATGTGTTTCAAGTGCAGAAGGAGAAGCTCATGAAGAAAACAAACCCGTGTTTGCCAGGCTGAGAAACAGGCTTTTGGTCTCCCCTTGGGCATCGAGCTGTTTGGATGCTGAGGGGCAGTGGATGCCCATAGGCAGCTCACTGGAGCAGACAGTGGGGTGCTTCTCAGGGTTCCCGGTACCTCCCTTTCCTTCTGCAAGCTGCTGGATGTCTGATTTCTGGGGAAGAAAACTCATCCTCAGCATGGTCTGCTTCTCAATGTACTAGAAACTGAATTAATCTTAACGGTGTCATAGGCCAGGCCACAGATGGAGGTGATAAATCTGTTAGCCCTCACACAGGAAAGGCTTAAATACACTGCATTTGTGGAGGCTAGGCACTATTTGTGGAAGATAAATATTTACTGTTGGGCCACACCTTGTAAAAAGAACAAAATAGGTGGCCAAAGGAGGGCTTTCCTGCCTGATACGATTTTTAAATTGTTTTCTAATAGCAGGGAAAGGTGTGAAAAACTGCTGGTGTGGTAAGAAACGAAGAGTGCTGTGCAAGAGGGAGAGAAAAGAGGACTTGGCTTGGGTTTTCTAATATAATGTGCACACTTAAAAATTACTTTGCTCTTTAAACACGTGAAGGGGAGAACAACGGTTTGAGATAATGAACCAACCTTGTGTGGCTGTAGGAACACCATAGGTTAGAGTAACACTGCAGCCCTTGGGAGGACAGAGCTCCTCTGCTAGCCTAGTGAGAGGAAAGGAAGCAAAGCTAGTTTTGTGAGAAAACTTGAGAAAATTATGAGTGATGACATGCTGCTTCTCAGAAGCAGGAGACATGGTGACCCTTGCGGTTGCTTCCAGCCCTGTGAGAGCCAGGAGAGTGCAGTGGCTGTGACACCCTTGGGACAGGACAGGGCAGAGGGTGGCCCTGCTCGCCGCAGCTGGGCATTGCCTTCTGCAGCCACCACCACGCTCTCAAGAAGCTGTCACAGGGAGTGGGACATGGGAGAAATCACCTTACATGTGAGGGTAATTTCTTCCTCAATGACACTTGGCAAAGCTACGCATGAAACAGCATTCATATCTCACCAAAAGAAGGCACGATTGCCAAAGTTTTGTCTGTTTTGAGTCAGGAAGAAAAGTTGAAATCTTGAAAGTCTGTTTGCCTTAAAAAAGATACCAACACCCCAAAATTCATATCTGGTCAAAGGAAGTATTTTTGATTTTTATCCCTTATACTGTCTTTTTGTGTGTTAAAATTTTATAGCACAATATTTCTCAACCAAAACTGTTCATTTTGAAAACGTCAGAACAAGAATTTTGAGACTGTCAAAAATTTCTGTACAGAACGTGTCATCCTTCCTGTCTACAATTATTTGTGACAAATCAAAGTCTGAAAGGGGAAAACACACACGCACAAAAGTAGTTCTTTGGGAAATTCCTTTCCAGCTCCATGGCTTAATATATTATTTCACTTTTAATGGAAAAGGAAATGGTTAGCATAGACCTATAGTGTATTTTGGAATCAATGACAATTCCCCTTGACACTCGGTCAGTCAGTCTCTTGTTGATGGGAAAGGAAGATGGGTCTCCTGTTGACCTGTCAGCACGTGGAGGAACTCCTAGGACATCATCCCCCACTGCTGCGCCCCCTGTTAGCAAAAGAAGGATGTGGGTGATGGCACTGTTGTCACAGTCCCAAGTGGGATGCATGGCTTTATCTGCGGAAGAGCAAAGAAATGTTGATTGGAAATGGAAAGACAAAACTTGAGGAGCCAGTAGCCCTGCACCCTTGGCTCTCTGCAAGTGGCTGATTGCTAATGGAAAGGTAAGGAGGAGAAAAGGTCAGGCTGGCACATTTTGCGAAGAAATATGGTTCACAAGATGATCCTGGGAGACGTGCTAGGGTTTGGGGAGTACAAGTTTTCACAGTACCTGCTCAAGGATCTGGCTCTTGCCTTCCAAAAGCAGTGGGCACCTCAGTACCAGCTGTAGCAGCAGAGCGGTCAGGAGCGAGTGCACCCACCAAAGGTGCAGTCCCAAATCGAGAGGAGTCTCCTGTCCCTCTGGGGATGCTGACCATGTGCAGCACTGTGTCTGGTACTAGTGTTGTAGCTGTTGTTAATGAGAAAGTATGCCTGGCCATCAAAAAGGGGTGAAGGAGAGAGGAGATAAAGCTGCTGATGAACTGCCTGCTGGCATAGCTGCAGCTCAGGCTTTCCTGGTTGCTTTCAGAATGGTCAGCAAATACATGTTAATGACACGTTGCTGAAGCTGCCCTTGGAAGTAAGTGTTTATGGCCATGTTTTTTTGTGATTTGTTTATTGCTGCAGGTGGTACATACTAATAAATGTGAAGAGAAGTGTTAATGCCATATTGCTTTAGCACAGCATTGTTCTGCAGGTCCAAGGTTGCTCCCCAATGTCCTTACCATAAAATATTTTCACCTTAGTGAGCTACACATCAATAAGTGCTTGAGAGCAAAGGAAAAAATATCTGACTGCTGTTTGTGACTCCATCATAAAGAAAACAGATGCAAGTGATTTTTCTTTTTAGTGTTGTGTGCTGAGCTTCAGGCTTTGGAACAGACAGTGCCATCCAAACCTATTTACATCCTGTATTTTGCCATTTTACTCTCAGCACAAAACCCATCGTCTTCATGTCATTCCATCACGGATAGCTCATTGCTTGACATATTCCCGGCAATATTTCTAAGCAGAATTTTTGTCCCCAGTAGCATAAACACTGTGGAGCAGGATTTATGCTTTGTTACTCAAGGCCTGGTACTCTGTACAGGGAATAACATCTTGCCATGAATAAAAGCTCAGCATCCACATGTCAGGTGACTACCGCATCCTGCCTTCTGCACCACAGGATTTGTCTCGGAAAGGGTATGATGAATTAGCTCCTTGGCACTTAACTTCCACAGGTGTAGTCTGTTTTATGGGTGCTTGGGTGACTCACTAGGACTCACACAATATAAATCAAATCTCTCTCTCACTGGCTGAAAGCTACCTTGAACGTAGACAGTAACTTCAGAAATTGTCTTGCTAGAGATGGGCTGTTTATCAGCTTAAATTAACTGTTAAAACAAATAGTTTGCAGTGATAGAGAAAAATGTAGACAAGTGGTCCAGTTTAAGACAAGTATACATTGATTTTGTCTAAACTGATTGCATGTCTTGCGAGTATAAAGCAATATAGAATTGGCTTAAAAGAGATTGCACCTATAATGTGTGATTTTGCTTTTGCCAGATTAACTAAAGAACTAAAATCTTGCCATTGCCCTGCTACAATATAGAATACATAAAGGTATAGATTATAGACAATATGTATATGTAGGGAGAGTATATATACACATACATGTGCATGCATGCACACACACACACATATATATATATATATAAAAATTAGGTAGACAGTGCCTGTGTGGGTGGCTGTAGGAATCTGGATTTGAACCATTTTGATATCCGTACCAAACCTTATCGGGGCAAGATGTCTGCAGTTTTGGGTTTTTTTGACACACCAAGAGTTGGCTGCATGAAATGAGGCTGGGTTAAACCTCATCAGTGCTGTACAGGTCGTTAGCAATATGGGCTGGCCCTTGGTCTGCCTCCTTGCCCCAGCATTCACCGTTTCTTTCAGTTGGATGATTCCAGGTAATCGTCCTTAATCTATGGATGGAAAATAAAGACCCTTTCTGAGCTGACTCGCACAAAACCACTGTCTTGTAAGCCCTGCATTAGGGGGCACTTGTGATTAACATGTGTGGACTTCCCAGCTTTGCTCTCGAGGTGTGTGTGACCCCTAAAGTCCTGGATTTAAAGCTTGGATGGCATGGGGAAGGTAGGCAGCAGGCTTTACATCCATCCGTGCCTTGTTTACCTGCATTTTTGTCTACAAGAGCAGCGTTCCCCCTGTTCCCGGTGACGTGGTGTGGTGGTGGGTTCTCATACTGGTGCTGGTGGTGTGTGAAGCCACACAGGGCTCAGTGCCATTTGCACACGTGGAGCGGTGGCTCAGGACCTTGCTGCCCAGATACATCATCTCTTCTTGTGGTACCTTCTGTGTTCGTAGAGCACAAAAATCTCATCACAGGGGATTAGAGGGTTTAGTTCTGCATTGTGCAGTTGAACCACTTAAGCTGCACTTGGTTTATGCACGTGCCCAGATATCTTGATGAATTCATCCTGCCCTACAGCATGTGCACATCCTGATGAGAATTTCATTTATGTCCTTAAATTTCTGAAAAAAAAATCTAAATAAACTAACAGAGTTGAGCAATGGATCTGGATTAATGGGGACCAACTCTATTAGCCTAATACAACACTAATCTGATTCCAAACTGTTAACATATTAAAGCTGCTTAATTATATGTTTGTTTGACACAGTGTAGTAATCCTGTATGATTTAGGGTATATTGTCACAGCTCTTGACTTGCAATGCCTCGCCATTGATAGAAACACCATTAAAACCTTTCAGTAAGGGTTAGGCATTCACTTCACCCTTTGCTGTATTGAAATGTGGCTGCCAAACTTTCTCCCTGCTTTTGTGGGCAGGAGAAAGTCACCACCTCTGTGTCACACATGAAAAGGAGGGGGTAGGAAAGGCTGATGTTTGCTTACGCAGGAAATGATTGTCTGAGCTGAAAATTTAACCCAGGGTTCCTGAGTCCTCGTCACTGATTTAACGGTGTGGCAACCTTCCCCTACTGACTCTAGTAACGAAGCTGGGTTTCATCATACAGCAAGAAAAACAAAAGTTCAATAGAGGCAGAGCTGTGGAATTACTTCTACATTAACTGGTAGGTTAGGGGATAAGAAGAGATAGCACTTTGATGTATTTGGGCAGTTGTCTGGTGTCAAGCAGTATTTTCTACTTGAGCTGGAGACAGCAGTGCTCCAAAAAGTGAAAAGCCTCCTCACATCTGCTCACTGTGAAGAGTGGGATAACGAGATGCAAAATCAAAGCAGAACACAAGCCCTCTTTGCTTGTTTGAGCCAGGCGCTGTCAGAGAAGCAACCTTCACTGAGAAAATTGCTCAGCCCTTTTCTGATTGCTGTTTATGCAAAGGACCTGGTCCCAGGCTTGTGAGGAAGATGCTGCTCTGATCCTCTGTAGAAGCAGGGCCAAACCTGGAGTGTTTGTGCCTCCCTCACTGCGTGTCTCCGTGATGTGTTACGTTTCTTGCAGCAGAATATGCCATGTTAAATGTGCCATGGGCTCAAAAGGCGTGGTGTGCATTTCCTTGGGCAGAATGCAGCAGGTTTCTGGCTCTGCAGGGGACCAGAGGGAGGTGCAAGATTTGTGACTGCTGGTGATAAATGAACTGAAGGTGCTGAGGTAACTTACCAGAACTGTCAAAATCTCTGGTGTCCCAGATTACAAGGGTTTTATTGACACCTTGTGTGATACCTTTGAGATTTCGCATTGCCGTCAGGCAAGCCTAGGCTGCAGATTTTACATAGTGTCTTTGAAATCAATACAGATCAGAGGCATTTTTACTTACAGCTTTGCACTGAATTGAAAACTTTCAGATTTTTAAATACATTTGAAAATCTTGAAGGGTTTCTGGCAGCTTTGGCATGAAGATCTTAACTTAAGCTTGATGTAGAGGATGTAGTACTTTGGTGGCCATCAAAAGTCAAAATATTCCTGGCATGGATGAGATACGAAATGATGCCTTGAAAATGAAGTAAAACATTTCTGGTCTTGTGTTTGTCTCTTGAATTCAGCATCTGCATGGCCTAATGGAGCATCTACAAATAATTCAGATTCCAGGGATTGTTTTATATCAAGATATGGACAACATCCTCTCTGAACCTAATGGATAGCATCTGCAGTGATGGTGCCTTCAGTGGCCATTATAGTGTTGATCTCAAAGAATAATGTGAAATGAGGACCTGCCAGAAGAATGCTATAAGTTCTGGGGTGTTTGACAAGGCTCCAGCATTGGGATAGATACTCAAAGGGAAAGAGGAGAAGAAAAGAAAGTCTTATTTTTCATTTCATTCTGAAAGTTTCAAGTCTGTCATTGAGTTTTGTCACTCACAAGGGTTTGCTTGCTTCAACCAAAGGACCCTGAGGCTTATTGACCAGTGAGGAAGGTCTGTTCCCAGTTCAAGACATTTGTATCCATGGCAGCTCAAATCAGAATAAGAGGAGAGTTTTGAGTCCCTGTGGGAGTGTCTTTCACCTGACGAGGCAGTGTCAAGATGCTGTGAGAATATTTCCTCGTTGATCATCTTCAAAGCGTGGCAAAGTCTGTAGGCACTGAGGATGGTGGCAGCATTCCCAGAGTTAGTGCTGGGTGCTGCTTCTGTGTGTCCCTGCCTCCTCCATCTCACCATGTGACATTGCACTGGGGGCCTGAGTTACCTTATCTCCTGCGATAACCCCTTTTTTTTTTTGCCCCCCAGGTATTTTTGTAGCTGATGGAGAAATATTAGTAACTCCTATTTTCTCTCTAGCTCTTAGGTTGTACTGACGGTAGAAATGTCATGTGTGTACATGGAGATATAAGACTATTTGGAAAGATAATTTCTCCCATCTGAGCTGTTTTAGTTGCTCCACTTTGTGTTATTTCAGATTGACATAGGACCTTTTCCTCCAGACACCAGGGCAGGTAACTCTGCTTTTTATGGTTAGCCCTTACCTTTTCCCAAGGTACTCTTTAACTCTCATGTCTTATGCTTTGTTTTACATATCTGGGGGCTAACTCCTCCTCAGCTGGAGCTGTGGGATTGATCCAAACCAGTTCCCCTCTGGCAGCCTGGGCCATAACTGCTCTGTGGGTTGATTTTTGACAGTAAAGGATGAAATGCTGGGTTTCCTCAAAGACTGTGTCTGGCTTCAGTTTGCCTTCTTCAGAGGCAGCACACAACAGCCCCAGGCCCCCATATCCTTTATGGGAATGAGAGTTAAACTCATTGGTCAGATTAGGCTTTCCTTTTCTAAAAGGTGCCAGGCTGCAGGAATGACTGCAAACACAAGATAATTTTCTATATGCAACTCTGTACTGAAAGCTTTCGTGCAAGAAGGGAGACAAACAGCACCCTATTTTGGAGGGGAAGATGCCGGTATTTTCTGGTTATGGATGGTACGTGTGAAAATCATCCTCTTGAGTAATAAATAGTCTGATCAAGGAGCGTTTTCAGATCTGATCTGCGTTAATCAAGAAGTTGGTGACACCTGGTGGCAGGCGCCGGCCGGCTGCAAAACCCACCGAAAAACATGCGCTTTTCTGCCTGACCCAGATTCAACAATTGCCCTTTAAATGTGCTTCAGCAGAACTTGCTGCTGTTTTCTGACAAGGGCAAAATGCTCCACCTTGGAGTTTTCCAGGGTTTTTCGGCGGTAAAACCTGGTAGGTAAGTACGGGCAGCGGTGGGAGCATCCCGACCCTGATAGGGTTCCTGCCTGCACAGGCAGGATGATATCCCTGAGACCACCTATGCCTTTTCTATGTGCTTGAATTCAGCTGATCTCCTCCCTTCAAATAACCTGGAGTGTGTTTTCTGTACAGGATGAGAAATTTGGGGGGGAAATAGACTGTAGCAGAGGTTAAACTCAACTGACTTCTTATCTAGTGTATTTTGAAGTAAGTAAATACCTTTTCTGCACTATGTGTAAGTTTTCTATTGCTTGTGAGTGTTTGGCTCACCTTATAAAGACACAGGGAATCAGTTAAAAAGAAGGTAATAGTGTGCTTGGATTTATCCATACCTGCTGTACTTGCCAGCGTCTACCTGGGAAGAATGCTTTTGCCCAGTTAGGGGAGGTTTGGAGTTACTGACCCTCTTTGGTGTGAGCAACCTTCCTGCACATACCCAGAGCTGGCTGGGCTGGTGCATGTGTGGAGCAGAGGTTTTGGATGAGCAACAGCCATGGTTCAGGGTGGTCTTTGCCACTGCCAAGCCAAAGGAAAAGTTGCAGTTGGGATCCGTGCTGTGCTTCAGAGTAAAATGGTCCCAGTCCCAAAACCCTGTAAAATGAAAACACATTAAGATATTTAGGAAGGCACCTTGAAAGTTACTTTTCATCCTTTCCAGTCACATCTTCTGATCAATAGAATCATAGCATATCAGAGGAGTGACATGAAAGGATCATTCAGAAGGTATTGCTGCTATATCCTTCTCCAGGGATAGATTTATTGCAAGAGATTAACTACCAAACATAGTCCTTGGATGACCTAAAACCCCAGTGTTTTAAGATCAGAGAAATAGAGACTTACCCAAAATCCAGCCCGTTCAGTTGTACTAAGGTGTTTTTCTCAGACATTATTTAATGTTTTGGAAGTCTTTTGTGCTCTCAGTTTAATTAGTTTCCTCCGGATGGATTTTGATTTCACATGTTGACTAAGTGATTCTTGCCCAAACCCCCTGCGGCGTCAAGTTGATCTCGACAGAAATGCTGAAGTAAACATTATTATTTGGTAGCTGTGACCATTCAGAGCCGCATCACTGGTGCCGAAATGCTACTGGCTGTGACAGCTTATTATCTCCCTACTTTCCCAGGCACAGTAATACCAAAATCACTCTGTCTGTGTTCTTTTCATTTATCCTAGTGGGCTGAAAATCGATTTGTGTCCATTTTTGTGTGTGTTGCTGTTTTCTGTACAGTAGTGTAACCACATTTATTTAGGTTTACGACATCTTAACTTGTGTAGTTTTATTGGTGCAGAGGCCAATGGGGAGGCATGTGCTGGTGTAAGCTTGTTTTATGAAGCCCAGGGTATTATTAATATAAAATACACAATACTGCATACTCCTTTTTGACATATAGATACTTTTATAATAGCGTGTGACCAGCTCAGCCGGTGCATGGATGAAGATGATAGCCATTTCCAGTCAAGGATAAGTCTGTGTATACCTCCCAGAAACTGTCAATAAGGAACTTTCCAGGTCTGAAATACTTAGACATGTTTGTTTGAGCTCATCTGGCTTCTGTGATGGTCAAAGACAGCAACATTGTTCACTCTGGGTGATGTTTTTAATAATATACCAGCCAAGTCCATCACATATTCACTGGAATTGCTGTAAACTATTGGAACCATTCTCTATCCTATATTAGATTTTTCTTTAATGTTCCATCTCAATAAAGGTGAAAATACTGAGCATTGAAACTCGCTTCTATACTATACTGTATTATTCAGATGGAATATGAAGATATAGAAGCCCGTGTTTAATTGTCAGTTTGTCCCTCTTCTGGTTTGGAAGACGGCCTTTCAAGCACGTGTCAGGAAAGCAGACTAGAAAGAAAACCCACGTTTCCTTCTCTAATTTTGAATAGGAGTTTTAGGAGTTTCCTGTTTTTGCACAAGTGGCAGTATTTACATTGAGGCCCATAAAATGTTGCTAAAAGCAAACCAAAAAGAGTTACTTCTCTTTTCTTACGTATTAAGGGGAACAGTGATGGGATCGTAATTGCAGAGACTTTTCCAGGTCAAAAATGCTGTGATTTGGGTTATGCCACATGGAGGACTCCGAATACAGAATATACTTTTGATAAAATACCTCTCAGCTTGAACAGCTAATGCAGCATCACCGGGTTGATGAAAGTCACTAATTTGAATTACATTTTTAAATTTTTAAGCAAAGATGTTGCCTTCATGTTCATGATCTGGGACAACCTTGTGATACTGCTCCTTTGGCCAAGCAAGTAGGCATTTTTACACGTACATAGTGTGTAATCTGTTTTACGCATTTCACTAGATCATTACATATTTGGAAAAAAAAAAAATAATAAAAAATCTAAACCAGGTATCTGGCCTTCTCTATGCAGCCGCCTTGTTGTCCTGCACTCAGGGCATCCAACCATCTCTGCCCTTTTCCTTCATTTTTAATAAATTTCACTAGTGAAGGACCAAATGAATAATTTTATGAAGATACTGACAGTCATTCCAGACTATAATATTTTTTCCCTAAGTTTTTCTAATTTTCTCAGAGATGCTTGCCTTTTTCTTCAGCGGGGTGGATTCATTGCATTATGTATGTATCTGTTGTCATAAAAATGCTGACAAAGGAATTTGCCATAATAGCATTTGTTTGCATAAATTTAGCATATAAGAACCTACTTGTGATGAAGTTGAATACAAGGAAAAGTTATTTGGTATGAAGAGTGTTGGGTCCCATTTACTGTGCTATCAGTTATAATTTTGGTATCAGAGACAGGTGTTCCCGTGCATGGATTTGGGCATATTTATGAGTACTGTGTGGTATGAGTGGTATTTTGATGGTATTTAAGTGTGGAAGGAGCCTGTGTTGCTGTTGCGAGACTGAGATGCTGATGGCAAAGGTGTGCATGCATCCTATCTCTGCGGTGAGCTCCTATTGCCCGTGCTGTGATCAAGCCCTTGTGCCGGGCAGTAGCTGTAGACTTGTAAGGATTTGAGAAACCCACCATTTCCCATGTTTTTCTCCTGTAACATGCAAAATGTGGTAAATGTCTCAAACCCCACTCCTGTACCTGTACGGCTTCTGTCACAGTTCATCTCCCCATCCCCTATGGGATGCTGTCCGTGGTGTAAGAATATGGAAAAAAGAAAACCAACAAAACAGAAAAAAAATAAAGCAAAACAAACGCAGGAAAAGGTATATGGGGCAGTTGGAAGGCTTAGCCTTATGTTGAATGTACACAGCTCTCAGCTGCATTTTAATTCTCTTGCTCGTGACACAACTGAACCTGTGCCATGGGGGATAGTTCCATGCGAGCAGAATCTGTGTTTATCTGGGGACTTCAACCAACCTAATATTAAAGTACAAGAATGCTCTTTGCATGGAGCTCACTGCATAAGCTCAGGAGTGAGGAAAGAGGCAGCCTGATGTTCTCCAGCAGCGAGGACGGATAGCAAGTAAGTGACTGTGTGTGAAAAGCTGGATCACATCCAGGTGCTCCTCAACAGATATGTGCACATTATATGCGGAGTGTTCGCACTGGAAGCCTGGTTTAGAGGGGACTGTCTTCATGGATGGAGAATACAGAAGGAGAAAGCATGTCTTTCCCCTGCCCAGTTCCAATGCTGTTTTCTCAGAAAAATGCCAACAGTCTGAGCTCTTGTCCCAAGAGCTGCTCGTTTCTGGAATACCCTGGAGGAAGCAGGTATGCAGCCAGCGTAGATGGAGGCTGGAGAGTAACTCCATAGTGGGATTGACACAAGAAATGTTTGCTGAGAGCTCTTTAATGAACTTCAGTGTCTGTCCTTCCTCTGGGGTCTGTGGTGACCACAGCTTTCTCTGACAGCAGTGGCACTGTAACTCACAGTTAGGAGTCTTCCCTTGCTTTTAATAGACTTTATTTCTGTGCCTCATGGTGCTCTATTAAATTACCCAGTTGCCTGCAGCACCAGAGAGATGCAAGAAAGGCTGTTTCATCAAGAGGTGAACACCAGCATTTCTGGGAATGGCAAATTATCCCAGGCCAAGCTCTCAGTGTCTGCCAAATGCACTTCACTCATGCACACCTGGCGTCAGAAGAGTTAGAAAATATTTGAAGAAGCTACTTTAAAAGCCCTGTCTGAAGTCCCTCACAAGGAAGGCATCACTCTGGCTGTTCCTCACTTGCTGCTGCTTTTCCCAGCAGGTAAAAGGTAGGGGTGCAGGCATGGCTGTCCCCAGCCCTGGGCTGGTGGCAGTGGTCTGGTAGGTGGCACAGCCGCCCCTCCAAAGGTACTGCCTGCATCCCAGCAGCTGCAGACTTGCCCTGCAAAACTCTCTGCCATCCTTTCCTTGTCTCCACAGGCTATATACAGTAAGTGCCTCTCTGCATTGTCAGCTTTCACGGCTCAGTTGTTGAAGCAGCATCTGGAGAGATGCTCCCCAAAGTCAGGCTGGTGCTGCAGAAGTTCTGTGGGTGATCCCATGCTCACACCTTGGGAAGCTTGGCCCTGGATATTACATACCAAGTCACCTTAAGGAAGAAATAAATGAAAATCTGTTTTTTCCTGGCCACCAATGTCTTGACATGACACTGCATAGTTTCATTTTGGCAGTCTCCATAGTGATTACAAGCATTTTAGTGTGTTTTGTTTGGTACCAGAGTGCAAAAATGGTGCTCCCTTACTGTGGAATTTGAAGCAAAGCATCTGCTTTCTGTTTTGTGTTTAAGCAAACTGTGTCTCTGGCTGACTCTCTGCTTTCCTGAGGTGTGTCAAACATGATTCCTTCTTGTTGGTGGTCATCGGAAAATTCCTGTTCCTCTCCTGAGTGCCACACTCCCTGCTTGGCCTGTGAATCTTGCAGGGAGACTCGGGCTGTTGCTGTCTGGCACCTATGGGGTGATGTGGGCTGGGAGAGCAGCCACCCCCGCAGGTGAGGTACTGCTCTGCAACCCACTCCAGCCTCCAGAGTCACCCAAGGAGATACACCAAATAATGTGTTTGATAGCAAATTCGTATTTATGAAAGTAGACCAAAACTGCAAACTGATAAACAGGCAAAAGCAGTACGGTGATTGTAAAGGCTATTTTGTTCAGCAGCATCGCAGCCGATCTTCAGCTTCAAGCTGGAATCTCCCTCCATTAGTTTAAGGTGAGGTTTCTTGCTTATATTTCATAGAAGTTGCAGTTGTACCTTCTTCTTCTGCGTGGAGAAGGGGATGACCTGGGCAGGAAACAGAAGCTGTGAGTCCTGCACCATCCCAGGCAAGAACCCGGTCTATTTCCTATAGGAAATTTCCTATTTCCTATTTCACAGTAATTCCTGCAGTTGGATATTGAACCGATTCAGCACATGGGGGCACTGGTTTTCCTCCCTCCCTCCTCAGCGTTTGGAGGATTTTTTTTCTTAATTAACACGTTGCTTGAACTTAGTAACTGGCCCAATTCTGGTTTCTGGCTGCTGTGTTCTTCCACAGCCTTCTGAGGACACGCTGTAGATCATATAGTGATAGAAACTAGGTGAATCATTTTCCTGACAGGTTTGTAACTACGCTTGTTCTGCGAGTGTTGCATTAGAGCAGGTATGGGACACAGACAGTGAATTTGGGAATAGGATGAACAGTTCTTTGCACAGCAGTGTGACCACACTTGGCTTTACAGGATCTCTTCGCATCGAGAAAAAATGCAAACACAATGAAGTAACTGCTCAATTTTGTCCATCCAATTAGTAATGATTCTTCTGTGGGATTCAGCTGTTTATCGCCCTTTTCAGTCTCAAGACTTCATTTCATCCATCCTCGTGCACCAAGACAGGATCTGCCTAAACTATCCTGACAAGGCTTTATCTAACCTATTCCTAATATGTCCTGTGATGGAGGCCCATTACTTCCCTAAAAGGAAAACAGTGCTTCAGTATTCCTAATTATTTATTTCCATGTATTTCATGGGAGTCACGTGCTATGAAGAAAATAGAAGTTTGAAGTAGATGACTAGTAGTAGCATAGATCATGTGCTTTGACATAAATTAAGCTGAGGAGCTTTTTGTATTGTACATTAAAAGTACAATAGAGTATGTAAAAAAAGTGAAAGCTATTCAGTTACAGACAGAACTACGTACTGTTGTTGTAGGATTTGAAATGATACAGAAAACAAACACTTCACTTTCTAAACTGAGATGTGTGAATTGGATGTGACTGTATATATAATAGCAGGCCGTGCTGAACAGTCTTTTAGAAACCAGAGTCCTAAATAAATGAATAGCTCTTTATTTGAGGGAACTGGAGTGAAATTGTAGGAGTTACTGCCTGATAACGGCATGGAAGTGAAAAGCAAAAAGAGGCAGCCAGATGAAGAGCAGTGTTTTAAGACAATGGTTTCCAGCTCAGCAAGTCTTTAACCCACTCGTTGATAGAATCGGGGAGAGAATCAGCCTGTGCATACCCTGCTTCTCCCCCTCTCTCCCGCTTTTTCCAAGTATTAGCTGATGTTGGCCATTTCTCAACTGTAGAATGGACATTGGCCTAAGTGGACCAGACCCCAGATAGCCATTCCTGTTTTCCCTGTGCATGATGCCGTGGAGCAACTGCTTGGCACTGTGCCACACTTGCCATACTTCTCTCCACATCCCTTTGGACCTCCACCAGTGCATTGCTGAGGTAACGCAGGGCAGTGTGAGGCATGTGTGACAGTTAGGAGGCAACGAGGAAAATTCCTCTTGACTTGTCGTAATCGATTTCACAGACATGGAGGAGTATTTTCTTAATTAGGTAGGTTTAATTTTCTTGTATGTGTTTGCACTGCCAGGGCATTTCTTCCAGCCTTCCTTTGATAGGAAGGATGCATTCGTGGTGCTGGACTGCCACTGAGAAATGTGGTATCAGTTCTTGGCTGTGTCACGGACCTCATGAGCTGCTGGCAAGCAGTTTCTTCTTGTGCCTTGGCTGTAAGCGAGGAGATCACCTTGTCCTCTATCAGGACCTCAAGGCTGTGATTTTAATAATGCACCAGCCTCATTGCTGTGGTACGAATAAGGCTTTTCTTTTACATGTGTCTGTGCAGTAGTTTGATTCATAATTTCAAAGTTATCTCCAGATTTTTCTTTCTTTCTTTATTGAGTGGTATTACCCTGTCTCACATTTTCATTTGCCTTTGCCTAACACTGATGAGGAAGAGATAACACACGGCGATGAAGTACAGCTGCTGGTGTTCGCCTTGCAGGGGGGGCTAAGGTGAAGAGCTTATCTGTTACCAGGCTCCTCTCCTGTAATCCTGACACGTTGGTTGGAGAACAAAAATGACTCTTTCTGAATGATGTTGGAGGCAGCATTCAGCTCATAAATATTTGTGTTTCATCACCGCATCAACGACAATATGGAAGACTGTTACACCCAGTCGGTTCTGTCTTCAGTGACAGTAAAATTTTAATTGGTTTTACTTTTGGTGCTTGTTAACCCAAATGTAATGTCTGCTTGCATGTCGGGTTCAAGGGGAAATGAAATCCCTTCCAAAATTTTGGAAAGAAATTGCTTAAATAGAGGCTTGTTTTTGTGATTAATTTTTTCAAGACAAACTGTTTTCTGCTCTTTGCAGAGGAAAAGCCTCCCACTGCCTTCATCCGTATCCTTAGTTCAGCCAGCTTGTTTGCAAGGATTGAGCTTTAAAATCAAAGCACCATAAGGGCTCAGCTGTGACTTTGCCTGGATTACAGCGATGACAAGATCACTAAATACCTGCATTATGTTATTAATTGCTGTAAGCTCTCTGGAAGAGGAACCCTTTGCTCTTTTGCTTTTTTTTTTTATTTTGGTATACCACCTCCTCCAAAACATGCTGGCCTGTGCCCTGAGTGACACATCCACCTTGACCTTCCAGTGGGAAGCTCTGCTCTACCACTATCTCCATAAGCCCCAAATTGAGACAAGGGTTAATGGAGCAGCATTTTGCCCTGATGGCAACAGAAACTGCCAACCTGCTTGAGATGAAACCTCAAGAGGAGAACGAGAAGAAACGACTGATGAGCAGGCTTTGAAGGAGACTGTTGCTCGCCCTGAGGAAAGGCTGAGGGATCTGGGTCTCTTTAGCTTGGAGAAGAGGAGACTGAGGGGTGACTACATTAATGTTTGTACATATGTAAAGGGTGAGTGTCAGGAGGATGGAGACAGGGTCTTCTCAGTGACAGGCAATGACAGGACAAGGGGCAATGGGTGCATGCTGGAACATAGGGGGTTCCACTTAAATATGAGAAAAAACTTCTTCACAGTGAGGGTGATGGAACACTGGAACGGGCTGCCCAGAGAGGTTGTGGAGTCTCCTCTGGAGACATTCAAAACCCGTCTGGACACGTTCCTGTGTGACCTGATCTAGGTGTTCCTGCTCTGGCAGGGGGATTGGACTAGAAGATCTTTTGAAGTCCCTTCCAATCCCTGATATTCTGTGATTCTGTTGGTGGAGCTGGATCTCCTTGTAATAAACTGCTCTGCACCTGACCGTCTCCAGCCCGGGTTTAGAGTGTCCCTGAGACAGATCCAGCCCCGGCACACTGCCTGGTGGCATCCCACTGGTCAGGGTTCTGCTGAGTACTGGAGGGGATGGACAGCTAGAGAATGAATACATTTGGGGTTTTTTTTTAACAAAAAATCTCTTCAAAGAGGGGTTGACATGTTTGAGAACTGCATGTTTTTATAGCTTATGAGGTCTCTGCACAAAGCACCTCTCAGGCTGCTTTTCTGTGGAGAGGTAAGTGTTGGTCATGCCTCTGGCTGACCACACAGAGTGTTTTGGAGGGGGTGGGGGCCCTGCACCAAAATAAACCCCACTGGCAGTAAAGCCAGCTTTCCCAGGAGCCCTCCACGTGGCAGTGTCAAAATTTCTGTATCTTTCCTGGGTCCCGACCACAAGGAGGGGGAGAGTGCAAAATTGCTGTGCTCTATTTCTTTAACTCAAATCTTCAAGATTCAGTACAGCCACCCTTCCAGGACAATCAAGCTCCAGAGAAACAAGGAAAACAATTGCAAAAGAAGCCAGAGAGTTCTTCCAGTGTGTGGATACATGGCCCCAGGTCAGGCTATACATGGCATACCCCACGGGAGCTGCATTTCCCTCCCCACCGTTTGTGTGGGAACATGCTGGCAGCAGAGAGCCTTAGCCGTGGGCTTGGAAAACATGATGCTCAACTCTAGAGGTTTGGGGGTTGTTTGTGGTGGCTTAAAAAGAAGCAACTATAATTAATTGTGCAGTGCCGTGGTTATGTCAGAGGGCTGGCTGAAATCATATGCCGTATGAATAATAGTCTGTTTCCCCCATCACCTCCCAGCACTTAATGGATGTAAAAGGGCGGGCAGAGTCTGACTTCTGTTTAATTTTGACGCAACTAGTTTTAGTCACTAACAGTGTCAATTCCCCCAAAGCTGCGTGAATGCACTCATTTTGACACCCCTTAATATCACTGTCGACAAAGCCTCGTTTAAGCCCATGTGTGTCTGAAGTCATGTACTGCAGAACATGACTGAGTTTTGTCACTGTCAATCGTTTTACAGAGAAGCCAGGAAACTCGAGTTAGAAACAATGAAAAGTATAAGACTACATGGCCGGCTGAAATAAACATAGGCCTAGAGCTGGTTTTTATTTCCTACCTTTTCCTTCCCAAGGTGCAATGAAGTATTTGCAGTTTGAGTTAATCCGAAACATGTCCCCTGGCGTCATCTGCTGTAGGTGACCTGGCTGATAGAAGCATTTCTGACCCTGCCCTAATTTGCCCAGTACGAATAGCAAGATGTCACCTCCAAACTGGGTGTTAAAATCACAGTTCAGGTAAGAACCAGCAGTGCATTTACAGCTGTAATTATTAGTCTTAACTGAAACTGGCAGGCTGGAAATGTAAAGATCTTTCCTGCATTAAAACGTCTTCAGGCAGTGGTAGAACTTTGCAGAGCTCTATAAAACCTACTGTCTCAAGTGAAATCAGTCTCTTTGATCTCAGTCTCCATTTTGGGTTTCTACAAAATTAAATAAAACTATGCAAATATTTGAGAAGAGAATCAAATAGTTGTATTGCAAAGAAAGTGACTTTTTTTTCATATGGAACATGTTTCTATTAAAGCTGGTATTGCTGAGTTTAAATATACTTGTATGATAGAAGAGGAGAAAATGGGTTTGTTAATTATGTGGATTTGCAGCTACAAGGTGATTCTTGGTTTTTAAATGTCACATCCAATATTCTTTAAACCTTTCTTTTTTCCCCTAACTGATGAGATAACTCTTCAAAAATACATGGCAGCCATATGAGACAGAAGAAGAAGTGAGCTGCACGTGTGAGGCAGAAAAATGCCAGAAGCAGCCACCTGGGGAGCTTGGGGAGAGAAATCTGATGTCTGCTGACCCACCGGGGACGTGTGGCTGTGGCTCCCATGGCCCCTGCCTGCTGCCCTGAGATATGGCTCAGAGGTTGGCCACTGTCTGTCCTCCCCTTGTCCCTACTACTGGGCTGCTCCCATCCATCTGCCAGCCACTCCAGCTGCCTCATCAGGCTGCTTGGAAAGGGCACCTTTTCCAGCCTGCAGGCTCCGGTCTTCCACACTGAAGCCCCCGAGCTGGGTCCCTTTCCCCTGCACCGTGGGATGCAGCACTGGCTGCATCTGCAGGCACTGGGAGAGGCAGCCTTTATGGGCATGGGAAGCATCGTGTGGGCAAGAATGGGCGCAGTCTGCTCCCAAATGTGAAATGACACCTCCACATTCCCTCCACAAATTCCTCCAGGATGCCAGCTACGCCTCAATTCTACAAAAACATGTTTTGCACATCACGTGTGATATAATACATATAGCCAAACGCACATACACAGAGACTTGTGCATGAAATTGTTTGAAGATTCTTGTTTACCACTGTTGATTCATGCCAGCTCTGCTCTGATTTTAAATCTATTCAGGCCTTGGTGTTCTTTGGCTTTGATGGTTCATGCTCTTCAGAAAGCAATTTGTACATGCTTTATTTATAACCTCAGGCCACGGTTTTGCAGTAACAAAAAGGGTGCTTTACACTTAAAATGATTAAATTGTCAAAGAGCTTCTGAGCATGCACTGAAAAATTGTCTAAGCTAATTGTGTGTTTATGATTTTCCTGAGAATTTGCATGTGCAAGTCAGGTATTTTGTTGCACAACCACCACATGAGTTGCTGCAAGTACCTGTGAGCAGGTTTTGCAGGTAGATTTGGGCAGGAGTCAAGAGATGCTATACACTAAAACCTGGCGGGTGGCTTCAACCAGACTCACTCCTGGTCATTAACATTAGAGGGATGTTACCTTTGTAATGCTGCTTAAACCTTGTCTGCTTTAATTTCAATTCATGTGGGGGGTGGCTAGTCTTTTGTGCTCTCCTTGGGAGAGAGCTAGCTTTTCTGTATTGTTGTTGAATTTATTACTCATACACATATACAGTTTATGGCTTTGGGTTTTCATAAGCTTTTTTTCCCCCTGAGCAATCTGTAATTCACAGGCAGACCTTAGGAAAAAAAGAGGTTCAGACTGGTCTAGAGACTTCGCAGCAGACGTGGAGGTAATGTGTAAGTTCAGTGAACCCAGCAGAGTGCTCCAACACCACTGCACATGGTAACAACAGGCACAGTCAGAGGTTTGACCATACAGCTGGTGAAAGAAATGCATCTAATATTAATAAACTACTGCTGCTTTCCAGGAGCAATTTGTTAGTAATTATTTGGGGAATAGGGACAGTATCCATCTTAAAGCTCTGCCCAACTCTGAAGAAGATAACTGTGTGCCAAAATGGTGAGTACACAGGAAGGAGTGAACGAAGTTTATCTGCAAATCTAAACATTGCCTAAGTTTTGCACAAACCCAAAGTACCTTGTGCTGTGCAAACCGCTCGGGTGCCAAGGGAGGGAGCGAGCAGTGATTGATGAGCTGAGGAGGAGCCTGGCTCACCTGTGGTGAGTTTGGGATTTGTGAACATGAAATAAAACTGCCAAACCCTGAATGTCAAAGTCGGTGCAGGTGAGCTCAGATCAGCTGGACCGAGGGTTTAAGAGACTATCATTAATCACATCTGCAGGGTCTTGTTCAGCCATTGCTTCTAAGAGGGGAAGAGAGAATGAGCGTGGGATTTGAGCAAGTGGCTGGTGCAGATGTAGGCTGAGCAGATGATGTGCTCCTGTGAGTCAGACCTGCCTGTTCCTTGCTCTTGGTTTCCTCCACAGCACATGTGCAAACAACTCCCATACAGAGATACGTGGGATTAGGTTGAAAGCATATGCATGGCAAGCTGAAGTGACCAATGAATAAGGAGATCAAGAGATTTTGGGATAATTAATCTATGCTGTGTAGCCTGAGGGCTTTTTATGTAGTCAGTAGGATAAGCTGCTCCTTAAGGTAATTTAAGGGATGACTTTGCTGCTGAGAAAATATCTGGAGGTTTTGTGTAAGCATCCTTTGGGGAGATGCAGGAGCAGCTTCACAAGTACAGCCTGGGGTGGAACTCTGCAGGGAGAGGAGTTTAGAGGAAAGGGTCTGGTTATGACAGGGTGCTTCCTAGACTGTCAGTAACAAGCATAGTATTGCAAAGCAGCTGAATAGGTATGGGACTACAGTAAAGCAGGAGGGCTATCTGATGGGGAGGTGAGGCAATGCTTCCTGCTTTATATTCTGTGCTGATTATACCTTGGGGAAGCATCCTGCAAGGGGATCTGACCACTGTGTTTGAGTTCTGGGCTGCTGCAGAAAGGAAGGGGTAGTTATGTAGGTCTGTGGTGGCTGGGATGAGAAGAAGTGGTGTTAAGGGACATACAATTTTAGGATGAAGATGGAGAAGCACTGGGATAGATTTTCCCAAGGAAGTTAGAGAGTTGCAGTCACTGGGGCTCAAACATCTGCCAGAAAAGAGAGAGCTGACCCTGCCTCAGGCAGGGCGATGGGCTGCCTGGCCTTTGCTCTGGGGCTCTTTCCATCCCTCTTTGCTGTAATGACATGGAAAGCAAATTCTGCACAAAAATACATCAATGTGTTGCCTTTCCTCTGCAAGGAAGGAGATGCAGGGTGTGCCCAGGAGGAATAAAGCAGCCGTAGCAAGGGGCAAAATGTGACCAATGTAATTGTTATTTCCTTCCTTCTCTTTAAATATTACTTATTTTTTTTCATGCTATCCAGATAGCCAACATTATTCTGTGATGTTGCCTAAGCCATTAATGCACTGTGCTTTGAGTTATATTTTGCAGGCCTCTTCCTTCCGCTCTCAGGAGAGATTTTCTTATGAAGTGCTATCGTAGGCAGCAGAGCCGGGTGCTGGGTACTTTATGAACGAGTTCCTTGGGCTCTGGTACAAAGAGTGACTTTCTGACGCAAGACTCTTTTCCTTCCCTACTCAACAGTAGGCAGCCCTGCAGGATGACTGATTTTGATGATAATAAAGAAAAGCACACTGTGTGCACTGGGGAAATAAGAAGAAAAGGATTTGTGAGTGGTTTGGAGAGGGATTCTTGGGGCCAGCATCCTCGTCTGAGGGAGCTGCCGGTACCAGGAACGCTGCAGCAAAGTGCAATAAAAAACAGCTAGCAATTGTATATTGGCCAAAAACCTTTGCATGTAACAGCATAAGTATGTTGGGTTTGGGAATTACTGTTCCTTCCCAGCCCTCCTGAGCAAGGCACAGCGAGCTGAGGTCTGGCAGACATAGCGGTGGGTGGTGGATTTGTTCTCTGGAACACAGGACCCGGCTGTAGATGGAGTAGCTATGACCTCAAACAGTCCTGCTTCCCCAGCTACAGGGGTTCCCATGGGGTCTGGTCATCTGCTCAAAACCAAAGCTGAACAAAGCCTGGAACATTTTGTCTTGTTTGGTGGCATTGTAAATTTTTTCATCTGTTGAGAGGCTTAGCAGCAAACTTGGGCAGTGGAGTCTTAGTGTGGCGCATAATTTCAGGTCTCTGTGATCAAAGCTTTCAGATGAGTAAAGCCTTTTTATCAGCATCAGTGATGGGAAGAAAACAGTCTTTGTTACCTCCCTGCTGTGGAAGTTGTTCGTATTGCCCTGAGCACCCCAGATTGCAAGAAGCCAGGGCCATTCCTGGCTGGCAGCACTGCTGCTGTGTTGGCAAGAGGCCGTCCCACACCTGGAGGCCTTCCAATCTTAATAAAGACTGTCAAAGTAAGGAAATGCAGGCTCTCAGTTGGCTCATTAATACTTGTGCTTGTCACTTCCAAGTGGAAATACTCTGGGTGGCTTTTGCATGTTAACAGGCTTTTGATATTGGATAAGATTGAGGAGAATTTGGATGCTTCCTGAAAGTCATGTTTTTGGTTTTGTTTTTGTTTTTTCCTTGTGTTAGATATGCTGAGGGTAAACAGCTCTGCCCTCTAGTGCCAATTGCCAAATCTGTTAAAACCTAACGCTTTTGTGTTAGGATGCTGGGACCATGCCTCACCCACAGCATCCCTTGGAGCACACTGGCCTGTGCCAGTCTGGGGCTGCTGTGGGCATTGTGTGTCTGGGAATGTCTGGAACCTGCCAGCATCCAGGTAGGAGGGTTTTAGCCCCAGGCCAGGCAGGGAAGTGTGGCACATGCTGGCATACCCTCTGCACAGCATCCGCAAGTTCATTTCTGTATTTTTACTCAAGCAACCCCGTCAAGTCTGGTATTTGCTTTCCCTTAATGTTTATTATGCCTTTGAGAGATATGTAGAAGAGCTAAATGATGAACAACCATTTCAGCAGCTTTGCTCTTTCAGCCCCATAAATAATGAATTCATCGGGGTGAGAAAACACATGCCCAGACACAAACACATGCAGAGCCTTGCAGAGGAAAGGGAATAAGCACGGGAGCTTGAGATCCAAATGCAGAGCCCTGTGCCAGTAAAACGGAAACTGCTTTTTGGAGTGAGAAAGTGTCAGAGAGTGGGGATGGAGTTAATTGCCTCAAGAGGAGACAAAAAGCAATTAGAAATGCAGGCGAGTGCTAGCTGAGGTTTGAAGTGATAGGTTGTTACCTGCCTGGCTTTTGGAGAGGGCCATTAGTTTGAAGGGGATGGGTTTTTTTATTGTCTGCAAGTCCTGTCTTTAAGTACCAGCCAAAATAATTTGGTTGTGACTCAGCTTGTGTGGTGACTGGCTCCCCGGAGCCCAACAAGGTGTTTAAACCTGCTGACCAGCTTCAACTTGATGGGGCAGGATGATTTGGTTTCAAAGATTCTGCATTTCTGCAAGTTTTGTAAGAGTAAATAAATAAATGAAGCCCTACAATTCTGACACTGCCCCTGCTGAGAGTCCTTGCAGAGGTATTGCGTGTGCAACTTTTAGGTGATGCCAGAGAATCCACAGCAGAGAGGACTGGGAAGGCAGTTCCATGGGCCTTCCTTAGCCCTCAGTGCTCGCAAACAAGTCACTGCATACAGAGAAGGGAGGGTTGTGTGGCAAAGCATCGCATCCTGGAGAATGCTGCTTCCAGGGCTAATGTGAGAGGAAGGGAAGAGCTGGTTTCTTCCACTTCGTTGGCAATTAAAAGGGGCAAGCACAGCGTGGCGAGGTCTGGTGTGCACTGGCAGAGCCCTGCAGACCCAAGTCTAATCATCTGAAATGCAGAGCTACCAGTGCTAGCCAGGGGCTGGGGAGAGCATTGGGATTTAATGCTTCATGCTTTGCTCTGCTGTGATGAATTTTCCTCAATTTCTTAGCACTGCCAGCTCCTACCTTTAAAAAAAAAACCTCCTGCCTGCTCTTTCGATCAACAAATCGCATGTGGCTTGATGGCAAGGGCTTCTGTCAGAGGCCGTGTCTCCTCTTTGGCTGTGGGAGTGTGCATGAAGGACCCCAGCCTGCTGAATGGGAGAGGTGGCCGGTGAGTTGTCAGCACTGCTGAGTCCTTACAGTGATGGTAAGCAAGGCAGCTTTGCTCCTTCTCCTCTGCCTGGCCACTTGTGGACCTCTGGGGTTTGCAAGGGCTCTTTCCCCGATGATGCTCTTGGGTGCCTTTCCCAGGAGAAGCAATGTGCAGCTGGAGGTTTGAGCCCAGCCAGTACCTGCTGGTGGGATGTTGGTGCCTGCAGGGCTGCCCGAAAACCCAAGTGTCTGCAAACCTGGGCTGCATTGGGAAGGTAAAGAGAAAATAATGGAAGGTAAGTGGTTCACCTAGGTAACCTTAGCAATGTTTTGCTGACTGGAGAATAGCATTTTTGTGATAACTCTGTTTCTTTTCTGGAAAAATAGCAAAGAAAAATATACCGGTTTGCAATTAGTCTTTCAAACAAAAGTGCATGGGCAGCTCTTTGATTTATGAAACGCTGAGACTTCAATTCTCTGATCTGTCTTAGCTTGATTTACACTGATAAGAACTAGGGCATTTTCATAAAGTTTGATCATTGGCTTATAGCCTTGTCTAAAATGTTTCATAAGTCAGCTCCCAAGATGAGATTAGCTTTTGTGGAGCTGGAAATTTGTTTGGGGAAGGCTGGACAATTCAATTTAGAGGCAGCTTACCACTCGGTGGGGGTGGGGGAATTATTGCAGAGTTTAAAGATACTGAATTTCTGAGCTTAACTGGGGTTTGCAGTTCTTGTGTTGGCATCAAAATCATACTTACTTGACTATTACATAAATAGCCCACCAATCTGCATGCACTGCTTTATTCTGCATCCCCCCTCCCAAAACTCAGGCCGTCTATGACAACTGTTGACCTGCTGTATTTTTTTCATTGATCTCTGAAGCAAAAGAAGCCCAAAAGATGATGCTGCCTGAGCCTCTTACCCAATAGAGTTTGAACTTCATTAGCCAGTCCTAATGAAATTTGACTGGGGGCAAATACTGCATTGCTGAGGTCTTTGTGGCCCTAGGTGGCTGGGCTGAGCAGAGACCTGGTAGTGCCTGTGGAACTTTGCACCAAAGATGACAAATGGAAGGTGGGGGAGGAGGGAAAGAAAGGGGCATTAGTAATTCCTGAGTTAGGGAGAAGTTCATCCAGAGCTTCCCCCGGTAGCTGTCAGTTCCCTTCTCGTCCTCCTTTATAGATCTAACCGGTGTAACGTTGAACACTTAAATGTAAATGCAAATACAAGGTAATTTTTCAGAGCATCATTCCTACGAGCACTACAATTATTACAGGGTGAAATAACGTAATTAGAGAGATAATAGCAAAGAGAGAGGAAAATTGAGAGGCATGAGCAAAAAAGAAAATATGTTTTCAGCTGATTTTGGGAAAGAAACAGAGAGCTAATGAGTTGGAGTTCATCTAGATGGCAGCAGAAGGCATTGCTTTTCCTACCAGGAGAGGTGATGTGTGTCTGGAGAATAAAAGAGAATTTTAAAAGTCACCTTATGAGTGGATGGGGGTAGAAAGTGCTTCAGAAAAGGAGTAGGAGTAGACTGAAAGAAACCGAGATATGGTGGATTTATATGTATTTCATTTTATTCAGAATGAGTGAAACTGGGTGGTTCATAAAAACAGGCTGCTTTATCTGTCTAATCCCTGTCTGCCTTTATTTTTAAAATAATGTTTATGTTGAGCAATATTGGTCCTGTTGCTGCTACAGAGCGGCCAGGAAAGGAGAATGAAGGTGATGGCAGAGCGTTTGCCCCATCCTGGAGACCAGCACCAGGACATGCCAAAGTTTGGGGTCATCAGCGTGACCACCTTGACTCTGTTGCCTCCTGGCTAATGGGAGTAAATTTTGGCATCGTGATCCATGGCCTTGGTGTGAATGCAGGTTCCCCTCGCAGCAGGCAGAGCCCTCCATCTCAACTGTGGTACCACGGACATGGGGAAGGGCTAACTGCACCCGGCATCCTCAGGAACAAGAGGCACATGTATTTTATGGGCTTGTTTGTCCTTTGCCCTCTCCCACGAGGACAGACCTGGAGCACTGAGTCCCCCTCTCTCCTGCAGCCTTTTGTCCCAGCAATGCTGCCAAGCAGGGGATAATTTGGATTTGATGTAGGCAGCTCCTTTGCCTTTTTCTTCTTTTTTGTTTTTTGGTTTTTTGGGGTTTTTTTTTGTGAATCCTGGTCAAGGAAGCTAATAGACCCAGCAGCTGTGTGATTAGTGGGAGCAGGTCCTGTCGTTTGCAGGGGGAATTCGTTAGCGTGTGGAGCTGCTCGCTTGGCTGGCTCTGCCCTCCCACCCCCCTGCCAGCCGGGGACGGCGGCGAGGATGGACACAGGTGGGCTGCTTAGTGTGACGGAACATAATTAGGAGAGCATTAGTTTTAGGTTGAAATAAATGGGTTGTCCAGCTGTAGCTGCTGTAGGGAGGAAGTTGAATGTTAATTAGATGCCACCAGTAATTATGGTGATTATGTATTTTTTTGAGTGGCTGTTGGGAATAGCTCAATTCACATCCAGAGGGTAATGTGAATGTCGTTTAAGGAAGAGGGAAGGTACTTATAAAAAAAATAATAACAAGGGCAATTACAGTAAAACAGAGTTACAGTAGGACATAAAGAACTGTAAGTGGTTGATGTAACTGCTCAGGAAAAATGAGCGCCAGTTGAAGTAAGAGAAAATACTTTGTGTCTGGTGCAAGTTATTCTTCCTGCTGTTCTTCTACACAGAAAAAATTTAATGAACGGTGGCGGAGATGGGACCTACCCTGTTCTTCCATTTCCTGGTGCGTTTTCTTAATTGTGAGACAAGCAGTCCTCTTGAAAATAACTATGAATTTATTTTGCTGGATTTCAGGCCTGTTCAGGCTTCTCCCCCCATATTACACAGATAAATAAAGGCGTTGCCAGTAGAATTCATAGAAACAGTGATGTTTTAGTAGTCTTTCACCTGATACTATTTGCAGACAGTCGATTTTAATACTTGGATCAGCAACCTAATTTTACAGGCTTGTCCATACATAAGGCTACTCTGAAACAGTTGCTCCATGCATATTTATGTAGGCATTGCGATAAACAAGTGCCCACATGTGAATCTATTCAGGAATAGCTGTTGTGCTCTAAATTCAATTTTTCTTGCAGTTTTTTCTGTCAGTTGTAGATCAAGCCTCTCACTTATATCCACTAGTTAAGAAGTGAACTCATTAACATGCCACCCACTGTGTCTGATAACCTAGCTAACACCTTCGATCTCAGACAGTCTCAGCTCAAATTCACTCTTAGCATTATTTGCCAAGATTATTTGTGGAATAAATTTGCATCAATTCCCCACAAGCATACACTGGACACCAAGATTTTTGTGAAACACTTACTGGAAGTAACTGATGTGCAAGAGTAGTGTCTTCCATGCAAACTCACTAAGTGCTCCTGGGGGTTCCTCACTTCAAGAAGTAATAACAGACACTTGAATGTGCTAAAGCCCAAGGACAATGAGCTGATTTACACAGAAACCCTCTGACGGTTGGATGAGGACAGTCTCCTGTGATCCACTGGGAAGGTCCACCTAAAGCACTTGTGAGGCTGAACTTAAAAAATGCACCATTCCCCTTCGTTCACAGGGGAAAGAGTACCTCACCACCTGACCTTCCTGAAGCTAATGTTTGGAAGACCCTGCTGATGATGATTTAGGTAAGGATATTGTCTGTTTCTTGCATCAGCTGTGTTACTTGCTATCAGAGGTGTGACTGATTTTTCTGAGCACTGGGAACATACCATTTCGACCTTGAGTGATCAGCATGTCTCAGACAGAAGTAAACAGGTACCCAGCACAGTGACATAGTCACCTTCTTGGTCTTGCACTGCACTGCCTGCCTGGGCATCAGTTGGAAATGGCCAACCCCTTTCCTTCCTCCAGCTTCTTTCTCCATGTGGAGATTCTTCAGTGGTCCCTGGTCTTGTTATATGGGACTACCTACTCTTTGGGATGTGTAGAAGTCTATCATTCATTACAGAACCAAAGTGTGAGTGTCCTGTATTGTGAGATGAGTGCCTGCTGACAGCTCTTCTCCCCAGCAGCCAGGCACATTGGCATCTCTTGTCAGAAGCGGCTGTGTCTTGCTCCTATAATGGATGTAGTCATGTGGCGGGGGGAAGGATTGCAGATTTGAGGGAGCTGGAGCAGTAGGAACATCTGGGAACAAGCCTTGGGCTGACAGCTGGCTGAACACTTTCAGGGAGTTGGATGCATCCAGGGGCATAAGGTTTGCTACAGGAAAGGCTCCCCTCTACTGCAAGCTCAACAGCCCTTGCATTCCTTAATTACTTCCATGTAGTAAAGTTGATGGCCTCTTTGATTGAACTGTGTCAAATGAAAAGTAGGTGGCAAGACGAATGCTTTGCTTTTGCATCTAAAATCTCACTGCTAATTGGATGTTATACAAGCAAGAATGCACTTTTTTTTTCCTTTTTCTCCTGGCCAACAAGTCAGCTTGAAGTATGTTTCCACTCTTTTGTCTGTAGTACTTTAATTTGGGGAACAGTAAGACCCTGCACACATTTTCTTGGCTGCTCAGACCATTGTGTAAATTTGGAAGTTGGGCTGACCTTGGTTTACCCTATGTTTATGCAGCCTGTGCTCTCTTCCAGATTCCTCCTGAAGGGTCTGCTGCTGTTGAGGGGAAGTTGTCAAAACACATTGTGCCACATCAGGAGGAGCACAGGATAGCCTGGGACTCTTGTTCCTCTTCTTTGAGGATGAAGAGTTGACAAGTTTAAGTGGACACACCATGAGCGGTAGAGTCTGAGGGAGACGGAGAAAGATCAGAAGCCCCTGGCAGTTTTTGAGGCTTTGAAGAATCAGACCTCAAGGAAATTCATTTAGATATTAAGGTTTAGATATAATGTTTAAAAGAGCAATTCAGGATCTGTACTCCCCTTGAGGACCTGAGCATCCAATGAGGGAGTATACACTGTCACCTCCAGCAGAGCCAGGATGGCACAAGCCACCTGTTCTGGTGCTCATATCTTCACTGCATGCTGTGCCATCACCAGCACTTGTTCCATAGGAGTTTTTGCTGCCCCTGTGTCTGGCAGCTTCCGTTTCCTTTGTTTGCCCTTTACTTTTCTCCTCTCACCCTGTGCTCAGGACACATGGATCGTTCTCAGACATGCTAATGGGTTTTCTTCAGCCCTGATATTTCAGCACCTCCCTTCTTCATCCTTTCTACATCTGGAACAGATGTGGAGGCTCTGGGCTCTGCTCACTGGCCAGGGGCTCACAGTTCAGGGACAAAGCCATTCCCAGGGGTAACTCTCGCTATAACACAGTTCCTCTGGGTCTCTGCAGCTTTCTGGGTGAGAAGATCTATCAGCCTGAGGGTTCATTTGCACACACACCATGGGTGAGAAAATGAGCACGGTGTCAGGCCAGGTTTATTTTAAATCTGAGAGACTGCTGAGAGCTGTGTCAGCCAAGGCAGTCACACAGGCCCTGCTGCTGGCTCCAGGAGTGTCCTCTTGCAGTCTTGCAGCCTACCAGGACCACCTCCCTGGTAGGCAGTCGTACATGGTATTGTGGCTTCCAGGGAGACATCCCCCTAAGCCCCAGCCCCTTGAGACACCGAGGTTCTCCAAGCCAGCCTTGCTGGGAGCAATCCTGGTTTGCTTGAGAGAACTGTGGTGCTGCTGTGGTGCTTTTATCCTCTTGTCTCAAAGAGTTAAGCAATGTGATGGAGGGAGGAAGGAGCAAAGCAGCTCAGGGAGGAGCTATGTTCCCACAGAGGGCTTCGCTGAGCACACTCATGCTCTCACAGTGCACACAGAAGGGGTTTTAACCCTGGGATCCCTTCTGAGTGCTCATAATGGTGTCTGATAAGTGTGTCTTGGGCTTGTGTGGGAAGCAATGGTCTCTGTGTGGCTGCAGAGCCCCTTGTGCTGGGGCTGGTCCCTCCTTCCTGTGGGGCAAGGGAGAGGACAAGCAATTTTTAAATTATTATTTATTTATCTAAAGATTTTTTTTTAAACTGCTTCTCTGCTTTTCCCACTCCTGGGTTGATGGACACTGCAGACTGTGAATGAAGGTCACAGTGCCACAGCCTGGTGTGGTATCACACTGGTACCTGGCTGTAGTAGGTAGGGTGGTGGCTCTTAGAGGAGGAAAACCACCTCTGCTGAAACAGTCTCCCGTGATCCCCCCATGCAGCAGGTGTGCTGTTGCATTTTGTGCTGTCACGCTGCCTGCAGCTTTCACAACAGCACAAGGGGCTGCTCCAGCAGTGGCTGAGCAGGGGCAGAGGCAAGTGTGATGACTCCAGAGCTGGTTCAGGCATGTGCAGAGCCCTGATGCTGGCTCCTTTCCTACCAGCACAGGCACTCCGGGCCCTCGCTCTGGGGCAACACTTTGGGAAACAAGAGGAAATGGCCTAAAGTTGCACCAGGGAAGGTTTAGGATGGGTATTATGAAAAATATATTCACAAAAGGGTTACCAAACATTGGAATAGGGTGCCCAGGGAAGTGGTGGAATCACCATCCCTGGAGGTATTTAAAAGACAGGGAGACATAGTGCTTAGGGACATGGTTTAATGGCAGTTTTGGCAGTGTTAGGTTGATGGTTGGACTTGATGATCCCTTCCAACCTAGATGATTCTATGAAACACATAATTTCCCATCTGTTCCTCGCCAGCTCTCAGCAGTTTCTGTGTGTGCCCACCAGAGAGCAACACTGATACAGGGTTGTTGTCTCCAGAGAGATGAAGACAGGGATGGTAGGTGTGGGTACAAGGTCAAATCCATCTTCCCTCACTTCTTCCAACCCTGTCACATTGTCCCAAACTTCAGCTGAACCCTTCTAAGAGACTCTGCCTGGGTCTTCTGCAGCAAATCCACCAATGTCTCCAGGGAAGAACCATGCCCAGAGTTAGCAAGGAGCATCAGTCCAGTGCACAGGGCTTAGACTGATGGGACAAGACAGAGCTTACTGAACTTGGATGCATAAAAAATCTGGTGGTTTATGCAGTGTCCTGAGTAGGTGCACAGACAAATTGTGCTTATCTCATAGAATCATTTAGGCTGGAAAAGACCCTTAAGATCAATAGAGTCCAACAGGTATCTCAGTGGACGTCTTTGGTACTTGAACGTGTAGTTGGGTATCTCAGGATGGTTTTGTAAGTGAGATACCATCCCAGCACTTGGTGTTTGAGGAAGGAAGAGACCCATGCTTTCCATGTATCCAGAGACTTTGCAAGTGTCATCTGTACTCCAGGACTGGCCTGAATTCCCAAGGTGGGCAGTCACATCTGGGCTTGGAGATGAAGCTCAGCTATACATCATCAAATATATTACCTGAGCTGCTTGTGTCAGGAGGGAGAGACAGACAGGATTTATCTTGTCCAGGTCAGATAAGATTTTCCCCCATGGAGTGGGGGGGGTGAGTTGCCTGCTGAAGGTCCCATCCTTCTCCTCCATGCCTTGCTTGAGCCAGAGGAGCAGCGTTCACTTGTCGGTGGTGGGTGCAACAGCCTGTGGCACTGCTGAGCTGCAGCCCCGGTACTTGCAGAAATGGGCTTTGAGAGAAAGCTGAGGGAAGAAGCAACTCCTTGCTATTTTTATCCCTGCACCAGCCCCCGGGGATTTCGATTGACAGGATTAGTTATGAAGCCAATATTATGAGTTTAACTATGAGTGAAATAACACAACTTCTGTGGGAAGCAGAGTAAAAGAGGCAATTATACAGTAGTTTAATAACAGCGCTCTGCTGGCTGGGTAGCTGAAAACTTACAGTTGACAGTAATTAGATTTTTTCATTCTTCCTGTTAAATAGCTATAAAAATTACAATAGAAATTCATCTGATTCCCTTTTATTCCATGCTGTTTTCATCATCCAGTCCATGCCCATTTGGCCTTCAGATTATTATTTTATACTTTTTTAGTGTCTGGTATTTAAGACATGCAGAAACAGGACTTAATGTTGAAAATGCAGAAAGCACCAGGAATAAGGGGGTGGCAGTAACTCTCTTATGAGCATGAGAAATCCAGGGGATGCTTGGATGGGCAGTGAGGGCTTTCCAAATTGACTCGGTCTGAATAACAGCTGGACTTCTAACCACAGGAATTATTCCAAATAATTTAAAATCACAGTAAAAATGATATGTTAGAAATCAAGCACTCTTTTGCGTGCCTGTTACTGTAGTGCACTGGGTGTAGATAAACGGTCTGGGGGGAGGTAGATGCTGTGGTGCACCCATCTGCACATCAGTCCCTCGCTGCCCTCTCCATTGTGGGGCAGGAGTCGATGTGATGATCTGGTTTTGGGCTTCACTCCCGCCTTGGGCTCTGTGCTGGGATGACAACGGGAGTAGTGGGGGGTGTTTGTTGGCTGGCAAAGAGTTGGACTCGGCAAGAACCTGTGTGGTTCCTCAAGCCTGTGGGGTCTCTTCTCTTCCCAGTCTTTGCTGCTCCTCCGCAGCCCTGTGGTGCTGCGATGTGCAACAACGTGCCGCCAGGCTGGGGCCGTACAGGCATCTCATCTCCCTGTCCTTTACATCCTAAGTGATGCTTACTTGTCAGCTGCCCTCCTTTCAAGCACTGTCCTTTTCTTTTTCGTGTCTAGACAGCAGAAAGTTTTCTCTTATGCCATAAAAACTCAAATTACTTTAGCAACTGTGTGTTTCCAAACTTGCAGGGTAGAACTTGATGAGCCAGCAAATGTGTGGCATTTTGGCTGCTTATGATCATAGCTTGAAAGCGGTACAGAGCACAAAGGAGCTCTCAGGTTTGCTCTCATCATCGAAAGCTCAGGATGGGATATTTGCTTGGAGGCTAAAAGTATTCTTCTCCTTGCTCTCCTTTGCTGTATAATATGAAAGAGCTAGGCATGATAAATGATATCCTGGTCCTCATGTTGTGAAGAGGATTGAGTGTGAGGTTTTGTTTTGCAGCTCCGGTGCCTGGTGGGATCTCTGACACAAGCAATAAATATGCTCTGCAGCAGCACACCCGACCTCACAGCAGAGCATGTCGCTCATTTTATTTCTTTTCCTCTGCTGTGGCAGGAGCATCACAGTTGAACTTCATGCTTGTGTTTTAGTTTTAAAACACTCTGGAGATGCCCAGAGCCATTAGCAGGGCAAAGGCCACTTCCAGGTATGCTGCTACCCCATTTGCTTCTGCTGGTCGACAGAAATACACTGTGCTTTTTGGCAGATGTAAATGCTCCAGATGGTACTGGGAAAAGTGCAAATGACAGATTTGATTCCAGCCCTTCCTCGCTTTTCCTCACTTCAATAAATCCCGTTCATCTCTCTGGTAGGCTTTATTTATTTATTTAT